>OU015497.1:59816897-60034397 GCA_907164885.2 Dolomedes plantarius | reverse complement strand
AACCGGTTTAACCATTTAATAAAAGGAAACCGACATGAAGTAATGATATTAATTACTTTTACAGTGAAATTTGAGAATGTCTAATCAAAATTGTGACTAGGTGTTATTTGGACCCACTTTCTTGCTTGGGTCCAAGTAACCTCATTTTTAGTTTATCAGCACACTAGTTAATACTTATAATTTTTACTGAGTTAATTGATTTTCTATCCATCTAAAACTATTGTTATATTCTTAAAGACTGTATTTGAAATGTAAATTTATCATTACCTAATCTGGGACTGCAGTGTGTAAAGAAGTGAAGGTGGAAGTTATAAGGTAAAAAAAAAATTCGTGTTTTATCACAAAGCAACATAACCTGATCTAAAAATACGTGGGATGAGCGGGGACGGGGTAAAGTGCCTCGGAACCTAGCTAATACTCCTATGTTGGATAGATCGTGAATTATACCTATATTTTAATGACAAGAGACCTAGGTGTAATTTAAAACACTTTTACGGTTTGGGTCCAAGTAACCCCAACTTACGGTATATATATATATATATATATATATATATATATATATATATATATATATATATATATATTGATATATATATATATATATATATATTGATACTCCCAAGAAGTGTTTAATTTTGCTGTATCACAGTAGACCCATTATGAAGGCACGAAAGAGATAACATATTTCTCATACTCCCTAATTACTGTTCTACATAAAGATTAGTTAGATCATAAATTTCATCAATTATTTTATACCCAATACATTTATTCAGCGAATCTTTATAGCTGGGAGATACCGATTGTGCAATTATTACTTCATTTTCAAACCTAGAATCAGATGAAGAACGATATGTGTTAAACCGAAAACTGTTCCTCTTTCTTCTATGGGAAATTATGGTTCAATGTCACTTCAATATCTTAATGTCTTTTATTACCCCTTAATTCACTAACAACCTCCTTTTGATCCATCATGTATTATTTTATTGCACAATTTCTTACAAATACTGTGATAACAGCTTGAGTAATAAAATACGCTATATATATATATATATATATATATATATATATATATATATATATATACAAACTACTTACAGCAAATATGCGACAAATTTTTTTTTAAACTACACTTCACCAACCTGCACATCTACTTTCGCGTCGGAAAATGTGAGCCACAATTGCAGTGCCAACAAATTTTACTCGGCTGTCAACGGGTTAATGAGATCTTCCTGCAAGATATTTTTTTCTCGTGGGCGAAGAAAAACCGCGGAGCATTGGAAGTTGTAAAAGAAAATGACGTAATTGCCTTGTAACTTGACAGTCTCATCAAGAAAAATTAGAAAACTAATTCCAGAAATCCCAAATTACCCCTCCACAGGAGCAGAGTCTTGGACGCAAGTTCTTTTACCTGCATCTGACATACCGTCCAATGTTTCTGTATAAAACTGGAAGAACCACTCATCACTGACCCGTCATATGAGGTAGTTCCAGAATTTGGTACATTGGTCAACTTCTTTTAGAGGACATTTGCAATGTGGACTTTTGCCTATTCTTTATTTGTCACAATTCAAGTCTCTTTGCCTGTTTCTTGTAATGATATACATGAGTGTATATTCCCTTCAGTTATACATCTACTAGGAATGATTTGGGTTAGATTGTTATTACAATACGACGCAGAATTCAATCTCTATGGGAAGCAGACACTGTTGGCAGTCAAGAGCCAGGTATGCTGGAATCAATTTCCTTGTTTTTGTCTGATGACTAATCTGACGGCAGTTTTGCTTAAACCGTCTATTTTAATCTTTTTTCTAATCGAGTTTTGAGTCGAGACCCGAAACACAAATTTTCCATCAGGTTGAAATGTGTCCTCTGTTTTCATTTTGTCATAGATTTAAATCCCAAAAAAATACCATTTCCAATTTAATTAACTGCATGAAAAGAGAGGTAGGCGAAAAATTAATTGGCGCAACATATTTCAAAGTATACAATGCGATGAATGTCGGTGCTGAAAAATTAATGCCAATGAAAATTAATGTTACAAAATACTTGGAATTATACAATGTGACAAATGTCAGTGCTGGTACAGTCATCATAAACCAATCTAATTACATACCATAACCCATGAGATGTACTTTGTTTAGCAAAGTTTGTTAATCATCTGTTAAACCTCTGTTTGTTAAATTAATTATTTTCGGAAAGGTATATTGAAAAGCTATATAGGTGCATGATAGTCACTTATATAGTGTTCATCAGTAATTTAAATGCATGCCGTCATTATTCTGAAGACGGAATTCTTGTTTAAAACATGTCTGGCGTTTATGAAATCGTAAATCAAATAAACAGTTCAATGTAATAGAGTAGGAATTGTTAGAATTTAGCTGAGATACAAAATATGTAACTACTAAAATGTCATATTGTCATATACGTTCCTTGTAACTTAATTGATTATAACTTGCATACGGAAAATTTGCGGTCACAGAATATCTTGAAATTTTGGTTTTAGTGATTCTAATAGTATCATCTATAGAGATTCTATGCTCACTTCTACCCAGACTTGGGTGTATATAATTTGAAGTGGCACTCTATTTGAATTTGAAGCACACACTTTTTATACATGAAACAATGTTTATTGAATTCGTTGCACATATAATTGGCTTTTACAGCAATAAGCATGCGTACTACTTGTACGGAATGTATAAACACAGCTTTCAAGAACAATATATTTTTATACTCACGAACAGTAAGTCAAACCAGCAGTACTGCCACGTAAACTTCTGGCCCGCTAAGCACTAGCGCAGGATAACACCTTTTCAATCTTAACAACCTCTTTTTTCTTAATGACGCTGCGTGGTATTTATACTAAGAGCGTATGCCGAAATTAGCATATCTGAAGCAGCTTCTTTAATTCATTAATTCAAAAGTTCGATTCTTGTGAATCGAATCTTGTGTATACCTTACACTGGCCTCCCTCGAAAAAAAAATTAGGTAACTGAGGTCTGAACGGCTTCAGTTAACTAATTGAAAACGCGCGCTGGTCTGACTTTTTCCATAATGGGTGGCAAAGCCAAAAAAAACCTTCCACACGTTGTGTGGAGGAAAAACGCCACTACCATTTTACAAAACTAACCCCGAAGGGTCCAGGTGACACCATCAAACAGTGGATTTGCAGAGTTGCGGATACTGGGCTACCAACTGCGCCCTAAAATATCTATTTTAATTAAAAGTGACAACACAATTGCACAGCATGACATTTCTTGACTGTATCTGCTCTCCCCCAATTTATAATGTACATGTGTTATTTTTTGTGAAGTTAGTACATTAGTGGTTAATTGGTATATTGTGCAGTATGTTTTTTTCCTAGTCACTACATGTCCCCTTCAAAAATTTATAAAACAACAGTATGCCGTTTTTTTTCAGTGGCTCACTCCTTCCCCTCAAAATGTTTACACAGTATATACAATGGGGAACTTCAAACCAATTTGGTTCGGTTTTATTAAAGGGTGGGAGTTAGAATAAGAGAATTGATACAAGACTTGTTCCTCATGAATGCAGCAACTTCCTTGCACCAGTCTGTCCAATCCGTTGAACCTCTCTTGATGGTCGCAGTCCTAGTAAAGGGGTTCGTTGACCGTGTGGGCATCCTTCGTGCAGCAGGTCGTAGGTCCTGAGGCGCTGGTCCGGCTTGACGATGGACAGGAGGTCTCTTGGGAGGAGGATCTTGTTGGGCGGCAGAGATCTTTCGTTTCCTTTGCGTCTGCTTCCCCCGCTTGCGTGGATGTTCGAACGGCTGAGAGTCAGGCGCCGACGATGGAGAAGTCATGGGAATCTTTCTTTTAACTCCTGACCGGGGTTCCTGTGCAGGAGTGGAGCTGCTTCCCTCATGCAGGTTATCACCGGAATCGTGAGTAGGGGGAGGACGGTCTTCGTTGGTGACCCCCGAGGGTCCAGCATCTTGTGAACCTTGTGAACCTTGTTGCACTTGATTTGAAAACAGGGTATAGTCTGCACGGTTTATATACCTCTTAATCTGGTCTATATTTGCAGGAACTTGCTGTTGGCCTTCTTGTAAGGTAACCACTGGGCCTGCTACCTTTTTTATTTGGTACGGACCTTGAAATTTCGGGCAAAATTTCCCGACTATGCCTTTACTGGCGTTAGATAGTGAGTGGGTGGCTTTTAAAACCCATTGCCCAACTTCAAATTTCTCCTCCCTACGATTTTTATCGTAGTATATCTTCTGTTGCTTCCGCATCTGGTCATTAACTTGCTTGACCTCGCGAAGCATCTCCTGAATATCAGCTAGTTGAAATTGAGGCGCTTGCCCCGGTACGAAGAATAGACTGTCTAAAGGGATGATAATCTTTCTGCCTAGAAAAACTTCGGCAGGTGTTTTGGCTGTCGAGTCGTGGACGGCCGAACGTAATGCAAACGCAAACTGCTGTATATGTTGATCCCATGTTTTATGATTGTTTTGTATAAATGCGCGAATCATTTTAACTACATTGCGATTTACCCGCTCCGCAATATTCGACTGTGGTCTATAAGTGACTATTTTTGCATGTTTTATTTGAAGCCTGCGACACAGGTCCGTGAAAACTTCGCTGACAAACTGAACACCGTTATCGCTAATAATTTTTACAGGGGCACCATATCGCAAAACATAATTATGTGTAAATGCATCAGCAACTGCTTTGGCTGAGGCTCTACGCAGGGGTATAATTTGAAAAATGGAACGCAGGGGTCCATTTTGAAAAATGGTCGACTATTACGAGTAAGAACCTGTATTTTCCACTTGCACTACGGGGATATGGGCCTAATAAATCTATCCCTACGATTTCATTAGGGAACGTGGCCACGATACTTTGTAAAAAACCCGCGGGGCGGTAATTTGTGTAGTTAGTACGCTGACAAGTGTCGCAGCTTTGAACGTACTGAGTGACCCACTTCCTCATTTGGGGCCAGTAAACCACCTCATTAAGTCGAGAAAAAGTTTTTCGAATACCCATATGGCCGGCTGTAGGTAAATCGTGAAGAGTATGTAGAATGTGTGTTCTCATTGAACATGGAATGACGGGACGAATTTCACCATCCCGATTTGTGGATGATTTGTAAAAAAGGAGATCATCGACTAGTTCATAGTTCTGTGCTCTACCCTGTATAGCATGCAAATTAACTCCGGAAAATTGTTCGGGGTTTTCTAGGTATTTAACTATATCTCCGAATTCCAGGTCTTTACGAAGTTCTTCTTTTAACTGCGTTTTATTATCTAGCACAATAGAAGTGAGCATTTCACATTGAGTTATCGACTCCCCCTCTGGGTCTCTGCTTAAAGCATCCGCTACCAGATTTCCTTTCCCCGGACGATGCTCAATGATTAAGTTGTATTCCTGGATCTTTAATGCCCAGCGAATGACACGAGGCGTAAAAGTTTTGCCCGAGTATAATCGGGTTAAACCAGCATGGTCAGTTATAACCTGAACCGGCTGTTCTGAGAAATAACAGCGAAATTTTTTGAGTGCTACGACAATAGCCAAACATTCCCTTTCAGTGGTTGTATAGTTTCGTTCTGCGGAATTTAAAGTTCGCGATGTGAAAGCGATAGGTTGGTTTTCCTGCATTAGTACAGCGCCGATTCCGACATTAGAAGCATCCGTTTGCACTACGAATTGTAGCTTGTGATCTGGATGGCGTAGTACCGGAGCTTGGATCAATTTCTGCTTTAATGTTTGGAAGGCGTTCTGGGCTTCAGAACTCCACGTAAATTTAGTGCGTTTCTTTCGCAATTTGTAAAGCGGTTCGGCGACTTCCGAGAATGCAGGTATAAATGTGCGGTAATATGAGCAAAGGCCAAGAAACGACGAAAGTTGTTTTCCCGTTTGTGGGATTTTAAACGCTTTTACAGCGTTGATTTTAGATGAATCCGTTTGAACGCCCTGACGCGTAATTTTGAATCCTAAATACGGTAGTTCTTTGCGGACGAACTGACACTTTTTTGTATTTATTGTTAAGCCAGCCTGTTTTATCAGAGAGAGCACTTCCTGTAAAAGAGCTAAGTGCTCGGTTAAAGTTTCCCCCGTAATAATTATGTCGTCGAGGTATACGGCAACGTTCTTTCCTAAAACAGGCCTTAGTACTATATCCATAAGTTTTTGGAATGTGCCAGGTGCCCCATTGAGTCCAAAGGGCATGCGACGAAACGCAAAAGTGCCTTTTTTGTTATAAACGCCGTTTTTTTAACGTCTTCAGCAGCCATAGGTACTTGGAAAAACCCGGATGTTAAATCTAAAGTAGTCATGTATTTAAATGACTTTAAACTATGAAGAATATCCTCAATTATTGGCATAGGATATGTAGAGAATTTTGTTACTTTATTCAGCCCCCTGTAATCAACTGCAAATCTCCAGGCTTCGGGATCAGTAATAGGCAAGTTGCCTTTTTTTCGACATAACACAACCGGACTTACCCACGGACTATCGACCGGCGAAATAATATTTTGGCGAAGCATTTTATCAATATGAATGTCTATAACATTCTGCTTGTTTGTATCGTACCTATATGGGCGGGCACGAATTGGGGGACTGTCTCCCGTATCAATTTTGTGAGTTGTAACGTGAGTAATACCTGGCTTGTCTGAAAATACCTCGGCAAATTTGTTTAAAGTAGTCTGTAAACGAACTTTTTCGTTTTCTTTTAAGTCCGTTTTCGACAAGTCAACCGGAACGGGCAGCACAGCTTCTTTGGACTGTTGGTGCATCTGCACCGAGATAGAATTCTGCTTGAAATTTAGTGCTACATTACACGAGTAGCAAAAATCAATCCCTAGGATAACCTCCTGTTGCATATTTCGCATTACATGAAAAACAAGGTTGTTTTTTTGGGATTGTATACTAATGTGTGTCAATAATGAGCCTAATATTTGACATTCTTCCCCTTGAGCTGAAAGTGTTCGTAATTTATTATGTGTGTTTAAGCGCTTCATGTCGTAATGCGATTTGAAGTACTTTTCTGACATGTACGACCTTTCGCTGCCTGTATCAAGTAAAGTTGTTATGGGAATTGAATCAATTTGCAAGTGCACATAAGGTAGTTGCACATTTTTTAATGTAAGCGCACTAATGTTACTATAACGTTGGGCTTTACTATCATGCCGTCCACGATGTCGATTTGAAACTCGCGAAAAATTTTGGCTGGGGTGTATAAAATCTCTCGTACCTGAATTAGGATAGGGGGTAGCGAAGAAATGCCTATTGTAATGTTTAGCTAAAGCTTGAAGGAGGGTAACCTTGCTTGTAATTGTTTGATTATCTAAAAAATCTTGAACACTTGGCTTCAAACGTTGGATAACTATTTTTAAGAGTACCGCTTCCGTTACCCCTTCTAAATATTCCTCACACTTGGAAATCTTTTCTGTAGCAAAATCTAACGCAGACTGACCTTCACGTTGCCTTAGCGAATAAATTTCCGCTTCAATTTCACTTTGATTAAAGGTCTTTGGAAAAACGCTAAGAAACTGTTGCTTGAATGACGAATAGTCAAAAATCAGATTACTGCTTTTCATACACGTGTACCACTGATATGCACTACCTCTTAAAGCGGCTAGAGCAATTTTAAGTTTATCCCCCTCTGGGGTGCATTGTTGCTGAAAGTAATGCTCAATTTTCTTAGGAATTGGCTTGAGGGGCCGCCATTGAAGGTGGCTTCGAATAGCGCAAAATGCTGAACCATAATTACCCGAGGAAAATTTCCAGCAGGATTTTGTTCTACAACACTCATTTTTTAAATAGTATATAAGTACTTGCAACAATTTTATCAATATAAGTACACAGTACACAGTTTTTAATTTGAATTATGTTGTTCGTTACAAATTTAACGCTAACTACCAGGGTATATATAATTTCGGGCGCCAGTATAGAGATTCTATGCTCACTTCTACCCAGACTTGGGTGTATATAATTTGAAGTGGCACTCTATTTGAATTTGAAGCACACACAGTTTATACATGAAACAATGTTTATTGAATTCGTTGCACATATAATTGGCTTTTACAGCAATAAGCATGCGTACTACTTGTATGGAATGTATAAACACAGCTTTCAAGAACAATATATTTTTATACTCACGAACAGTAAGTCAAACCAGCAGTACTGCCACGTAAACTTCTGGCCCGCTAAGCACTAGCGCAGGATAACACCTTTTCAACCTTAACAACCTCTTTTTTCTTAATGACGCTGCGTGGTATTTATACTAAGATCGTATGCCGAAATTAGCATATCTGAAGCAGCTTCTTTAATTCATTAATTCAAAAGTTCGATTCTTGTGAATCGAATCTTGTGTATACCTTACACATCTTCTCAAAGATTGGTGATAGATGTCAACATTTCCCTGTCACAAAGAATTTTTCTTTGGGTGGAAAGTCATGAAAAAAATACTGTTTTGCTCAAAAATATCGATTGTTTGTTTTTTAGTATTGATCCCAAGATTTATTCTTCACATGTACCTACACTGCTGGCCACCCAAATTGCAACACCAAGAAAGACAAGAGATATCACAACAAAATTTATTTTGTAGATAACATGTTGACCAAGTATCAAATGATTAAATTTATAGACTTCTGTGAAGTGTGGTTCCTGCCAAAATCAGTAGCCAGAGTAGCCGCCATTGTTAGAGATCACCGCTGCCACACGCCTCGGCATTGATTCAAAGAGACTTTGGATGAGTTCTTGGGGTACAGCAGACCAAGCAGCTTCCACACGTTGCCAAAGTTGATCTGCTGTGGCAGCTGGCGATGGAATCTGGGTCAATCGTAGAGCAACCATCGACCACATGTTTTCTATCGGCGAAATATCCGGAGAGCGAGGCGGCCAGGGAAGCAATTCAATCTGGCGATTGACGAAGAACCGTTGGACAATGCGTGCCACGTGTGGTCGCGCATTATCCTGTTGAAATATGGCTGTGGGCATGCCCTGAAGGTAAGGAAGGACAACTGGCTCCAACACCTCGGAGATGTAGCGCTGGCTGTTTAAAGTACCGGCAATGCGTACTAGAGGTGTGCGAGAGTGATATCCAATACCGCCCCATACCATAATACCCGGTGCAGGACCAGTGTGGCTGTGCATAACGCAGCTGTTCAGCATCCTCTCTTCACGGTGTCTCCAGACTCGAATGCGACCATCGTGGTGTTGCAGACAGAAGCGTGACTCGTCAGTAAAGACAATGTCATTCCATTCTGCCGTCCACATCCTTCTGTCATCGCACCATTGGCGGCGGAGACGTCTGTGGTTCTGCGTCAAGGGTATACGAAGCAATGGACGCCTTGCGGACAGACCACTCTGCTGTAAACGGCGTCGAATGGTAAGCGCAGACACTGGATGATGCGTTACAGACTGCATGTGCTGTGCTATGGTTCGTGATGTGCCTGAGCGATCCGTCACTGCCATGCGCACAATTTGCCTGTCATCACGTAAAGTGGTGCGCTGAGGTGGATGCGATCGAACCCGCCGGTCCGTCGTACCCTCTTGCATCTAACGATCACATATCCGCATTACAGTTGTTTGGTTTCGTCCAACACGACTACCGATTTCCCTGAAAGATAATCCACAATCTAGGTAGGCCACTATCCTTCCTCTGTCGAACTCGGATACTTGATCAAAAGATGATCGCTGTTTTCGCCGAGGCATAATTGATCGTTTTTTTTAAAAAACCACAAGAAAAACACAATTGCCGAATTTGAAATCGTCGAAATCTCCAAGCCTTAAATAGCGCTTTGAAGTGGCGCCACAGGCGCGCGTGATGTGCGTCTGCGCTGAAATTCTAATCATTTGCGTATCTCACCTCCGCTAATGCATGTTGTAAATTTCATGTTATTTGCATGTTTCCTTCAGGGTGTTGCATTTACAGTGGCTAGCAGTGTACAATGTGTTGCAAAACAATTGGGTAAGCATAGGAAATGATCATTTCTTTCTTTTTGAAGTTAATCACCGTACATATATCTTTCTCGAGATTAGATTTTATCGAATCTGTGCTTAAAATACAACGATGTTTATGGGAGAAAATTTAATGTTCATGAATGCGTGTTTCAACAACAGAAAGATTGTCAGGCACTTATTTTTTTGACAATCACACATTCCACAATGTGAATTTGTTAGCTTCTTTATTATGGGACAGCGATGTAGATGAATCAACATCGCTATCTTTGAAGCAACAGCAGAAGAACGTCCAGTCAGTAGTTGGGGTTCGAACCCGAGTCCACACCATGAAAACTCGGGAAACTGGTCACTATACCATGTGTGAAGGCAGATTATCCGAATAAGCAGTATAAAAAATGTAAGGGACTACTGCAGTTACTGTTT
Organism: Dolomedes plantarius; assembly: GCA_907164885.2. NCBI lineage: Eukaryota > Metazoa > Arthropoda > Arachnida > Araneae > Dolomedidae > Dolomedes > Dolomedes plantarius. The sequence goes on along the minus strand of OU015497.1, from coordinate 60,024,048 downwards.
TACACTCTGAGTACACCTTTGGTATTCATTGCCATTTTTGTGATCATATAAATGATGTTGAAAAATAAACGAATGAAAAAAGCGAAACTATGGCTTCAGATTTAGTCTATTCTTTACTTTTTCATGAATATCTACCAATCAAGTAATTTCGAGACATGTCTACAGGCGGAAAGGAAATCGACATACGATGTTCTACTTCAAAATAATTTTATATATATTTTTTCTGTTTCACTCTATTTTCACGGTTTTGGCTTAATTGATCCTTACATAACCATTATATGAATATTTTATTATAGTGCTTATATAATGAAAGACTGGAGCTGCATATAGTTTCTAAAGACCTTGAATCTGTTTATAACCCAAGTATTAAAAATACTTTATTTCATGGTTTAACATTACATTTTCAGGACACATGAAAGAAAAATTAAGGTATCTATTCGTATTTAAAATGCCTTTATTTTTTTTGGGGGGGAGGGGTCAAATTATCGATATTTACCATTCACAATTCCTTGTAAAGGGGGCTCTGTAAATAACAAATCCTTCGTATTTTTAAAAATGTTTGAAATTTTCCACTGGTTTATCTTCAATGAAAATTATTGAAATTTTCGCAAATCGCAGTGGCTTTTATTTAATAAAATAAAATTTTTTTATCATTTCTTTTTTCAAGGCAGTATTATACAAATAAAAGTCATATATTTTTAGAGTTTGCGAGATAAGCTTCACATAGTTTTGTAATGAAAAAACACGATATTTGTAAACCTGATCGTCTTGATCAGTTAAATAAATGTCTCGTAGAGTTATTCATAAATAGAGACACGGCTCTTATTTACATCTTGTTTACTATAAAATAAATATCTAGACTAATAATAACGTACACAAGTTTATTCCGAAGAACGCTGATAACATTATTGAGAGCGGGGTTCATAATCACAGTTCAATCTAGACTTCCCATCTGCTCTTTTCTCTCTACGCTCTCCCGTACCTCAATCTCTCATCATGGTCCAGTCTAAAAAAAGGCCCTGTTTATTAGTCTTTTCTTCATTTATACATTTTTCCTCCATCTCGAAGGTCCCATTGTCTCATGTGTCTGATGCAATCCCCTCACAGGGTGTTCAACTTCTGGTCACCTCCAGTCCTTGTTTTCCTTTTTGTCAACCTGACACCCCGGGCCTTGCATTGTCTCTTTGTGCCTTGATGGTCTTTTCCTAACGAATGACCCTTTTACCACTTAGGGAAGTGTGCACCGCACCATTGTTTGTTAACGGTCTGCCCGATTCCTTTAACAAAAAGTCACATCACATCCGTACTGGATTTTCCAAAGTTAGGATTGAGTCTGTTTTCAGACTGTGTGAGAGTCTCACAATATTCATGGTCATAGATTCATAATCTTTCATTGAACTCCAGCAAATTCGCATTCTAACACTTTGTCGATCGGTACCGAGTAAGCTCGTGCTTTTAACCGCAAAAGTTGAAGATAATTTAGGATACAGGAAAGTCATATTGGATACATTTTTGATCAACCGAACATTGCTTTAACTGAAAACTACCTTTACTATGACCTGAATTCGTTTCCAATCCACACGTTCTATCATTTAAACTCTGAATCTCAGACCCTCATATAAAGAAAACGGATTTCAGAAAATTAAAATGCCATACTTTATTCCAAAATTTCAGTCTTCGCCGGTGACTTGCATATAATTTTAATAATATAAAATAAAATTAATAATTTTCTTTTCAATTTCTCATTTTTTTCAGTCATATGCTTGAAGATTCAAGAGAAAAAATAAAATTAATGGAGTCAATACAAAATAACTTACTTCAGCTGGTATTATATCCCAGTAGTTACGTATCGGATGCTTTCGAGCTTATAGCAGAAATCAGGGGTAAAATCCGACACCATTTAAGGGGTCAGGTACCTTTTAAAATCTAAGAGACCCGACAAACATATCCCTATTTTCAATAATCAGTAGTTATGAAAATCCTTTATTCAGAAATACGAAAATTTGACTGTGAGTTAAACACCCTTTCTTTTTTATAAATATCGCTCTCATTTTTTTCTAGTTTGGAGAGAATTTTTTTAGTTTTTTTTAAATTTTAACCGTCGTGTTTTTGATTGTAATGTCATTGCGCACATGATATCACTAGAACAGTTCACTAGAATACCATGAAACTTTATGCATATGTAATAAAAACATATATAATTAAAATAACCAGGTATTACTTCATTCCCATTAGTAAATTTCAATTACAGTGAAATTTATCAAAAAATTGTTTGAAATTTAAAAAACTTTAAAAAAATATTTTTTTTCTATGAACAACTAAGAATTTTGATTTCATAGTGGGTCATTTTAAAGATATATTCAACTTAATTTTAAAGCTAAAAAAGTGTATATTCATTAATATACAGGTGCAAGTCTGCGAACAATAACATAACATTGAAATTTTTAAAAAAATTCAAAATTTTCTTCATGCTAGAAAAAAATTGAGAGCCATATTTATAAAGAAGTAAGGGTGTTTAACAAATTTTTATGTTTCTGAATAAATGATTTTCATAACTACTGATGATCGAAAATATGGATATGTTTATCGAGTTTATTAGCTTTTAAATGGTACCTGGCCCCTTAATACCGACAACGCATATATTTAAGTAAAAATGCCTGCCAACAATGTGTAAAGACAATGTCAGACCATTACCTTATATGTTAATATTTTAATTAGTAAACAACTCAAAGGGATGGATAGGTGATGATTTTGTTTGTGAAGCTCTTTAACTCGCATTGAGGTTGTTAGAATTTATGGAATTTTTTTTTCTCCTTTAGTTTAAGACTAAAGAAAACTAAATGAGACTAGGGGAAAGAGGAGATAAGTATATATGTACCTTTAGGAAATACGGAGTCATCAGAAGACAAAAGGTGCTGTTGCGAGGAGAAGGTTGCGTACGATTGTTGGACCAGCTTTGATATTCTTACGATTGAGGTCGCTGAGGTCACACATCGTGTTTGAGGTCAAGCCATAAATTTTGAGATGGATTATTGAAATATCACCATATTCCTAGATGTTTAATATGAGAAAACTAATTATTAAAGTAAAATACCTTTAAAATTGTAATATTTGGCAATTTGAGTAGTGTAATTTTACCCTGTTATACAAAACTTTAAATTATCAATTTTTAAAGCGATCTCATACCTACCTGTTGACAGAAAGATTGTTCTAGGGTTGTTTTACATTTTTCGGAATCAAAAGCTCCAGATTTTTTTTGTAACAAGAATATCACTGAAATGCAGGAAGTTTTGAGACGTCTACGTCTGTCCTTTGTAATGCAATTGGTTGTAAAGATAGGTGTAGGATTTTACCCTTGATTTCTGTCATAAGCTCGAAAACATCCGATATGTAACCACTGGAGTATAATACCAGCTGAAGTGAGTTATATTGTATTGACAACATTAATTTTATTTCTTATTTTTAATCTTAAAGAACGTCACTGTAAAAATTGAGGAATTGAAATGAAAATTAATAATTTTATTTGATATACTTAAATTAATTAGTCCTTTTCTTTCTGGTGCTTACACAGTTATAAATTGCTTAAAATTGCTGAAAATTTTTTCTCCGTAAGTTTCACTAAGTCACTTTCTGGATAAGATTTGGTATCACACTGTCATCAGCAGTACTTTTAAACATAAATTGTATGCATGTTCCCATCGTATGCTGAATGAGGGAAAAGCATATTTTAAGGCATGTGATAGTACTGAATGGAAAGGTTGGTAGTTGGAAGCCTTTCTAGAGCTTCTTTTAACAAAAATATGCAATTTTTTTTTTGAATATCTTAACAGAAAGGACATCAATTAAAATTTCCGTGACTCACTCTTAGAGATGCATAGACATTTATTTTTTTTCAAAAACTTAATTTATCCTATTATTTTTTCTTTGTGAAATTAAAGTATAATGATTTTGTAGTTTAAATATCCAGTATTCATATTTATTAAATACTTAATTATATAAACTAGTTAACGATTATAGTTACATAAATTTAAATCCTTGGACATTTCCTTTGATCTCACTAAGTGAATTCAATTATATTTGAAAAGCAATTTACACGTCCTGTAAATGGACGCTGAATTATACATAACTTTAATAATATGGGATTAATGGTCCAGCAATTTTACAAATTATCTGGGGTTTTGCTGCATTATAAACTACATTCGACGACCTACGGGGAATTATTAAGCCTACAAATGAAACAATGCTATCAGCATCAATATAAAACCGCCGAGATAGCATGCTGCACTTCGACAACAGATTAACAGTCACCTTCCCCTATTCAGCAGACTAAAGAGGGGTAGTGCATGACAGGTTGGCGCCGGCTTGATCCCCTGGGATGCTCATCCGCTCGTAATTGCCTCATTGAACCCATCTGTCTTTGAATTATTGTTCTCTAAAGACTTTAAATGAACTACAGATGTGATCCTTCTTAGCGAGTTTTGAGAATGGAGTTTCGACGAGGGCTCGAAATTTGAATATTGTTTGAATACTCCAGAGATATTTTAAATTCCGGGAATTTTTACTTCATTCCAGTCAGGTATGCTTGTTACCTAACTTGCAGAAAACTAAAAATATTTTAAGTTAGATTTGAATTTATTGACTAAGATTTGCGCATTTTAACAAGTGGGTGAATAATTTTCGCAATGATCTGCTGTATTTATTACCATTTTTAGAGATAACACCATGCATTTTTAGCGAGTGTATCGAAATAACTCCGCATTCTTAGGCAGTTAATAAGAAGACTTTATTAAAAGAAAAGAATAGTAGCTTTAAAATGTTAATGTTTACTAATTGAAGTTAGATATGCGTGATATTACTTTATAGTGCAAAGTTTAAAAATTTAAAATCAATCTTTGACGAGTGAGATACTTACCTTTTAGAAATTCCGATGTATCTCACACTTGGTACCTGAAAATTTCTCCAAGATTAGCATTAATTAGTGTATATATATATATATATATATATATATATATATATATATATATATATATATATATATATATATATATATATATATATATATATATAATTATATATATATATATATATATATATATATATATATATATATATATATATATAAAGTATTCTTACTAGCCAATATTACAGAAAAAACAATATTTTCAAAGTCGCAACGGTATTGATGACTTAATACATTTTTATTTATATATATGAAAGCAAAATAAGTATTTCATGCTTAAACATTTTCTGCAAAATTATTACTCAGAAAAATTTGTTTGTTATTTTAAAAAGTGATGAATCAATCATTGAGGAGTCATATATGAATTATTTTATTATAAAAAGGAGAAGGAAATCCTTTTTGAACCAGTTGAATAATGCCTCGTGGCAACATAACCAGTCTACTGCTTTGTGTGTTACTTTGAAATATTTAAAATGACAAATAATAATTAAGAAAGAAGATCTCAAATAAAATGGATAAAAATGTCATAAATAGTTCCCGATAAAGCGGACATTTTAAGGAAGTGCAAAAAAAAACTTACAGAAGGACATTAATTAATTTTTTTTTCCAAAAACTGCATAAAATTATCAATTTCCACCGAACATAGTAAGGAACTTTTCTACCATAATAGTTTATAATACGCAGAATAATACGTTCATACAAAACCAAATACATTTTCTGTAACTTACTCAACGAGAAATCTGTAATGCATTGAAATTTACAATATGCGAGCAATCGCACAAACCAAGCACTTATCAACGCAAATTCTAGAACTGCTTCTGATGCCCCAAAAGAATGGTAAAGCTTTCCCTTTTGCAGTATTCTGGTTCAGAGCTGTTATTTCATTATGCTTGAAAATATGAAACTCTTTTGTGATCTGTGCAGCTTCAAAGATGTGGACCAGAAATCCTTTGTTACATTTATCTCTTGACGGAAAAAAGGGAGTGGGGGACCTATGTGCTGAGTCATATACGACAGGTTTCTTTCATCTTCTAAATACTTTGAAAACGTGGAAATTCCCGAAAGACTGAACATAATAGAGAGGTACGAGGATTTTCAAAGGTACCTTGCTTATCAACTATTTCATATAGGATGTGTCATCCAGTATCAAGTATTTTATAAAAAATATGAAACTGATAAGAAATATGGATTCCCCCTCTCTATTACAACTTCCTATAGAATTCTTACTTATGCAGTGAAATAAGACTGATATCTAAAAGTTGCATAGTATTTAATACCATATACTTTATCAATATTTTTTTCTACACCAAGCATAGTTTAGTATTTTAAAAATCCGCAAATGTAAGTCAAACGCATATTGCTGAATATCCCCTATAGATAGGGCACTATAACATCAAGAACAGAGTCCAAATTTAAATATCATACAAAAGGTCAGATTTCAAAATTTTTGCTTTTCTGAAATGAAAAGAAAGTCACTGTTTAAGAATACATATTAAATGTAGCACCGATTATATGCTCGGAGTTGCTTGACTTTTATAAATATGCTTTCATGAAAGGTTTTAGATCAAGTTGTAATTGTGAAAGCATGGAAGGGAAGTCAATGTTTTTCATTTCCCGCTATATGTATGGTGATGTCATTTTTTAGTCCAAAGAAATCTCATTTTCTACTATATAGCAATGTTTTTGCTACTCTGAACTGGAAAGAAAGTCACTGTTTAAAATTCCATCTAAAAATTCAGCATAATTTACTGAATTTTGTGAATAAGTCTCCGTTAAAGGTCTTAGATTCACAGCAAGATCTAATTGGGAAATCGTGAAAATGACGTCGATGTCTTTCATTTGCAGGTATACGCCACAATGTTGTAATATTTCGATGATGCCACAGAAATCTCATTTTCTGTCATAGTAATATTTCTGCTATTTCGAAATCATGTTGTCATTGTCTATAATTCGTAGATATATGCCACGATGATGTCATTTTTGCTCCAAAGAAATATTGGTATATTTTGAGACTACTGACTACATCATTTAAACCAGGAAAATGTGTTTATGAATTGACCCTAAAGCAGTTTAAATGCTTCACTTTAGTTCCCCTTGTTGCAAAAGTGACCCCTTCCAGAGTAGTGTGTTCCATGTATGCGTTTCATTTCATTTAAGTAATACTGCACTTTAAAACTATTTAAACATTCAATGTAAAATTGCTAATCGTACATAAATTGTAACTAAATTCAATATTATAATGAATTTGCGGTTTTTAAATAAATTGTAATAAATCAGCATTTAACTATAAATTCTGACTATGATAACAAACTTATGAGATGAACTGTTAGATTTCCTTAAAAGTGGTACGAAACAAAATTATTCCTTAATTAATCACATTTAATTCACACGATTTCTATCTTTAATTGTTTCTTAATTTATAGTCACGTTTTGAAATAATCAAATCATATATTTATTTTTATACTTTCTCGATTAGGATATAGTATTTAATTTTAAAATATTAAACTTAAAGGAAATTAATGTTATGTCATTTTCACACCCATTCATACTAATGTGTGTATATCGGAGCTAAAACAAATCAAGCACGTCACTACGCAATTTTTCCGGTGGGCGTAACGTTCGTTCCAAACACCATTAGCTGGAAGATAGAAAAAAAAATTACATTACTAATGTCACGTACAACAAGTTTCAAAACTATTTTAAACACAAAAGACTGGATTATTTTACCTCGAAACTATAGCGATGACATTTCAAGTGTTCACCACAGTATTTCTGTAGAAAATAACAATATTTTTATTTCTTTCGGTGATTTAAATTTTCAAATCATATATTCACTAATTCAAGAGAATAATTTAAATATTTTTCACTTTTCTTTATGAGAAGGTCATATTCAGTAATTTTCTTTCCTTAACGTGATGATATCTGATACCTTTTAATTCATGCAAACTATAAAATTCATGCACACATCCTGGAAAACTGGTTGAAAATTGAGAATATGCGTGTCATTTCAGCTTTTATAAATTAAAACCTTCTCTATTAGAATGTTCTGTTTCAATATCACCATTTTATACGCTTTTTAATCGAGGATGTGTCAGGTTCAGTAAACGGAGCTTAATGCCTTTAATCATACTTTGCGGATGGGAAAATTACATCAGCTTATGGTTATTAAATAAGTTTTAAGGGCTTTAATCTCCTAACAGTAATCTCTTTCTGTAACATTATAAGAGATTTTATCAACTTTCTACCAAACGGCTATAATTTATTCTGTCCAGAAACCAATTTTTAAGCCCCCAGCACACACTGGGGATTCATATTAATAACATTTCCAATTTTCAACAGTTTCGGATTGAACAGGAGGAATGATATATAAGATAGGGTGAATGGAAATTAAGCGATGACTGACATCAAATCTTCATCCTCTAGAAATTTGCACAGTTAAGAAGCAATTTATTTTTCTCCTGTTTTCCGACAGTAATAGAAATATACTCCGTGTGATTTATTACTGTCCTACAGGGTTAGAATATTTTTTGTCACAAGGAAGCGTTTGTGGCTAATTAACAAATTAAATATATTAGAAGACATTAGGTTAAAAAATTTTCTATTTCATTCCGAATACTGTAGAAGTTTCAAGTGCTATTTGCCAAAGCATTTTCACAGTTTCAACTTGATTTATTTGTTGTTGTTGTTGCTATTGCTAAGCTCCCTGGTCTAGTAAATGCTAGACCAGCTCCATGAGACACTGTCGTATTCACCAGAATCACCGTCCCACCTGATAGGTATGTGGATCTATCAACGTCCAGTCGCCCGATAGCAATCCTGCTAGTCACAGCCTGCCATTAAAGGGTTATTAATTTAAACCTCACTTTTCTTCCAATAACCACTTTAAAAACAATTTTTCCTGTGTCGCACTCCACATGTCTTTTTGTCCCCTTTTTTTACATAAGCATTACAATTACATACATTACACACATATACACGTTACATTTACACACATTATAAATTTTGCATGCTTGAATGATTAAAATGAATCATTATTGTACTTTTTTATCCTTCCCACTGTTATTCTACCTATTTCATGTTACTTACTATTACTATTATTATTACAGTTACATGTACCTTATGCATAACAAATATGTATACATTATACACATTACAATTTCATACATAGCTGACTGTCAAATGAGCAAATGAGTGGTCGCAGCATCCAGATCCTCAAAAAGCATGCTGACAAGAATTCCGAAACAGTCCACAATATGGGAAGGATTCGCAAGAGCAGAAGAACAGGGACAAAAGGGAGGCACCTTGATAGAATTCTCAAAGTGCATACTATTTGTATGGCCACTCCGTAAACTAGCTAGGGAAGTCTGAATTGATCTCAGACCACCAAAGAGCAAGGTCAGATCAAGGCCTTGCTCTTTGGTAGGCTCTTTGGTAGCCTCCTTTATCACTGGTAGGATACCAGTGATGAGCAGCAGGCCCTCTCCAAAAACTGTATAACCTGATGATAAAAAAGGATTGAACTTCCGTTGATGTCAGGATATCAGAAGTGAATCCTCTAAACATCCCTTATTTGCAAGTATGTCGGCCTGATGATTTGAATTATTTAATGCAAATAGTAGATATTATTGTCTAGCCATGGAAAGATTTGACGAATATTGTTCAATTAAATAATTTCCTCATTCTCCCTAAGTTCGTTCCTACTATTTGCCTAAAAACGGACATGTCTTCGGGGATTTTGTTTTCCCCGATCTTCAACATGCCGCCTCCAGGGCAGTATAAATAACACATATATTCAGGAAGCACAAAGAACAAAAAAAGTAAAATTAAAATCTCTAAAATATGACACTCTATTTCAAACAATGAATTCTAGTTTATTTATAAAAGCGTAGGAAGAATTTTTCTTCATAATAACAGTTTCAGTAGTTAATGAATATATTTCCTCTCATCTTTGCCAATTATTGTTGAAGTAAAGAAAATGTTAGAAAAAGTAAATAATAACTATTAATGAATTAATAATTATGAATCATACATAGAACTATATAATTATGACTCCCCTCAAAACTTCCCCATTATCCCATGCATATGCATACAGAATATTGTAAGATTATGTATTACGGAGAATTATAAATAAAAATAGCATAATCTGATTATGTTATATAATATATACACTCATGGACAAAGCATTTAGCGCACCAAGAAATAATTGCGGGATCGTAACGAAACTTGCAATGAAGGTACATGAGGGGGAGATATGCAAATGATTAGAAATGCAGCGTGATTGCGCATTACGTATAGCTGGTAGAGGGCGTTGAACATCGTACTCTGCGGAGTATAAAACATGGTAACCAAAGCTTGTTTGAGTGTGCTGAATCATTTACAAAGGAAGAGCTGAGATAGACATGCCATTACGCCGTGTTCGAAGACAATATAAGCAGTTGTCGCAGTTTGAGAGGGGGAGAATCGTCGGGATGATGGAAGCTGGGTGGTCAGCTAGGCGAGTAGCTCGTCAATTAGGCCGCTCTGGTTGTGTTGTGAGGAGGTGTTGGGACCAGTGGACCCGAAAAATGTCATGTACACGAAGACCAGGCTCAGGACGCCCTCGACAGACCAGTCGTCGAGAAGACCGCCACATCGTAAGAAATGCATCGTAAGAAATTACAGCCAACTGCTTCATCGGCCGCCATCCAGGCACAGGTAGCACCTTCACTAGGGGCCTCTGTGTCTTCTCGAACCATACGAAGGCGCCTGGCTGAAGGACAGTTGGTATCGCGGCGCCCATTACGTGTGCTGCCCTTGACGCCCATCCATTGACGCCTCCGTTTGGAGTTTTGCACGAGGAAACTGGACTGCAGCGGAATGGAACCAGGTCGTCTTTAGCGACGAATCCAGATTCAATCTCGGCAGTGATGACAATCGTGTTCGTGTGTGGAGAGCCCGTGGTGAACGCTTCAATCCTGCCTTTGCTGTACAGCGACACATCGCTCCCACAGCTGGTGTGATGGTATGGGGTGCCTTTGCCTACAATACACGGTCACCCCTAGTATTGTTCCATGGCACCATGACAGCCCAGCGGTATGCTCGTGAAATCCTGCAACCACATGTGTTGACACTCATGCAACGGCTCCCAGGAGCCATTTTTCAACAAGACAATGCTCGGCCTCATACGGCAAGGGTGTCACAAGACTGTCTCCGCACTGTTACTACCCTTCCTTGGCCAGCCCGATCCCCAGATTTGTCTCCAATCGAGCATATCTGGGATCATTTGGGATTACGAGTCGGGCATCCCACGAGTTTGAACGAACTAGAGGCAAGGTTACAGCAAATATGGAACGAAATGTCTCAAGACATCATACAGAACTTGTATGACTCAATGCCCGATCGTATCGCATCGTGCATTAGCGCTAGAGGGGGTCCAACGGAGTATTAACTCCTACGTTCTTTTGCCTTTTTCTCTGAAATAAATTATCCTTTTTCTTTGATTTTCTTATTTTTTACTTATATCAAAGTAGTTATTACGTATGTAAAATTTCGTTTCATTTTCATTCACTCCTTCTTGGTGCGCTAATTTTTTTGTCTATGAGTGTACATTACCTTATTAATAATTTATGTTTTATTTGCAGATAGGTTAACTAATTAACTACATGCAAAAATCTGAATGAATATATACATATATATATATATATATATATATATATATATATATATATATATATATATATATATATATATATATATATAGAAAGCAGAACTGAACTTTTAACTATGAACTTTAAACTTCATAAAATGCTATTTGTAAACGCATATAATGTCTGGCTCAAGAGGGCGCCGCTAGCACGAACATTATCACGACCCCTCTAATTTGTTTGGGGAGAACATTAAGACTCCCGCTTTGGATTCCGTCGTAGACGGACTACGTTTTTTTCAATTCTTTGTTAATAAACCTTAATTGTTTTTGTTATTTACAATGGTTTCTAGTTAGTTTATGTTGTGGATGTTTTATTGCAACCCCGCGCCCCAAACCGTGGCGTCAGAAGAATGGGATGAGACATGAATTGAAAAATAATCAACGAACACATGACGTGAATCCCCAGCAACGCATTACGACGCAATGGACTCCGAACTGAAGTAAGATCCTTCTATTTTTATGAATTACGATAGTGACTGTTTTTTTCTTCGAATTGTGGCTAATTACGATAATTCTATTTATATGATTTACGTGCGTTATTTTATGTTTACGAATAATTACGATTTTTCCTACGATTAACGATTCTAAATGGAAAAAATGAAATTAGCTGATATTCCCCGAATCAAAGCAAACTTGAAGTCTGCTTCTGTTAAATCTATAAGATGTTTGCATAATTTTGTTTATGAAACTGAAGGTGACCGATTAAACCGGAAACGGTTACGAGTATTTTCTGGCTTTGACTACCAGAAAAACGACGAACATTATGAAAAGAAATTAACTTTAGCTGTGAAACACGTTAGACTTGCGAATTTAATTACAATTTGCAATATTTTATGTATTGATTGTGACGGAAATGAAACTGTTCTCGCTACTCGAATTCTCGATAGCCTATTAGATATTAAACTGCTTAAAAATGATAATTTTGAATTTGATAGCGGCGATTCTGGCGATGAACACGTGAATGAAGAAATTTGTAGCGAAGTTAGTGAATTAACCCGTTTGGAACCATCAGTAGATAAATTTTCTAAATATACTATTTAATACCATGATATCGGAGATAGTTTGAGAAAGTTTGACGGGAGAGATAATTATTCCATCGAAAAGTGGATAACTGATTTTGAAGAAACGCGGGTATTTGCGCATGGAATGATCTTAAAAAATTAATATTCGCGAAACCATCTCTAACTGGATTAGAGAAACTCTTTAATCAAGGTTAATCTGGCTTCATTTCGTGAGCTAAGCTTAAATTAGCTCTTGAACAAGAATTTGCCTCGAAGTGCACAAGCGCCCAACTATCGAAAATGTTGACGAAACGTCGTTTAAACAAAAAAGAATCTCTGCAAGAAAATTTTCTGGTCATGAAAGAACTAGCAAGCAGAGGTAACATCGAAACAGAATCCCTAATTCAATATGTTATACATGGTATTCCCGATAAACCGTCTAACAAAGTAATTGTTTACGGTGCGAAAGATTTAAAAGAGTTCAAGGGAAAATTAGGTATTTATGAAAAAATACGAAATCATACTACGATTCCAACTGAACCAGAAACAACAAAAAAGAAAAAAAACATTTGTCCCCTCTTTCAGACGTGTCTCCCCGCTTTCAGCGTTTTAAAAACTGCGGCGATAAAAATCATAGTGTTTGCCCATTTAAAGATCGCGGAAGAAAATGTTTCAACCAGTTTACGAATCACCATGTTTGTGCTAACTGTCCGGTGAAAAGTAATAAAACCCCGACTCAAGCCCGAATATCAGTCGCCGTGTTCCCGCAGAGAAAAATTATCTTGTACATATAAGCGTCAAGTTGAACGATAATGAGCTGACGGGTATTTGCGACAGTGGTTCCAGTTTGCATGTAATACGATCAGCTTGCTATGAAAGACTGTGTCTACCAGCGTTTTCTCCCCCCGCCATAAATCTAGTAGGACTAGGCTCTAGTAATGTTTTTACCAAGGGTTCTTGTATGCATAGCGTGGAAATCTTTCGAATCCTTCGAATCGCTGTTTCACGTAGTCCCGAACGAAGCGATAACTTTTGACCATATTATTGGCAACCCTCTGTTAGATTTCGCTGACGTTATTTTGAAACAAGATTCTCTAATCATTCAGAAACCCTCCAACACGAACAACTTTTTATTGTTGATGGGAAATTTACCCAACTTTGTTTCTAACGAAATAGATTTAAACCACATTAAAGATAAGCAACGAAGAGACACTATTTTTAAACTTGTATCTAAATATACGCCAAACAAAACGAAAACCGTAGATATTTCTATGAAGATAATTTTAAACGACGATATTCCCGTGTATCAAAGACCCCGACGTTTAGCAATTCCCGAGAAATCATTTGTAGATCAACAAATTAAAGAATGGTTAGAAGCCGGAATAATTAGACCTAGTTGCTCTGATTATGCAAGTCCGATTGTTCTAGTTAAGAAAAAAGACGGATCTATGCGACTATGTGTTGATTACCGAGCATTAAATAAGAAAACAATAAAGGATCGTTTCCCCTTACCGTTAATTGAAGATAAATTACAGGGTGCAAAAATATTCACAACGATTGATCTCCGAAATGGCTTTTTTCATGTCGATGTAGAAGAAAATAGTCGCAAATTTACTAGTTTTGTAACTCCTGATGGACAATATGAATTTTTGAAAACACCTTTTGGTCTCTCTAATAGTCCCAGTGTTTTTCAGAGATATATCTTTCACGTATTCCGAAATCTCATTAATGAAGGTATTGTTGTATTGTATATGGATGATATAATTATTCTGTCAGTAGATGAAGAAGATGGTATTCAACGATTACGTCAAATTTTAGAAGTAGCCTCTCGATACGGATTAGAAATTAAATTGAAGAAATGCCAGTTTTTAATGAAAAAGGTAGAATTCTTATGTCATGTCATCGAAATCGGAACTGTTAAACCATCTCCGTCAAAAACAGCTGCAGTGCAGATATTTCCTCAGCTAACGACAATTAAGCAGGTCCAAAGCTTTCTAGGCCTCACGGGATATTTTCGAAAAGTTATCCCTGGTTACTCTATTGTCGCAAAACCTTTGAGCGACTTGCTTAGAAAACCTGAGAAGTTTATTTTTGGTCCAAACCAACAAGAAGCATTTTTGCGATTAAAACAGTATCTCGCTACTGAACCCGTTTTGAGCATATTTACGCAAGGCAGAAAACTCGAAGTTCACACTGACGCTAGCAAACATGGATACGGATCTGTGTTATTGCAAGAAAATGAAAATGGAAGATATCACCCCATCCATTACATGAGCAAAAAGACTTCGCAAGCTGAAGAGAAGTATTATTCGTACGAATTAGAAGTTCTCGCGGTCATTGAATCATTGAAAAAATTTAGGAATTACTTGCTTGGTTCCAGATTTACAATTGTAACGGACTGTGTCGCTTTCCAGATGACAATGGGCAAGAAAGACCTTTCACCGAAAATTGCAAGATGGTCATTATTTCTGGGAGAATTTGACTATGAAGTTATCCATCGGTCAGGAGCACAGATGAAACATGTTGATGCGCTAAGTCGCAACACTGTGCTAATTATTTCAAATACGGACGACGATATAACCGCCAAAATTAAAGCTGCCTAAAAACGAGACAAAAATATTGAAACGATTAAAACCTTGATAGAAAAGGGAAATGATGAAGAACATTTTGTCAAAAATGGAATTTTATATAAGTATAAAAATGGAAGAGAACTTTTAATGGTGCCTCAAGAAATGGAAAAAGAAATAATCAAACGAATTCATAGTAAAAATCATTTTGCATCATCCAAGACCGAAGACGTTTTAAATCAAAATTATTACATACGTAATGCCAGAAAACAATTTGATAACGTCATTGCCAACTGCGTAGAATGTATCCTATGTAACAGAAAATGCGGCAGAGGAGAATGTTTACTTAATCCTATCCCAAAAGAAAATTCACCGTTGAGCACGTATCACGTTGACTTTATAGGTTCTATGCCTTCTACGAACAAGAATTATCAACATATTTTCACTGTCGTCGATGCCTTTACGAAATTTTTATGGTTATACCCTGTAAAATCGATATCGTCACGCGACGCAATAGAAAAATTAAAGCTACAACAAACTACCTTTGGAAATCCTTCCCGAATTATCAGTGACAGAGGAAGCGCATTTACTTCGAATGATTTTGAGGCCTATTGCGTAGAAGAAGAAATATAGCATATTAAAATTACAGCAGGAATTCCCCGTGGTAACGGTCAGGTTGAAAGGATGCATGAAACTTCCTATACTCTCTAAACTTTCAATTTCTGATTCAACGAAATGGTACAAATACGTGTCTATGGTTCAACGAATAATGAACAGTACCGCTTCTCGAAGTACTAAATTCACACCATTCGAACTGTTGACAGGCGTGAAACTAAAAGGCATAACAGACATACGAGTGAAAGAAGTCTTAGAAGAAGAGTACCTTAACGCGATGATGAAAGAGATAGATAAAATGAAGGAAGAAGCAAGGCAAAATATTCTTAAAATTCAAGAAGAAAATCGGAAATCCTATAATAAGAAGAGGAAAAGATCGTACAAGTACAAAGAAGGAGAACTGTGTGCAATCAAGCGCAAACAGTACGGAACTGGAATGAAGTTACTACCAAAATTCCTAGGTTCCTAACAAGTGACCAGTGTCAAGCCCCATGACCGGTATGATGTCGTCAAAGTCGGACAACACGAAGGTCCGAACATCACGTCCTCTGCTGCCTACTACATGAAACCGTGGCATCCCCACTATTCCGATTCAGACGACTGACGAGTTATCCCGCCATCCGATGTCAGCAACAGAGCACACCCTGCATGGTCCCTTGTATTGTAAGTGTGTTCCATTTTATTTCTTTTTCAGAGACTGTAAGTGCCTATTGCTTAATGTGATCCGTGGCCGCATGACAGCTAGGATGGCTGATCTATAGAAAGCAAAACTGAACTTTTAACTATGAACTTTAAACTTCATAAAATTTTATTTGTAAACGCATATAATGTCTGGCTCAAGAGGGCGAGGCTAGCACGAACATTATCAAGACCCCTCTAATATGTTTGGGGGGAACATTAAGACTCCTGCTGTGTCCGTAGACGGACTACGTTTTTTTTCAATTCTTTGTTAATAAACCTTAATTGTTTTTGTTATTTACGATGGTTTCTAGTTAATTTGTGTTGTGGATGTTTTATTGTAACCCCGCTCCCCAAATATATATATATATATATATATATATATATATATATATATATATATATATATATATATATATATATATATATATATATATATATATATCTGTATATGTATATACATTACATAATGATAATTTAGCTAGGTTTTAACCTCTGAAACTCATGAAAACAACTGCAGATAAATATGAAACAATTTCGCAGGGCAGCAACAACAAATCATGTTTTTTATACCTGATATTTGTTTTCTTATTTCAGCTGTACTGAATAAGTTTCCGCCATTTTTTCCCTCCGTTATTTCTGTTGTTAAAGGTGAAAAAAGCATTTTTTTCAAGTTTTACTTCACATAGAAACAATTAACTTTTGTTGCGAAACCATAAATATATATCCGGCGGTATAACAACACCACCGTAAAAAATAATAATAATTGCATATCTTGTGCGGTATTCACTAACTGAACTCAAAGTTTCCATATTGTGTCGTGTAACTATAAAATGTAAGGGATAATAGAAAGTTTGTAAAACAAAATGTGCCGAGCAGCTGCTGGGAGTACTGGAAATCATCCAAGGTATTTTCTTTTTTCCCTTTCAAATAGATTATTTTTTTGTCTGTTATTTCCCATGGTCAAATTTTTGTTCTTACTGGAAATTGTATTCTGAAATGTATTAAAAGGTTTTAACCACGTTAACATATTAGTTATGTATTTGTTATATATCTCTTTTGTGTTATGAACTAGGACTGAACTTCGTTGACATTTAACTTATATTAATTATAGATCTCTTTTATGTTGCCGCTGAAAAATCAATACCCTAGAATGGCGTTAGATAAATTAAAAGTATGTCCTACATTCTAATGCAGAAAAATAAATAGAATTGTTCATTGTATCAAAAGTGACCGGAACAGTAAACCATTTTTTTACCACCATTAATCAAATCTCTAAACGCAGTCTCTGAAAAAAAATAGATGAAACAAAATGTTATTCTTTGTGATTTATTTCGCATTTTAAGTAATTTATATTTTTGAAGTAAAAATAATGGTACCAGTCTTTAGGCATGGAAGTGAAGGTATCCACTGAAATATTTTATTATTTATCATTATTTTCAATATGATTAATATTTTACTCGATCTGTTTTTAACTTAAAACTTAAATCGATACGATCTGGGTTTTTTTATTTGAATCATTTTACGCATTTTACTAGGAAACTGATGTAAAAGAAAAATTTTCGCTTCTTACAAATCAAGGTAAAATAATTAGATACTTACACTTCGCTACATGATTGTTTGAAGACTTTAGAAATATATCAAATTTATATTTATTTTATGCAACTACAATAATTATATTACCATTTTTATGGTTTATTAGGAAAATTAATGGTATTAAATTTGAGATATGAAAGTGAACCCACTGAAATATTGCATTACTTATCATTATTGCTAATACGACTAATTTTTTAAGTTGATCTGTTTTTAACTTATAACTTAACTTGTTACGATCTCTTTTTTTTCTTTGAATTATGTTACGCATTTCAATAGGAAACTGGTGTAAAAGAAAAAAAAATTGTTGCTTACAACTTATGGTAAACTAAGATACTTACACTTCGCTACATGCGTTCTTGAAGAATTTAAAAAGATACCTAATTTATATATTTTTACGTAACTTCAATAATTATATTATCATATTTTATGTTTTTTTAAAGGAAAATTTACGTTATCAATCTTGAGGTGCGAAAGTGGAGGCATCCACTGAAACAATTTATTGCTTTCTATTATTGTGAATACAACGTAATTTGTTTTTAACTTTGATTTTCTTCAAATTATATTACGCATTTCAAATAGGAAACGTGTGTGAAAAGACAATTGAAAGCTTAGAAAAAAAATGGAAAAATAATAAGCTACTTTCACTATGGTATGAAAGAGCTTGAAAATTTTTAAAATAATATCAAATTATATATATATATATATATATATATATATATATATATATATATATATATATATATATATATATATATATATATATATATATATATATATATATATATATGTGTGTGTGTGTGTGTGTGTGTGTGCACTGGAATTTGCCACCACACCTCACCCCGATCTGCAGAATGGAACTGGCCTTCCAAACGTTAACTGAAGCGACCTCTACTGACTACGACGACTATAAATACTGTAGTCAGGTTGCGGGATCGAATCCCCAACCAGACAACTTTTTCTCTCCTTCTCCCCCCCCCCCTCCCTTTCTCGCACAGTATGCTAGGTTCTGGCCGGCAATCCTTTTTTAATTGTTAATATATATATATATATATATATATATATATATATATATATATATATACAGTTGGTTCTCTGTTTAACGACGCTCTACTTAACGACGATCTCTATTTAAAGACGATATTTCCCGGTCCCGGTCCCTCCGACGTAAAAAAATTCTATTTTAAGACGATTTTGTTTCTATTTAACGACGATTTTTTCTTACATGATAAACTTTTTCTTCAACATTTTATCTACTGGAGGGTTACTTTCTGTGGGGGAGTTTGGTTTCAAAAACAGACCCGGAATTTCCTTTATGTTTGTTGCAATCATAGACTTGTTGCATTGGAAAAAACCGGGGGAGGGGGGGATTACTGTTTCTCGGAAGATCGAACATTCTTCCCTGGTGGATCGAATTTCTGAGTGCGGGTGTGGAATCACTCTATTGTACCTACCATGTTGTCATGTGATTTCCGAACTGTCTAAAAGCACCCCTCTCTCACTCCTTCTAGGAAGCACGTGTTCATGTTTAGAGAATTCATGGTTGGGTGTAGGAGCTCATTCCATTACGAATACGAGGTGAGCAGAGCAAAATGGCATCAAAGCGAAAGTATCTTACGCTACACGAAAAAGTGAAAATTATTGAAAACTGGGAAGAAAGTGTTGGAATAACAAAAAAGTCCAATTCGAAAGACAATTTCAGCTACCCAAGTCTATTCTCAAAGGCATTTTAGCAAGCAAAGAGAAAATTCTTGAAGCAGCACAAAAATTTAGTTTGGGATCCAAATCCAAACGGCAGAAAATTCAATGTGGCCGATCAGAAGAGTTTGAGAAGGCAGTCCTGCAATGGTTTCATCAAGCAAGAGCATCTAACATTCCAATTTTCGGAGTGATATTTAAAGAAAATGCTATTATTCTGGCAGAAAAGTTTGGAATGCAAAATTTTCAGGCTTCGGCTGGTTGGCTAACAAAGTTCAAAGAAAGATACGGGCTTGTATTTAAAAGCATAACTGGCGAAAGTGGCTCCGTAGATGAAAAAATAGTGGATGAATGGAAAATAGTGCTGAAGGGGAAATTAGACGGATATGATGAGAAGAACATATTCAATGCAGATGAGACGGGCCTATTCTACAATATGGTGCCTAATAAAACCTCAACGTATATGGGCGAAAAGTGTTTTGGTGGAAAACACAGTAAGGAACGATTGACTGTTTTACTGTGCACTAATTCGAATGGATCTGAGAAATTTCCACCACTAGTTATAGGCAAATCAAAGCAACCAAGGTGTTTTAAGAATATCACCAGGAAACCTTGTGTGTACCGCAATAACAATAAAGTGTGGATGACATCACACATTTTTATTGTATGGATTAGAAAATTTTATGCAAAAATGCATCGAGAAAAGTGAAAAGTTTTACTTTTAATCGACCGATACACTGCACATACTCCAAATATCCCTGGACTTACAAATTTGACTATCCATTTCTTACCAGCTAATTGAACTAGACAGTTGTAGCCATTAGACCTGGGTATCATTCGCAGTGTGAAAGCTTACTACAGAAAGTCTTTAATTTGGAAATTAATAAACAATTCGGCTGACAGTATAAAAATTAGAAAATTTACAATCTTGGAAGCAATACACATGATAACATCAGCATGGAAAGAAGTTTCTTCATCCACAATAAAAAAACTGCTTTCGTGTTGCTGGAATTCACAAATAACTTGCAGTGGAACTGCAAAGTACGGATGTAGAAATTGACGAAGATGACATTACCCCTGAAGAATGGAGAAGTCTTGTTGAAGATGAGGAAGTTGCAATTCAAGATTTCTACAATTGTGATAAATATGTTTTAACAACAGATTTCAGAAATGTAGAACAAATTTATGAAGATATTGTAAATGAAAACACAGTGTCAGACGAAGAAGGTGAAGACACGGAGAACGAGACACTGCCACCGTCTTATACACATGCAATTGCTGCTCTAGATGTTCTCCGACGTTATATTACATCGAAAATGGAAGGTGACTCATTTAACAGTTTAGAAAATCTGGAAAAAAATAATAACGAAAACAAGGCGAATGAAGCAATCAACACTTTTTGAATTTTTTAAAACGTAATTTATTGTATTGTTTGTACTCTTTTTTTTCAATGTAATTTAAAATAACTTTTTGGGAATAAAATAATGATGATAATAAAAATAACATTTTTAAACACGCCAATATATTAAGAAATGACAGTCCTAAACCTGTAAAGTGTGAAGGGAAATGTTATTTTTTCACAAATTCTGTTTAGGGACGATCTCTACTTAAGGACGATTTTTCACGGTCCCTTGAAAGTCGTTAAACAGAGAACCAACTGTATAAAATCATTAAAAATCTATACGTAGACTTTGTCTACTGCAAAAAACAATTTATAATTTTATAAAATTGATACTTGGGTAGTGGAAACGTTATTCAAGGTAAAAAATATTTTTAATACTAACACCTTTTTACTTTTATTTTTAACTTTATTTTTTTTTTCCTATCCTTAAACTTTCTCTGGTCGCAGAAATTCGAAGATCTTAACACTTCACATTATTCTCTTTTTTATTTACTAACAACTCCACAGTCAAATTTAATTATGGCAAGCTCCTAAAGAAACCAAAGTTATTTTTTAGAAGTAGAGGGAACCAGGTCCCAGGAACTTCTACTCAGAATGTTGCTGATTGCTGATTGTAGGCAATATGAGGCATCTATGCGAAGCGACGTGTTAACTTTTAATTCCTGAAGACGTTTTAACTTTTTAATTCTTGATGTAATTTTAACTTTTAATTCTTGATGTGTGTGTTTCGTGATTAAATGTAATTATATGTCAGCTGCATTGTTCTTCACTACTATTCACCAACGAGCATTCTGACCGGCCAGAAAATCAGAAAGTGGGATTTCGAAGAAGTAAGATTCGAAGCAAGAACTAAAGTACGACCTGTTTGTTTCATCGTAGGATATCTTGTTGGTTCCAAGACGACATTCTATTTTCAACACGGTGAGTAAATATTTGTCTTTTAAAATGAAGTTAAATGATATTGATGAAATTGGCATTGAGGAATACGAAATCTACGAAAATAAAAATATTGCAAAAATTAATTTTTGGTTCTGATTGTGACCGGATTAGAAATTTTACTGGCTTTGAATTCAAAGCAAGTGATTCAAAATTTAAATCCAAATTAAAAGCTATAGAAGTAGCATTTTCGATTAATGAACTAATCAGTATTTACGACATTTTGAAAGTTCCATTTGATGGGGACAAAAGTGAAATATCCGAAAGAATATTAACGTTGTTATGCGATATTTCTTTGCTTGCTCAAAATATCAAGGACACTGAACTGTCAGAATCAGAAAACGAGATTGACAGTGATTCGTTGGTGCAATGCGAAAGTGTTAATAATGTTCAAAGAAATAATTCGTCGGTTCAATGCAATGAAATTAAAACGCCTCTTAAGAACTGTTTTAAAAATGTGTTTGAAAACAAAACTCAATCTCTCCCAATTAACTTGTCTGATATCGAAAGTGTTATTCCACCATTTTGTGCTGACTCGCACGAAAATGTTTCAGTGTGGGTAGAACAATTTGAAAACGTTGCTCAGTTGTTTAATTTGCCTGATATTCAGAAGTTTATTTTTGCTAAGCGATCACTTGATGGGAATGTCCTTCTGTTTGTTAAAAGTGAAAGAATTGTCATGACGTGGGAAAAATTGAAAGAAGTGCTGATAGACGAGTTTACTGTTGATATCAACTCAGCCAACTTGCATGAAATGTTAAGTAAGCTAAGAATGAAAGAATCTGAATCTGTACAGGAATATTATTTTAAAATGAGGGAACTGAGTAATCAGGGTAAAATTGAAGACGCGGCATTAATACAATATGTTATAAGAGGTATAAATGATAAATAGGAAAATAAACTAATTTTATATGGATGTAAAAATTTGTACGAATTTAAAGAAAAACTGAAAATACGCTGCTGGCCACTGTAAATGCAACACCCTGAAGGAAACATGAAAATAACATGAAATTTACAACATGCATTAGCGGAGGTGAGATATGCAAATGATTAGAATTTCAGGGCAGACGCACATCACGTGCGCCTGTGGCACCACTTCAAAGCGCTATTTAAGGCTTGGAGATTTCGACGATTTCAAGTTCGGCAATTGTGTTTTTCTTGTGGTTTTTTATAAAAAACAGATTAATTATACCTCGTCGAAAACAGCGATCATCTTTTGATCAAGTATCTGAGTTCGACAGAGGAAGGATAGTGGCCTACCGAGATTGTGGATTATCTTTCAGGGAAATCGGTAGTCGTGTTGGAAGAAACCAAACAACTGTAATGCGGATATGTGATCGTTGGATGCAGGAGGGTACGACGGACCGGCGTGTTCGATCGCATCCACCTCAGCGCACAACTTCACGTGGTGACAGGCAAATTGTGCGCATGGCAGTGACGGATCGCTCAGTCACATCACAAACCATAGAACAGGACATGCAGTCTGTAACGCATCATCCAGTGTCTGCGCGTACCATTCGACGCCGTTTACAGCAGAGTGGTCGGCCCGCAAGACGTCCATTGCTTTGTCTACCCTTGACGCAGAACCACAGACGTCTACGCCGCCAATGGTGCGATGGCAGAAGGATGTCGGCGGAAGAATGGAATGAAATAGTCTTTACTGACGAGTCACACTTCTGTCTGCAACACCACGATGGTCGCATTCGAGTCTGGAGACACCGTAAAGAGAGGATGCTGAACAGCTGCGTTATGCACCGCCACACTGGTCCTGCACCGGGTATTATGGTATGGGGCGGTATTGGATATCACTCTCGCACACCTCTAGTACGCATTGCCGGTACTTTAAACAGCCAGCGCTACATCTCCGAGGTGTTGGCGCCAGTTGTCCTTCCTTACCTTCAGGGCGTGCCCACAGCTATATTTCAATAGGATAATGCGCGACCACGCGTGGCACGCATTGTCCAACGGTTCTTCGTCAATCGCCAGATTGAATTGCTACCCTGGCCGCCTCGCTCTCCGGATCTTTCGCCGATAGAAAACATGTGGTCCATGGTTGCTCTACGATTGACCCAGATTCCATCCCCAGCTTCCACAGCAGATCAACTTTGGCAACGCGTGGAAGCTGCTTGGTTTGCTGTACCCCAAGAACTCATCCAAAGTCTCTTTGAATCAATGCCGAGGCGTGTGGCAGCGGTGATCTCCAACAATGGCGGCTACTCTGGCTACTGATTTTGGCAGGAACCACACTTCACAGAAGTCTATAAATTTAATCATTTGATACTTGGTCAACATGTTATCTACAAAATAAATTTTGTTGTGATATCTATTGTCTTTCTTGGTGTTGCAATTTGGGTGGCCAGCAGTGTATATGAAATGATAAAAATTGACTCTCGTAGAATCAAAAATACTTTTGACAGGATGAAACCTAAACATGAAAACTATGGTAATTCAAAACAAAATTTTAACAGTTCTGTTTCTCGAAACTTGAAGGTGTGTTATAATTGTGGAGGTAGAGACCATTTATCTAAATTTTGTATGCATAAAAACCACGGTCCGAAATGTTTTCGATGTTCCTCTTTTGGGCACAAACCATCTGAGTGCTCTAAACCAGACCCAAATCCAAAACCAAGGGCAAATAATGATGTATCAGCTCTTAATGTTAACGTTCATCCTAATTTGAATAAAATTGTGAAAATGGGAAACTTAAGTTTTAACTCAATCATTGATACCGGAAGTCAAGTTACTCTATTACGGAAAGTTATTTTTGATCAACTAAATAATAACCAGTTAAGACCATTATATTCGCCTTTGACAGGGTTAGGTAAATGCAATATCAGACCCTTGGGTTACTTTACAAGTGAAATCGAAATTGATAATTTGAAATGCAGTACAAATACTTGCGTGGTTGAAAATGACACAATGAATCATGATATAATCGTAGGACTTGATGTGCTTATGCAGGATGAAACAGTTATAAGCGAAAACGGAATCATAATTCGAGATAAAAATCAGAATGAAGTAGTTAACTCCTTCACAGTTTTACCAGTAGATTTAACTTTTGAGGATGTCGAACTTGATATTGAGCATAATGTTCCTGAATTCTATAAAGATGAAGTACACAAGATAGTTTTGAACTATAAACCTATAAAAACCAAAACAACTAATGTGATTGTAAATGAATATTCTCATGAAAGATAAAGAGCCAATTTATCATCGACCTCGTCGTTTACCATTTACTGAAAGGAAAACTGTTGAACTCAGGTAGCTGAATGGATAGAACAGGGCATAGTTGAACCATGTTCTTCTGAGTATTCAAGTCCGATCGTAATAGTTAAAAAGAAAGATGGCACCACTCGTGTATGCATAGATTACCGAAAATTAAATAAAATTATTGTAAAGGATAGATTTCCACTGCCGTTAATAGAAGATATCGTAGACCGACTGCAGGAGTCGTGCGTATTTAGTACAATCGATCTTAAAAATGGATTTTTTTTCATGTCGACGTAAACGACTCAAGTAAAAAATATACCCCCTTCGTCACTAATGAAGGGCAATACCAATTTTTAAAAGTACCTTTTGGATTGTGCAATTCCCCAACTGTCTTTCAACGTTTCATTAATACAATTTTTCGACCGTTGATTAATGATGGTATTGTTTTGCCATACATGGATGATATGATTATTTTGTCTGCAAATGAGAAGGAAGGTATAGAAAGATTAAAACGAGTATTTGATCTTGCTAGAGACTACGGATTGGAAATAAATCTTAAGAAATCTCAATTTCTAAAAAAAAAAGAGTCGAATTTTTGGGACATGTTATAGAAGAAGGTTACATTTCCCCATCCACCTTTAAAACAAAAGCTGTACTTGATTTTCCTGAACCTACTAATCTGAGAGAAGTCCAATGATTTTTAGGAATTACAGGATATTTTAGAAAGTTTATTCGAAATCATTCTATCATTGCGAAACCATTAAGTGACCTTTTAAAGAAAGACTGTAAGTTTAAATTTGATGAAAACGAAAGAAATGCTTTTAAAACTCTCAAAACATTACTGTCACAGAATCCTGTATTAGGCATTTACAACCCAAAATATGAAACAGAGGTACACACTGATGCTAGTCTAGACGGATACGGTGCAATTTTGTTACAAAAATCACCCAGTGAACTGCAGCAAACTATAAATTCAACGTATCAAAAGAGTATTAATACCACCCCTTTCGAACTACTTTTCGTCACAAAGATTAACTCAAAATCAACAAATAAATTAAAAGAAACTCTGGAAGCTGAATTTCAAACTCATTTTGAAAAACATCGCGAAGACTTAAGAAGAGAGGCTAAAAAAAGATTTTTTGAGGTCCAGGAACAAAACAAAAGAGCATACAATTTACGCAGACGAACCCCTCAGAAATATAAAATAGGAGATTTAGTTGCAATTAAGCGTACGCAATTCGGACCTCATCACAAGTTAAAACCGATGTATCTAGGACCATATTTATACTTATATATAAAGAGAGAGCGATTTTGTACGTGGAGGGTAATCTTCAGAACCACTGTACCTATTTGAAAAATTTTCTCACTGTTTGAAAGGTACATTATTCCAGATGGACATAGGCTATATATTATGTATATCTAATCAGTATAAATAAAGTTAGGGGCTTAATCCTAACTATCTCCATTGTTACCGCTACTGTCCTCTACCGCTTTTTGTGCCGAAGTCTTTAACGATCCTTAGCGTGGTGCTATCTATACTTATATATAAAGAGAGAGCGATTTTGTACGTGGAGGGTAATCTTCAGAACCACTGTACCTATTTGAAAAATTCTTTCACTGTTTGAAAGGTATATTATTCCAGATGGACATAGGCTATATATTATGTATATCTGATCAGTAGAAATAAAGTTAGGGGCTTAATCCTAACAATCTCCATTGTTTCCGCTACTGTCTTCTACCGCTTTTTGTTACGAAGATTTCAACGATCCTTATTGTGGTGCTATCGAGGTGGTCTTCTGTTCTGACGCTAGCGGTTCGAACCTAGCCGTTCTCCGGCACGCCTTTTTCTTTTAAAAAATTTATTTTAATTATTAACAAACATAAAATTAGTTTAAGGTATTATTTAGGTCATTATTAAGGTAAAAAAAGATTTACAATTTATTGGCTATCAACTGGAAATTTATTGGTATAATATTTTGTTCAACCCGGACAAAGTCGGGACGGGTCGCTAGTAAGATTATAAAGGTTAAAGGCAACAACACCAATGAAGTATTCAAAGAAGGCGAACACGAAGGCCCAAATACAACAACCACGTGCGCTGAACTTCTTAAAGATGGAGCTTAACTACAACTTGACGATACTTTTTTCAACTGACTAAGGACCGATTGAGACTTTCAGCGATTTGTGACTTTGGTTTTGCCCAATTCTGACTGTGTTTGTGTTTGTCTGATAGATTAGACGAATAAGACGATAAGACGAATGGATTTTGAAGGTGAAGAATTTGACGCTGACTCAAGACGAAAAACACGATGACTATTCAAGACGATGAATGACGCTAAAAAGGAAAAAGAGAATTTTAATTGTTGTAAGAACAAACTGCTGCTGTTTTTTTCTTTTCCTTTTAGGTGTTTTACAACAGATGATCTGAACAGGAAAGAGAGGTGACATTTTCCCTAGGACGGCCGATCTGTAGACAGGAATTTGCCACCACACCTCACCCCGATCTGCAGAATGGAACTGGCCCTCCAAACGTTAACTGAAGCGACATATACCGACTACGACGACTATAAATACTGTAGTCAGACTGCAGAAAATGATATGAGGTGATGCAATGCGAAGCGACATGTTAACTTTTAATTCCTGAAGACGTTTTAACTTTTTAATTCTTGATGTGTGTAATTTTAACTTTTAATTCTTGATGTGCGTGTTTCGTGATTAAATGTAATTATATGTCAGCTGCTTTGTTCTTCACTACTATTCACCAAGGACCATTCTGATCGCCCCCCCCCCCCCCCCCCCCACACACATATATATATATATATATATATATATATGCAGGGTGTCCCAAAACGACCGCATAAACTCTGCACAGCTAGATTCCTCGTTGGGAGTACATAAAAACTGCCCAAAGAAGCGTTCCTGTACGATCCATAGTTTATGAGAAAAATACGAAAAACAAAGTATGACGTCACTGCCGGTGCAAGAAAAAAACACTTTATTGGACATATCAACAACAATATTTGCATATCTTTCCAGACGATAATGTTTAAAACGTTCGCCGCGCATATCGCGTCATGCATACGCACGCGCCATGGAATGACGTTAAGCCGCCGTTGAACTGGTATTTAAAAGGCTGCATCTTGCAGCTACCGGTAGTCTTCGTATGGTGGCCATGTACTCCGTTCGTGACTACTGCGACATGTACTTGATGTACGGCCGATGTAATGGAAATGCGTTACGGACTGCTAGGGAGTATGCCCGTCGATATCCGTCCCGCCGTCCTCCCGATGTCAACGTCATCCGTAGGCTGGACGACAGACTGCGAAATACGGGAAGCGTCTTGCCAACAGCCAATCTTCACGATACTGGAAGACCGTGGAGCGGCCTGACGGTAGCACAGGCGGTTGCAATACTGCAGCGGGTAGAAGAGACGCCCGAGGTAAGCACAGGCGCATTAGCCCGTGAGATGACTTCGAGTAAAAGTATTGTGCACAGGCTTTTACGGTCTGAGAGGCTACAACCATTTCGGTATACAACCGTGCAAGGTCTGAAACCAGATGACTTTCAGAAACGTGGCATTCTGTGAATGGCTGTTGCAGCAACAGAACACAGATAATGGTTTCATTGCACATATCCTGTGGACTGATGAATCATGTTTCACTCGTGATGGGGTATTCAACCATCAGAACAGCCATATGTGGTCCCAGGTCAATCCGCATGCAATCCGGCCGCAGAAACATCAGAAACGTTGGTCTTTTAACGTGTGGGCCGGCATACTCGGGGATCGCCTGCTTGGACCATATCTGTTGCCTGAACGGCTCTCGAGACAGTCGTACTTGGTGTTTCTCAATGAGGTCTTAACCGAGTTCCTCTATGACAAACCATTAGCGGCAATAAAGGGACTTTGGTGCCAGCATGATGGGCTCCGGCGCATTTCTGTGCTCCTGTACGTGGTTGGCTGGATAAGGAATACTCCGGCCGCTGGATCGGACGTGGGGGTCCGGTTCTATGGCCGCCACGTTCGCCAGATCTTACACCGTTGGATTTTTTCCTATGGGGCCATCTGAAGGAACTGGTGTATCGAGACGTAGTGACAACACAAATGGACTTAGTTGCTAGTCTGCATGCTGCTTGTACTTCGGTGGACCCCGCGATGCTGCAACGTGTGATGACAGCCATTCCACGGCGTGCTCAAGCCCGCCTCGACATACACGGCGGACACTTTGAACATCTGCTTTAAATTGTGCATGCTGTTGATATGTTCAATAAAGTGTTTTTTCTTGCACTGGCAGTGACGTCATACTTTGTTTTTCGTATTTTTCTCGTAAACTATGGATCGTACAGGAACGTTTCTTTGGGCAGTTTTTATGTACTCCCAACGAGGAATCTAGCTGTGCAGAGTTTATGCGGTCGTTTTGGAACACCCTGTATATATATACATATGCATATATATATATATATATATATATATATATATATATATATATATATATATATATATATATATATATATATATATATATATATATATATATATATATATATATATATATATATATATATATATATATATATATATTGTTATGGGGCCGAAAGTTATGGCGCCAATTGGGAAGCCGCGGCAAAACAAGTGGTAGCAGATTAGAAATAAACTAAGGCAGTTAAAAAATGGCGAGACATGAAATGCTTTGTGTAAAAATTACTGATTAAGTTACTGATTTACTTATAGAAACAATGCGATATCAATGATAACCCAGACAGGTTGTCTCAGGTAACATATATTAAATAGAGTAGTTGTTTTAGGATAACCGCACTTAACCAAGCAAGAAATAGCTAACCCTACAGACAGCCTGACCCACGTGCTAAGCATATTACTATACTCATCAAATTAATTAACACTAGTGAAACATTATCTATTATAGTAAATTAAGTGACGGACTATGTGGTTATGGAGCAAATAAGAAATTTATTTAACAAAATATAAAGAAAAAGTAAATACTTAATGAAAATCTGTCATGCCTGACTCCTCACTCACCAACACCAACACCGAACACCAGCTCCAAAAGTGTCACCTACCTAGTACCTATCCAAGAGCGCTCTCGTTATTATTTTGAAGCTAGCCTTGAACTGCTCCAAGCTGTATTTCGAAGCTGCGCAATACGGGCTCAAGCCACCAGATTTGGCGTGCATCGCCTTTCATGGCAACAATTCATTTTTCCTTTTCTGCCAATATTTGGCGGTTACGAAAGACAGTTATAATGACTTCAATATTAACAGATATACTCCATGAGTCTTTATAACATATATATACATATATACATACATATATACATATATATATATATATATATATATATATATATATATATATATATATATATATATATATATACACTGTTAAAAAAAATTTGGGGAGCAAGCAAAGAAGTTTAGAAAACCGTGCGAGACAGCCACGTATTGGCATAAAATGGATAGTACAAGCGTATCTATGCGCAGTACAGAAAAAAGGACGTAAAAAAATTTGTAATTAAGCTTTAATTCTTTGAAAATATCGAAAAAACATGAAAAGATGATTTAGGGCAACAATTTGGTTACATGTAAACGATTAAAAAAATTATTGTTTAGAAATGATGCAAGATTTTTAATATGGCGTGTGGTCTCCTAGAACAGCTAAGACTGCTGCACACCTGTTTTCCATGGATGCTATGATGTTATCGATAAGACTTTGGGGATTACTGTTCCACTCCTCAAGAAGTGCAATCTCCAAGTCTCGGAGAGTAAAAGGAGACATTGGTCTCGCAGCAATGCGTCGTTTGAGCATATCCCAAACATGCTCGATTGGATTCAGGTCAGGAGAGCACGTTGGCCATTCCTTACGCTGTATTGTTTCAGCTTCAAGCATGTTCTCCACAAGACGAGCTGTATGCGGTCTGTCATTATCATGCTAGAAAACAAAGGAATCTCCAATGGCTGCAGTGTAAGGTATGACATGAGGTCTCAGTATCTCGTATGCATACCTTCGGGCCGTCAAAGTACCATTCCGAATAATATGCAGGTCCGTACGTCCACCTATGATGATTCCACCGCATACCATAAAACCAGCTCGTCTGTATTGTGACCAGACAGACTGAATCGGGACTCGTCTGTAAACAGCACTTGGCTTCAATCATGTTGCTCCCAATATCGATGTTCAGTAGCCCATCTTATTCGAGCAGCACGGTGGCGTGAGGTCAAAGGAATGCAAACCATTGGCCTACGTGCATAGAGACCACCCTGATGAAGCCTATTACGTACTGTTTGGCTAGACACTCTTCGTCCTGTTGCCAAGAGCAACTGTCTTTGCAGCTGAGTAGCATTCTCTGTTCTGTTTCGACGATCTTTTAACAGTATAACCGGTCATCAGTTCCTGTAGTAGCATGTGGCCGACCTTGCCCAGGTCGACGTCTAACATTCCCTGTTTCTTGGAATCGATTCCACAGCCTTGCAACGACACTTCTGGCGACTCCAACAGCGTCCGCGACACTACGTTGTGTTTGCCCGGATTCAAGTCTCCTATAATACGCAATGCCATGGATTCCAGTAAATCACGTTGCTGAGACATTTTTAAGTCACCTTTTCTCAAAATCAATAACTGAGCAATCAAATTTCTCAGTTAAGGCAGTGAAACAGACGTTTCTTCAACATCCCGATTTCCGCCCTTATGTTCTTTTTCTGGTTTTTGAAGTCATGAACTTTGATTTGCATATGAAGTTTTCATCTTCTGTTTCCTGCTTGGCTTTAAATTTATGGATGATTTATTGTATGTTACATATCGGTGTAAGTATTTCCGTAATTTCGTTAAAACCATGTGCTCCCCTAATTGTTTTGAGCAGTGTATATATATATATATATGCATGTATGTATGTATGTATGTATATATATATATATATATATATATATATATATATATATATATATATATATATATATATATATATATATATATATATATATATATATATATATATATATATATATATATACACTGCTAGCCACCCAAATTGCAACACCAAGAAAAACAAGAGATATCACAACAAAATTTATTTTGTCGATAACATGTTGACCAAGTATCAAATGATTAAATTTATAGTCTTCTGTGAAGTGTGGTTCCTGCCAAAATCAGTAGCCAGAGTAGCCGCCATTATTGGAGATCACCGCTGCCATACGCCTCGGCATTGATTCAAAGAGACTTTGGATGAGTTCTTGGGGTACAGCAGACCAAGCAGCTTCCACACGTTGCCAAAGATGATCTGCTGTGGCAGCTGGGGATGGAATCTGGGTCAATCGTAGAGCAACCATGGACCACAAGTTTTCTATCGGCGAAAGATTCGGAGAGCGAGGCGGCCAGGAAAGCAATTCAATCTGGCGATTGACGAAGAACCGTTGGGCAATGCGTGCCACGTGTTGTCACGCATTATCCTGTTGAAATATGACTGTGGGCAAGCCCTGAAGGTAATGAAGGACAACTGGCTCCAACACCTTTGAGATGCAGCGCTGAATGTTTAAAGTACCGGCAATGCGTACTAGAGGTGTGCGAGAGTGATATCCAATACCGCCCCAGACCATAATACCCGGTGCAGGACCAGTGTGGCGGTGCATAACGCAGCTGTTCAGCATCCTCTCTTCACGGTGTCTCCAGACTCGAATGCGACCATCGTGGTGTTGCAGACAGAAGTGTGACTCGTCAGTAAAGACAATTTCATTCCATTCTGCCGTCCACATCCGTCTGCCATCGCACCATTGGCGGCGTAGACGTCTGTGGTTCTGCGTCAAGGGTAGACAAAGCAATGGACGTCTTGCGGGCAGACCACTCTGCTGTAAATGGCATCGAATGGTACGCGCAGACACTGGATGATGCGTTACAGACTGCATGTGCTGTGCTATGGTTCGTGATGTGACTGAGCGATCTGTCACTGCCATGCGCACAATTTGCCTGTCATCACGTGAAGTGTTGCGCTGAGGTGGATGCGATCGAACACGCCGGTCCGTCGTACCCTCCTGCATCCAACGATCCCATATCCGCATTACAGTTGTTTGGTTTCGTCCAACACTACTACCGATTTCCCTGAAAGATAATCCACAATCTCGGTAGGCCACTATCCTTCCTCTGTCGAACTCGGATACTTGATCAAAATATGATCGCTGTTTTCGACGAGGTATAATTGATCGTTTTTTTGAAAAAACCACAAGAAAAACACAATTGCCGAACTTGAAATCGACGAAATCTCCAAGTCTTAAATAGCGCTTTGAAGTGGCGCCACAGGCGCGTGTGATGTGCGTCTGCGCTGAAATTCTAATCATTTGCATATCTCACCTCCGCTAATGCATGTTGTAAATTTCATGTTA
Source organism: Dolomedes plantarius (assembly GCA_907164885.2). Lineage (NCBI taxonomy): Eukaryota > Metazoa > Arthropoda > Arachnida > Araneae > Dolomedidae > Dolomedes > Dolomedes plantarius. Next base: position 59,990,318 of record OU015497.1, on the reverse strand, counting down.
TTTGCATGTTTCCTTCAGGGTGTTGCATTTACAGTGGCCAGCAGTGTATATATATATATATATATATATATATATATATATATATATATATATATATATATATATATAGATATATATATGTATGTATGTGTGTTTCTGTTAACTTAGTTTAATTTTTATATTTACTCATCTCTCTTTTTTCTTTGATTCAGCATTCGATTGTTTGAAAATATTATGTCCTTGAAATCACAAAACATTTTCTGTTTTATGTTTCCCTTATGTGTTCATTTCTATCACAACTTTTATTTTATTTATATTTTTTTGTTACTGCTCTTAATTTTATGCCTTTGGAAATTATTTGAAATCTTCCATTTTCAAAGTGTGTGTTTCCTTTATCTCACACCTTTTGTATTGTCTGTTTGCCTCTCCAATGTTATCTTACTTTTTAGCTTTTTGCGTTGAACAGCATGTGGCAAATAATACTTTTTTTTGTCTCTACCAATAACGTAGCTGTAATAATGAAACAAATTAATGCCGTGGGGCTTCTGAAGAAGAAAGGTTTTCCAAGGCTTTGTAAATTACTTTTTTTTTGCTTCTTAAACAGGAAATTTTTATACATATATTTTTACTTTTTACTTTATTTTGATAATTTTTGTGCATTCATATCTATTCAACTGAAGGTTAGTAACTATGAAAGGTTATATACACCATATTATTACATGAAAAGGTACAAATGTGGGAAATGTTGTATCAGTTTATTTTTTGTTATTCTGACAAGTAGTAATTCCGTCATTCTAAAAAAAAATCGATGTCTCTTCTGAATGTTTTCGACCTTACGTTGTAGCGAAAGGCAGATGGAGGCCTTGCATAGAAATATAACAAAGAGAGTAGGTTCATGTTTACTACATCAACTTGTCGATATCAATCATCGTTATGCAGTGTCCTGAACAGTACCAGGTGAAATGTGTATTGTTACCATTTTGATATCTTTTCATATCTCGTGTATGGGCATTAACTTTTTAGGGATCAAACTGGAAAAAATCTTTACCGAAATAGTATGAGATCATGTTTAATATACTTAATGTATTATGTGTATTGTTCTAGAAGTCCATGCATTACATTCAAGCTTATTCGTATTACATATATACTACGTGCATGAGTATGTATATATATATATATATATATATATATATATATATATATATATATATATATATATATATATATATTTATTTATTTATTTATTTATTTTAAACTGCTGGAAAAATTATTTTTAGAAATTTCTTTGGAAATAACCAGCTATTTATAAAAATAATTTTTTTAAATTTCAAAATAGGGATTAATAATGTACCCATTCGTAATCTAAATTTTCTTTATCGTATTTTGAAATAGCGATATAACACAAACGTATGATATTTCCAGCCTATAAATAGTTTCCCACCGGTAAACCATCTTAAAATACGAGAAAAAACATTTTGAAAAATCTCTTTGAAAATAAACTGCCATCTATTAAAAAAAATCATGAAAATTTCAAGTTAATAATACAGTAATTCCAATTTAAATTTTCTTCTAAATGCTCGTATTTTAAAGCAACAATATAACACTACTGAAAATATCATTTTGAAAAATCTCTTTGAAAATGAACTGCCATTTATAAGAAAGAATCCTGAAAATTTTAGATTAACAATATAGCAATCGCAACTTAAATTTACTTCTTAATGCTCGTGTTTTAAAGTAACGATTTAACACTACTGTAAAAATCATTTTGAGAAATCTCTTTGAAAATAAACTTCCATTTATAAAAAAAATTCTCGGAAATTTCAAAATAGGAGTTAATAATATGGCAATCCCAATTAAAATTTTCTTCTGGATGCTCGTGTTTTACAGTAACGACATAACACATACGTATAAAACTCCAGGAATATAAATAGTTTCACTGAGGTAAACCACCTCAAACTACTAGAAAAAAAATTGAGAAATCCCTTAGGAAATGCCATTTAAGAAAAAAAAAATGTTAATATGTGTTAAATTTAAATGTCACCCATGAATGAAATTCACGTAAAAAAAATAAACAATCCTATAAAAAACCAAGAAAATTATGTTATTATTAATAATAGTGTTTGGAGGCAGTACTTTCCAAAAGATTATAAGACCAATTCGCGGAGCATTATTAAGGATATATTCAATTTAAGTGAAATATTATTGCCACTGCCCTGCCTTTTCCATGTTAAAAAGAGATTATGACTTATTTTTTATTTATTTTTCGGCCGTATTGAGGTCATTACGAGCAATGAAGATAGATTATGGTATTAAGCACAGCTTTTTACCTCCAGTTATTTCTGAAAAAAATTAGTAGAAATATATTTTTTCTTCACTCTTAAAACGAAATAAAATTTCAAGTTGGGAGAAAGAGAAAAAAAAAAAACATAGTTTTCTTTTACGACTTTTTAGGATAAGTCAAAAAACGCTAATGATAACGATGATATATGAGGAGTTTTATTCTGTGTAATGCCATAAAATAGAATTTTTCCCTTTTAAAGGAATGCTTAGAAATCAACTTTCCACCTCTGTGTATTACACACTATATTCTGAAGGCGCCACTATTCTTTAAAATTAAATAAAAGCAAAAAAAGTCTAGGTACTTTAATTGTCTTTCTTTTAATGCAGATTTCCGTATTTTCCTGCAGCGTTTAAATTTATTTACAGCTTTCAAAACGAATTCATAGTTTTATTTCACTGATACCCTGTTCCTAGGGAACGAAAAAAGCTTTTAAATCGTATTTTTAAAATGGGTTCAGCTAATTTAGGTTATAATATGTTAAACGTTTCTTAAATTTTCTGCAAAATGTCATAAAGTACTAAACTAAAATTGCATTAGTTCTAGAATAGAAATGGCTCGCTTACTGTTCATAGGTAATGAAAAATTCAAGGCAATTTCAATAATGCACCGAAAAAAGATAATTTTAGCTTATTCAATATTCCATATGCCAGTCGATTTTTCACATAAGTAGTTGCAATATTTGTTTTTTGGCGGGAAAATAACTTCTTTCTAAATGAAAATATAATTACAGTTATATAATATCATAATTATATTTATGTTGTTATCAAAGTAAATATTATATAATTATATAATATTTATTTTGATAACAACATTTTATGACCGTACGTGATCCTTTAAGATTCATTCCGACATTTTTTAAAATTGTTTATTTTTCATCTCAATACTTCACAGAGTCACGTAATAGAGCTAGTGACGTTTTTGTAAAGACTTCTGTTCCGTAACCCCATGTTCTCAACTTGTTGGTACTGATAAATATTTTTATCTGCAAGTATTTTCAGAAGGTTTGTTGCAGGCAAATATTTCCTGAAGCTTGAACAGCAAAAATTGTTTTTATGTAAACATAGAGGGTCAAAAAGTTAAAAAAATACTTAAAACCAGTCGTGTCCACATATTTACTAATAATACTTTGCAATAATTATAGAGTCATCCAAAAACTATTGGGAAATATTCCTCTAAACGTGGAACACTCAAGTGTATTATATATATATATATATATATATATATATATATATATATATATATATATATATATATGTCTGTCACGGCTCTTTCGCCGCACACCCATCTAAAACACTCTACTTACTCTAAATGCAGTCATCAAAAAGTAGACCGGTGGAAGAACTAATACTGAAATAACATTTAAAGAGTCCTTTATTAATTAACATTAATCAAAAACCCAATTAATCCAGCTAAATCGCCATTTTCCATCATCTCAAAGCCCACACGACAGACGCGCGTCTTGACTCTGTCAAAGATTTCCCCGAACTGCGTAATTTCTTTCTCTTCCGTTATATAAGTCACATAGGCGTAGACCCTCTTCTAGAGCCCCTTTTGCTCGAACATCCGATGGTTATGTAAGATACGCGCGTGTGCGAGCGAATGACCCTGAACGTCTCGCTGCGAAGCAAGTCACTTCCTGACTTGGAGATTACACTAGGACTTTAATAGAAAAATTACTGTTTAACGCTCATTAATATAATTAACTATAGCTTATGCTTTAATCATCACACACACAAATGCATATTTATGTATATTTATTTATTTATTTACTTATTTTTCTCTTAATCCACCTTAAGTCTATATGTTCTTGTGGTGAGGTATAGCTTTTACCTCACTGGATTTTGTTAAAGATTCCTTTCAAGAATAAATACTTTATACCACTTTCATAGTGATGCAAGGAAGAAAGTCTGCTGAAAAAAAAAACGGGTGGTAGTTATCAATGCTGTAGATGGCGGGCGTTTGATAACAGGAGACTCCAAAACAAGTTTAGAGAATCTGGTAGTCTATAAAAAAATATCTATAGTTGTAGCTGTCTGTCCCACCAGCTCACGTTTTTGTCAAATTGAAGGCAGTCTGGAAAAAACACTGAACAGTTAACTGGACCAGAAGCATGAGACATGTCAGTTCTGTGACGTGCTTTTCTGGATTTTCAACATTCTGTGATTCTTATTTTGGTTACAAGATGCACTCTTTCAAATATTGATTTTATTTGTCTTCTTCTCGAGAATTCAAGAAACTGTTTGTTTGACATATTACTTCGTTTTGCTCTTACCATGAAATTCTCAAGAATTGAGTCCACATGGAAAAAAAAATAACCTAAATAATTCAGTGAGTACACTTGATATTTTATCTATGAATGAAATAAAACTCAGTTTTTCGATACATAGATAATAGTTACGACGTTGCCTACATTTTTTATACTTGTTACAACATAAATCCTTTTAAAAATAAAACAACACTGCTATTATGTGATACTTCCATATTTAAATATATTAAGTTTTTATTTACTTCCTGTCAACACCACTCGTCGAACTTTAAAGCTCTTATCAAAAGATACACATAATCTGCTTATGATACATAATTCAAAAATAAGCTTAAAATCTCCATAATTAGGATAGAAAATAAAGATTTATTTTATCGATATAGGAGGAAGGAAGGAGCATGTATGTTTCAGTCACATAAATATCCATCAATCATGTAAGTCTCCTTATTTACTCATAAATATTAAGATACTCGACATTAAGCTTTTAAAGAAATAATAGTTTTTTTTATAAATCTGGATTTACTTTAAATATTTAAAAATAACAGTGATTCTGCAGTTGTTTGTCTAGTGAATAATGAGACCATATTTCTTTTCTACACTCTCAGTATGCTATATGGGAAGGTCGCATTTTTTTAATCACTTTTAAACAAAGACGAAACTTTTTCTAAAATTTTTAGAAAAATTTATCTCATTTATCATCATTATCATTAGCCTTCGAAAAATTTTTACTAAAGGTTGGCTAAAAAATAATTTTTTTTAAGCTTAGTTAAAATGGCCATTATATAGTTTGATGTTCTGATACTGAAATCTCTTTTAGATATAAAGAAAATACTAAAAAAAAGGGGGAAGAAAACACCTTAATTCACGTATTGAGTTTCACCGCTCCACAAGCAAAATTAAAAATAATGAAAGGGTAATGTTTTTCAGACAATAGAGGATGAAGTTCTGATATGACTGTCCTGTACATGAAAATAGATTTAGATCTTTTATAACATATCAAAACCTGAATTTGAAAAATTAATTCATAAAAATTTTCTTATGAATACTTTTTTTCAATTATTAAACGAAGGTAACTGGTTATTTTTTAAAGTTGTAAAAAATTTTTTACAAGTTTTTTTACTCTAAAAAATTGGTATAATTTTCCTATGATATAATGCATGGCAAGCATGTCAAGGGCCGAATCAAACTTGGTTATTGAAAGAAGTTTTTTTGAAAATTTGAGAACAAAGGCTTTGTGATTTTTAAAAGTATGTTTTTTGATGTTAATCTGGATTTTATTTAGATGTAAAATGGATTGCTGATTTTTCTATCTGTGAAGTTTGGGCTGCTGTATTTTGGAAGTAAATGATATCTAAACGTGCGGTCATCTTAAGTTTTATTTTCCTTAAAATTAACTGTTTTGCTGAAACACAATGCATTTTCCTTACATGCTTAGCTCTGGATCAGATAAATAGGATTAATTTGGTATTATCAAATCCTTAATAAGGATGAAATAGATAAAACAGCATTTTTGAGCAATTGTATTATAATCTGTGACTAAATTACAGCTTTTTTCCCAGGCTATACAGTTTTTTTGTAATAAAAATCCCTTTAAATCTAGTGTTTTCAAATTTAATAACCTCTATCGATCAATATGTGGAAAAAATCTTATTTATGAGGTATTTATGATTTATAGTTTTATTTATAGTCAATTATCTTTAAATTTTAATTACTAATAATGTTGTTAACAAATGCCATGCAAATTTTGGCTACTAAGCCGTGATTTCTCTTGTCCTTTGTACTTATGAACAACACGTTGAAAAACATCTAGTGCGGCGTCAGATGTCTGACCCATTTGGCATAGGAAACAGATAGAAGAATACATGACTCCAATTTAAAAAAGATGAGCTGGCAGGAAGTCATGTCCAGTAAGTAAACGGAAATGTGCAACAACAGCTCTCCTAGGGAAGTCAGGGATTGATTTAGTTCCACACAAAACAGGGAGCTCGTTTAGTTCTGTCTTTGCAAAAGAAAGGGCTTTTGATTTTAAATAGGAGTTGCCTTTTCTAATGGTCAACAATTTTGATGATTTATTGTACTTCAGGGCATCTGTATCACTTCGGGGTCTTTTTTGTGCTGGAAATCAGCAATCTCTTTTTCGAGAATGATCCAGAATCCACGGGAGAGCTACATGGGCTGATTTTAAGATGCAGCAATCCGCAATACAGACATTAATCTCACGATTGTTAGACAGAGACTTTAAAGTATCGACTGAGTAAGAGAGAATAACAGCTTTGCTTTCAGAAAATTAACGAGGGTGATATAAATAACATCTACTTAACCATCGTAATGAGTGGAATTGGCACCAACAGAAACTTAGAAGGAAAGAGCTTGTAGGAAAATGCACTCCAGTCCCATCTTCAATCTTCAGCAAGGAACCATAACTAACTTCTACTTCTTTATATTGTGATGGAAAATATTTATTTATCAACGAATAGCAGTTACAAGGGTTAGTATAAAATTTTTATCTTAGCCAAAAACCTACAACTTCTCAAGTAAAAAAAAATACTGAGTAAACTTTATTACCGATTTCTAATCATTGTTTGAAAGTGTCTTAATTCCACAAAAGTGTCTCAATCCCACTTTAATAGTACGGCAGTCTTTTGGTTCATTGTCGAGTATCCAATAAATTACCTCTAAGTTTCCTTAACATTTTACTCGAGCAGTCATACTTCTATCCCACAGTTAGATAACACTTATCAAATTTGCGGAACAATACAATGAGCTTTATAATCACAGGTGAGAACAAAACTTTTTTTTGTATTTAATACGATTATAATCAATTTAAGTATTTCTTAAATTAAGTCTAACTCTCCTCAAGTAATGAGAAAAATTCAGAATAAGCGATACAATCAGTCGCGATGTGTGAGGGCTTTAACCAAGCTACACAAAACCATTGTACAGAACCATCACTTACTGTAAATGATTGACAAAACCAAAATCATGGAAAAACTTGGACCCAAAACTAGAAAAAACCAAAATCATGGTGACCTTCTGTATGATAAATGTACTTATAATACCAGTTTATGTTTCTGAATTGACCGTAGCAACTTATCAGCTTCCAGTGAACTAAAGAGGGAATTCTTTATGAATAGAGAAACTTTTCGGATAGAACGGAAGATGATGCTTTGGAAAACGTGTTTTAGTTTAATGATAGTCTAGCCCGATGCGGAAACGACTATACGGATACTTTAGCTGATGCGGAAAAGTTGTTAGGAAGAGGTAACTCATTTTCTATAGAACTTTGAATTTGTCTGCGTGCGCATGAAATAGGTAATTGTTTCTAACTATTTAATTTCGCTGCAGATCTTAGAGTAGGTGATGAATTGGATTCGATTAAATAAGATATAAAACTCGTAAACGCCTCAGAACTCGATAAACTGAATTTTAAGCCCTATTATTTTAATTGATTTTGTACGAGTTGTAGTAGCAAGGTACCCATAAAATATATGGAGATATACATTTAAAGGTACATCTCTGTAATCGTCTAATACACACACACACACACACACACACATATATATATATATATATATATATATATATATATATATGTACCTTTGAATTATATTATTGCCTCTGTAATCAAAGTATAGTCTTATAAGCCCATTAAAAGTAGAACAAAAAGGGTTATTTCATAGTATATATTAGTGCCTTCACTTAATGAAGTAAATGACAGCTCAGTTTATACATACACACATACATACATATATATATATATATATATATATATATATATATATATATATATATATATATATATATATATATATATATATATATTTCATCCAGAAAAAAATATTAATCGATCAGTACTTGCCATATACTAATGGTTGTTAGAGGTACAAACTTGCAGATTTTTAAATCAGTTTTCTTTCTAAAATGTAAGTTCATTCCTGTTGAATTCTATCAGCAATGATTCAACAATAAACTATGTACTCTACGCAAATGATACATTCTTTCAAATAAATACCGGGAATGTTTCCTTGACATTTATTTCATTTCTAAAACTTGCGAAAAAAAATTGAAAAGAAGACGTGCCGTAAGATGGGGAAAATGTACTTTTGTCGCCTAGAGTTTTGGAGCACGTACTGTTATTTTTATTAGTTGTACTCAAGTATGCTCTGCTATTTATAAAAGGGTTGAAAGTATCGATCAAAGATTTTGCCTCAGATTCTGTGTTGCTAACGAAATTTCTTGTTTTAAATCGTTAAAGATGTTGGAGAAGGCCTTGGCTGAGTTAGCTTTATTGGAAACACGAGAATATGAGTGATATAAAGCATTCAAAGAAGCCGAGAAGTGTTTGGAAGACTTCCTTCCAAACACTTCTTCGGACACTTCAAGGTCCTCCTTCAGGTCGACCTTCAACGTCTTCGACTGGCGAAAACATCGACAAAGTGAAGCAATCATTTTGTTGTCCACCCGCGATTCCTTCTGGAGGGGCAATCAGTCAACAGAAAATATTCTCTGCGTGTTGTGAGGTGTTTGATAGAGAGAATATTCGTCTGAAAAGGCCAGGGTTGGGGAAGAAAAATTCTTGGATTCTGCACCAGGATAATGCTCTTACCTCCACATCAATCCTTGTAGGCGATTTATTTACCAATAACTGAACGAATGTCATCGATCAAGCACCGTATTTGACAGATATGGTCCCGACTGACCTTTTTTCCTGTTCCCCAAACTCAAATTACCTCTTTGTGGAAAACGTTTTGAGTCCATTGAAGACATAAAACAAAATTCGCTGAAGGAGATAAAAACCATATCTATATGGGCTTATAAGAACTTTTTCGACGACTGGATTATTCATTCGTATACGTATAAGTGTATTTCATCCAATTGAGACTATTTCGAAGGCGGCAAAATAAATTCGGATGACTAAATCATTATTTTGTGTTTTGGTGAATAATTCCTGGTACTTATTTGGCAGAATGCACAAAAATAATTTTAAGGCAAAATTGACAGTGACGAAAACATGCACAAGTTACAGGAAAAAGAGAACAACGAAAGGATATATGTGACTTTTTCCATTAGAAATCAACGAAGCACAGATGTAGATACAGATTTTTTTAGAGCTAACCATTTTAGAACTCTTTCTGCAAAGGCAATAGAGGCAGCCAGACAGAGAGATCTGAATTTTTGGAAGCTATAGAGGAAGAGTTTAAACACTGAATGAGAAATATTTCTTTCAAGTTTAGATAGTAGTAGTAAGAGTTGCAAAAAGGGGCAAGTTTTATAAGCATTGCTATATTCTTGTTCTTCATTTTAAGCCATGAATTGATTTAAATAATAATGAATTTAGAATTCATTTTACTGTCGTTATACCTTTTCACTACAGATATTATTCTACATATACCGAACAGTGATTTTTTTAATTTATTTATTTTGTAAAATACAGGCGCCACTCTCAAGTATTGGTTAAACAGGTTTTAGATTGAATTTATACCTCTCCCTCCTTTTGTTTAAATGGGAGTGTAGCAAAATGTTGGACTAGTTAGCACACCACGTAACTCCAAAAATACGATTTGGGGATTTTCATGTTATTTCATTGGTTTTATTAAAACCAATGTAATAGCGTGGAAATCCCAAAATCGTATCGTTCTTTTGGGAGTTACATGGTGTACTAATTAGTCCAACGAAGATTTTTGTGGAAGAATAAATTTAAAAGATTATTACTCAGTTAACATTTTACAAATTAATCCTCAATGATATTCTTGAATTTGCTGAATTGGGAAATAAATCATCTCCCCAGAACTTAAGGTGACTGCCTACTTTGAAAATGTCATTTTTTGACTATTTTGGTCAATTCCATTTTTTGCAAGAATCTTGTAATTAAATCTTTTCTCTTTTCAAAACCGTTTTGATTTTTATTCTACATCAATTAGAAGCAAAGTTATAGCTATTTAAAAAAGCATCGTCTGCTACAAAATTGAAAGGGCAAACAAACTTAAATGCGTTTTTTCTCAGAATTATGTTTTCTAGCACAAATCTCTACCGTTATCACGATATCTCACATAATAATGTATATAATTTGATAAAATTTTCAGGAAATGTTTTAGATGCTATTGTTAAGGAAATGACGTACAATAATTGATGTATAATAAATAGTTTTTTACTTGGGGCTGTTTTATAAGGAAAGGAATGAAGAATCGGGTAAAATTTTCATATTGGAACATAAAATTGTCTGTATTATTTTTGAATTTTAAAATTTCTCTTATATTGTGGGTCATTTTGAAGATAACTGTCATATGTATCATGTGTGAGAAGGAAATTAAAATAGTAGCATTAGAATTTTGTACAGAGTGATAGGCATTTTAGCTAAATTTCATTAAAAATTACTTCAAATTGACCAATTTATAAAAAGTATGGTATTTACAGGTAAGTTTTGTTCCTTTTTTAATTTTTAAGTGCTATTTTACCATAAAAGACCAAAAAATCCTTTAAAGAATTTTTTTTTTTTTAAATTGGCTCCGAACTTAGGCAGTAACCTTAAATTATTTATATTCCGAGTTTATCAGAGTAAGTCTTGGTGGCGTAGCCTGTGCACTCAGTAGGAGGTCCCAAGTTTAAGTACGAGTTAGGAAAATATTTTCAAAAGAAAGGAAATGAAGTATTCAGAGCCAATTTAAGGATTTAATCACTGGTTTTTATAAACGTCTGATAATTTCTGAGTCAGAATGAAAGCGTCAATATGCAGCATTCACCATAACACGAGCAACAGAGGCAGAAGTAATAAATATTTTAAACTTTAGAGGGAAAACGCAAATTAATCACCATTAAAAAGGACATATCGTTATTTGCATAATATTAGCTATTTTAGGAAACAAATTTGAAAGGCATACTAAATATAATTAAAATCCTTTCTCACATGCTCACATATTAGGCCTAGACTATTTTCTCTTCTGTAGCATGTAATTACCATTTAAAGTACAACATAAACATTTGCAGCATTAAAGAAATTACAGTACTATTTTTAGTACTAATGATATCGATTGCCGAGAAGCATCAACTTTTCAGGGATTTAAAACTGTAGGACAATAAGTAAGTCGGGACGAGCTGCAACTTCTCTTTATGGTGTGACTGTTAACTGACGAAATTAAAATGTCATGTCTGAATGCAAATTATTTCAACTGTAGACGCAATCTCTTTTCTCGTGATTTTATCCGCTAAATGTTGAACTTTGAAACTGTAGCCTATTCCTTGCGTTCTCATGCAAAAGTTGCAAGTATCGATCAGGCGTATCAGGATAAATTTAGAAACAATTACTATGGTCAATGTAAATATGATGCATGTGATGATGAATTTTAATTATGAGCTATGTTAGATTGGTTATAGGAATTATTTATTTATTTGCGTACCGTTTTGTATTTTCTTATTAAGGTTGCTGTTTACTAACCCTATTGGTATCAGCCACCTCAATGTTAACCTATGGAGAAAATTTGACTACTATTTACAGCTATATAAATTCTGGTAATCAAATAGAAATGGTATTTTCAGGTAGCCTGAACTTTTATGTGCCTTACAACAGGATTCATTTTATAAATTTCGTCCACCAATCGAATTTATCAGCGTTTAAATCACACTATACCAGATTTTTTTCTTCTTCAAAAACGAAAAATGCCTTAAAGTGTAAAATTTCTTTCTCTATTACGGAGTACAATTGGAAAAAAAACCTTTAAATCCAAGTCGGCAGTCCTTGGACAAATTTTCTCCATAGGTTAACATTGAGGTGATTGAATCCAACAAGGGTAAGTACACAGCAGCCTTAAAAGGAATTAATTTTGCTAAGTAAAAATTCCTTTTTATAGAAACCTGACAATAATTTTTCATCAAATTGATTAGAAGTAATTCCGAAAAGATTGATTGATAAAAACAACATAAAGTAATTCAGAAGAAAACTTCACCTTCAACGTGCTTGTACAACATTTTAATATCTAATTTAATGTAGAATTTTATGACTATGTGTTTGAAATAAATAGACTAGAGTATAAATAGACTGAGAGTCTTTTATAAAAGATTAATTGAAGTGATATTGGAGTTGAGCACTGCTTAGAGAATATTGAACTTTTGCAATATTGAACTTTTAGTTTTAAATCATTAGTCAGAGTATTGATGACTTTCATTTTTTTATCCGAAGTTTTCGGTTAGTTAGATTTTTTTTTTAAATTTAAAACGACAAGAGTTTCCTTGTAAATTATTAAAGGATCTTAAATAATTCAACTTAAAATTGATGTTTTGGTTTGTTTGTTTTTTATTATAGTTTAGTTTTGCCCATTTTGATTTCAAAGAGTTAAGTGAGCCTTTATCAAATTATTTTTTAGAAACCAAAATGTGTCGGAAATGTTTATTTTCAAGGATCTATGAAATATCTGTAAATAAACATATCCGAAAATTTTAGTTTAACAGATGTCTTGGAATATCTGTTAAACTAAAATTTTCTGAAAGCTCGAAGCCCCATCAAGTAGAATGTGTTCAGTAAAAATCAATAACACATTCAAGTTATGAATAATATTTGAAAATGTAAGGACTTAAACAAAAATTTTATTCGTGGTTTTGGTGTAAAGAAAATCAAGGGTAACAAAGTACAAAATCTAATACCGGGAGGGCCAAAAGTAGGTAAACAGCAATAGAATAATTAATATTTCTCTTCAGTGAAGGTGATAAATGACCAGTTTTCTCTGTTGGCACTGATGATGGTAACAATTACCTAAACATGTTTCTCACCAATGGGCTTCTTTATTTCAAGCGGGGTGAAAAATAAGGTTTATCAGAGAGAGTTCCAAACAGTGAACGAAATGAAAGATTTCATATTAGACGCATTTGTGAACATTGATTCAGACGACAGTTTTAGTCTAACGGTGTGTCAAATTGTGTCGGATAGGTTGGATTGCATGTTGTAACGTTGACGGGGGAAATTTCAAGCCTGTAATATATTAAATCGTGTTAAACAACTAAACACCAACACATCTAAGAATTGTCACAGTATTAAACAACTTAAAAAGCATATTAAACTAACTAAATGTTAATCAACTAAGTCCTGTCCCAATGCCAATATCTTGGAAGAACCTTTAATGAAATGTGCATAAAATCAATTTAAGGGGACTCACTACCCTTAAATCTTTAAAACATTCGTTTTTTGAAAAAACATATATGTTAAAGCCTGATCATTTCTGAACAAAATAAAGCAAACCGCATGAAAATATTCCGCTTAGTTCGGGAGATATTGATATTCTAAATATTTAATTACTGATCAAGTTTATGGTAAGACAAATTTTAAACCCATTTTTCTCAAAATGCAATTTTGCATCATTCAGAAACTGATATCTCAAAAACTATGAAACATAATTCCATGAAATTTTTATCAATGCATAATCATGTTATTTTATTGCGTCTGAACTAGAATTATTGCAATCACTGCACATTTTGTTATTTTTTCAGGGGTAAATTAATGCAAAAATTTAAGGAAATTTTAAGTATGTTTTGAGCAGTTTAAAAAAAAATGAAAAAATATTTTAATGTTGAATATTTTATGTTCAATTGTATTTTGAATTATTTATTTTAAATATAAAATAGGAATTGTACATTTAAGTGTAAAATTAATTTCAAAGTTCTGTGCGCAAGACAGTATACAATAAAAATGCTTAAAAATCAAGGTATATCTGAAGCATTTACAAAAAAAATATTTAAAATTAATTTGAGAGTTAAAAATTTTATTATTAAAATAAATATATCAATTTATCAAATACATAAAATTTGGAAAAATTGAGAGTAAATTGAAATAGCTACAAAGAGTCAAAAAGTATGAAAATAAGCCTTATTTCCTCGACTTAAGAGTCATGAACCCCCTTAAATGTTATGAATAATTATAAATCAAAACCTTATTTAACACTTTAATATCATTATTTATTACCAGTATCCCATCATATACTATAAATTGTATACCTACTTTTGGCTCAACCTGTATAAAACACACATTTAATTGTTTTCCATCTAGTGATTGGGAGAAGCGAAAGAGACATTCACTATTATTGACCTATTTGTTTCTTTGTTTCTTTTTTTTTTTTTAGAGAAAATACCTTCCGGTATTTCTCCTTATAAAATTTACGTTTAGATCTAGAATTATGATTAAACACAAAGGAAATAACGTATCAAACTCATATTTTCCATACTCAGTTTATTATGAACAGAAATATGGCATAATGATTGTTTGACATCTAGATACAAAGCGACAGACATTGACAATTTTTTTTCTGGGAAATGGTGTACAAAATTATGGCATTCTGAAGTATAAACAAATTACAAACAACAGGAACTTAAATAAACCCGCTTCAAACTGAATAATGATAATGTTGAGATATTGACTTAGAAAAAAATCCATTCAGGTATACTAATGAAAATCCTAATAACGAATTTTCACTTAGTTTACATAATTTTTCCTTCCTATGAACTGTTGTATTTTTCTTTAACTTCGATGACTTTTAAGATAGTTCTATGTGTTTTCTTTCAAAATGTAAAAGACTAGGAAACAATACCAGAGACAAGAAATTTTGTTTGAAAAATGACACATATATTAGATTCAATTATTTTTCCCATCATGGCAACAACTTAAAACATTTCTAACCGTTATGAAATGTGTGCATGTGAGTGAGACTAGAATACCGACCATTCGAGAAGTCTTACAATTTTGAAAAGTAAACTCTTAAAACCCCCCAAAAATCATAGACACCCATAACAAAAAATGTGTAAATTTTCCCAAAACTCTCACCATTTAACACTAGAAAGACGACTGCCGTCATTTTGACGGTTTCTGACATACTATTGAGCATTATGTCTGTATGTACGTCCTCAGGCTTCTGAAATTTCATGACATTTTCTAATTTTACGCGAAATATGCACACACACTTACAAATTATATTCGATGGTAAAGAGGGAGAGAAAATGTGTTGTATACCTACTAAGACCAGAAACTGTCTATTTGACGGCAATATAGAAAACTGGTAGAAATCTTTAAAATAATACCGGAAAAATTTGAGTTACGTTTCGTCTCCCCCTTTTGCAAATAACAGAAATATTGGTGATGGAAAATAGGAACTGCACAAACCATGCATATATTTTTTACGGATAAACCATGCCAGTTTGTCAATTCGGCATACCTGCATAAAAATATCTCTCTCTCTCTATATATATATATACCAATTTATTATATATTGGTATGAAATAATTCAAAATTTATTCAAAAGTATTGAGCCCTTTTTTAAAATTAAATATTTTAAATTCTTGATTTTATTTTTAACCGTCCAAATGACGGCGTTCAATCTTTTTAGTAAGAAAATAAAATTCCTGTCTTTCTAGTGTTAAAGTTTTTTTTTTTTTTACCAAAATTAAACAATATTTTATCCTATACAAGTAATACCGATAAATTAATACTTTTTTCTGTTAATGGCTGCTTTTACATCCGAAATCCTCCTCTGATTGCAGATATCATTTATCTCTCAATGCCACAAGAATCGGCCTTTTCCTTGAGAATGAGAGTTAGATTCTCTATAAACAGCAATGAAAAATGAATAAAAGGAGACAATATAATGACATGATTGATAGCCAATGACATATAGTCAAAGGAACGTCTAACAAATTGCAGGAATTTTAATTATGAATTTTGGCCTTTACGATGGAGGAAGGAATAACTAAAATATCCATTTTATGATCTGATTTCGCATGAAATGGGAAATAGTCTTTCTCCACTTCATCGTACTGAAATGCCCTTAATTCTCGAATATTGTGTCAAAGTTCTTAATTTACCTTTACGATTTAATTTTTCAAGCATTCAAACATTCATGAATGCTGAAAAAAGTCTGCAATTCCTACACACATGCACACATTTATTTACATTCCATTATTGCTCACTATGCATTGCATAGTAGAAACAATGTATGAATTTTTTTACGAAACACAAAAACCTTTAAAATAATACATCCACCTTGTCACAGAAGAGCTTTATACAACAACATATCATTTAACAAAAATACATTTCCATAACTCTTAGAATACAATTCTAATTTAATACATCAGAAAAATAAATTTTGTAAGAATTGAGGAAAAAACGGATGATTAATGCCTAAAGTGTAAAATTTGAAACCACAAAAATCTACCACAGCTAACGAAAATAAGGCACATATTAAAAAATATCAATAAAAACGTGGCTTCAAATAACAATAATCACCTATCCACTTGTGAAGCCTCTTGGCATCAGTATATTTGTAACATAAATATGCACTAAAAATAATTCTTTCATTTGCATAGTTTCACATAAATCATTCTATAAATATTTGGCATACAAAATAAGGATATGAAATACTCTCATATGCATACATAACCTTCGAAAATTTCATTTCCAATAAGTATAAATTTCATTCTTTGATCAAACGGTAACTTAATAATAAAGTTAGCGAGAGCTGAACAGTTTTACTGGTACTTATTACCACTCGCAGAAAAACAAGTTATTATATTTTAAGCAGCATTTAATACTGTAAAAATCTAACAAAAATCTTAATTTATAATTTCTGATATTAATTTAGCTCAACGCAAATAGTATCATCACTGTCTGTAGACAAAAGTGTTGCCAATCAACTGCAGTTCTACCAGAAAAAAAACTTAAATAATAATGCTTCATAGAGAAATGTTGCTCTTCAAATTCTTCCTCTACAAACTTTCGATAAAATTCGCAAAAATAACAGCAAATTATCTATTGTTTATTAATTAATAAAAAGACGCTATTTTGACTCTCAATTAAAGTTGGCTAGTTTTTTCCTTTGTGATAGGGCGGCATTTAAAGATCTTGTTACTATTTAAAGGTATAATCTTCACTTTCTTTTGCTAAGTATCAACTAACACTAATTACAAAAAAATAATTTTAAAAGTTTAGAAGAAGTCATATCTTAATTTCATTTTTACTGTTGTTATTTTTTCGTAATTAAGAACTAGATATCTTGGCAGCCTTAAGCCATGTAAGCCTTAGGAAGATTGCAGTAAATACTTAAATTTTAGAATAACGAAACTTTTGAATATACAACTGTAACATATTAAAACTATTTTTTCAATTACTAAACTATCCCAAACCAACATCTTTCTTTTCAAAATGATAATTTTTAATTGTTAAATTTTCGTTTAAGCTTTTTCAAAGTAAACACACTTTTCTTGGTCCGAAACAAATTCAAAACTTCTGTTTCAGTTAGTCTAGATTATTAACCTGTTTTCGTTATAGCAAGTTGAAAGATGATATATTTATACAAAGTAATGCATCTCCTAGATTTTACATATTTTGATGAAAAATGCACATTGCATCTGCGAGCTACTTATATAAGAATTCCATTCTTTGTTGATATTTAGTACTTACCTCCATCATCATAAGGTAACACAAAATAGAAAAACTTAAAATGTTATCATCTGATGATAGTTCTGCACTCATGATGATTATATGTATTGTAGAGTTTACAATATCATAATGTTTGAAATAAATAATATTGCTTTAGTCAATGGGCTATGAGTTTTTTTAAACATTTAACATGTGATGATATTTTCTAATGACTTTTTTCGTTTTTTTTAAACTATTGAAAAATCCGGAAGTATTCGGACACAACCTAACAACAAAATAACGGCGGATTTGGAATCACAAGTAAACACAAGTAAAATGTGTTGAGTAATGCATATAAACAGGCACGCTTGACATACCTTTAGACTTCATTGATAACTCCTTAGACATGCAACGCTGAAGTTCCCGGGAATGGTGGTATGGTCCTCTTGAAGTACCACACTTTTTCTGCCATTTTTGATATCCGGAAACAATAAAAATCAATTGTCTCTAATGTCATTAAAAGATTGGAGGATAGTAATGCCACCAGAACAAAACGACAGTGTAGGAAGCCACATAAATGGAAGAATTGTAACATAGCCATACCAAGTGAAGAACCCCATGAAAAATCACACCTCGTCTGCAACAGACTTGGCCTCAGAGGTATTCCGAGCGACTGGAGGTGCTTTTAATACCCGTACATTTGGTTTGGACTACAGTACCATCTGTTACACAATTCCAACATTAGATATTGACATTTAGAGAATACTGGGAGGTGACAGAAGTAAAACATAACTCATTAGCTGGAAGCAACTGAAAATCGGAAGATCATGAGGAGTGGTGATTTGACGCTTCAGGCGTTTACGGTGAGATGGATGTACTTTGGACATTTGCTTTCAGAATGATTTTTGGTGCAGTATATTGTCCCTACTAAGAAATTAAAAAGGGAAATATATGAGTCTAAATGGTTCTTTATACTGAAAGGTTGACTATTTCAAGTGCAATGTCGTCACATTTGAACTGAGAGAACTATGTAAAATTTCTGGATGCGTGTCCACTGCTTAAGACTCTGTGATGCTTCAGAACAGATATACGCTGATTTCAGAAGATCTTGCCCCCATACACAATACGGTGGTATTCCGTGTCTGGCAAAAAAAAAACACTAAACATGGTTGGCTGGCAGCATAGAGTATGAAAATCTATTTGATCAAACTTCTATTGAGGGACATTGGATATCCAAATCCATATTCTAATCGAAAATCATTTCTCTAAGGATATTTTGATGCTGAGCATTGAACAAGAGTTGGTGATATATTCCAGTACTTAATTAGTTTTGTTAACGGCAAGTAGGATAAAAATTTGACCAAAAGCAAGCTTAAAATAATTGAGACAGTCACTGCAGCCAAGGGATGTCAAAAAACGTGTTCATTTAAAAGATAAACGAAAAGTTACGTATCCGAATACTTTTTACAATATAGAACATGGTTTTTTTTTGTGAACATCTTTTTTTGTTCCAAATTTTCAACTGTCTCTCAGACACCTCCGTAAACGATTCATGAATATGCATTGTATAAAATTACTGTCATAAAGGAAATTACATAAATAAATAATAATACATGACAAATGAAGAACTGAAGAAATGTCAATAAAAGGTTCAATTATGTACATGGAAATGGAATTACATAAATACAGAGTTCTGAATGGATAATACAAGGAAGAAGTGAAAATTAACAGTTAGTTTCTTTCTGGGCTTGGCATGAATATATTGTTTTCTACAGAAATAACAAAAAACACAAAACCTCACAAAAATCTGAAAAGAAAACAAAAAAAGTTAGATGTCATACAAAATACATTTATCAAAACAAAGGTATACAAATTATCATTTACTTTAATCTTAAACCAGTTGATTTTGCGAAATTTACAGGAGATTATCAAAATAATGGAAACATTGACCATTCCTGCAAAACTTTTATTAATATGTTGTAGGCCCACCCTTTAGATTGCAGAACAGTATGAATTATAAGTGGAAAGAGGGCTATATCTCCTGAATATAAGATCTAGGTATTCGGTATCATTCCTCCTGCAACATATGTCTAATTGTTCCGATGATGTTAGAGAGAAGAAAGCATCGAGTCTTCCTATCCAAATGATCAACAACACTTAAGTCAGGAAATTGAGGTAGCCCAAGTAGATTCTATACCTCACCCTCACGCCTTCAAACCCCATGCTGACACATCTAGCACGACGCACGGATGTGTTATCTTCTTGTAATCAAGGACGATCTCAAAGGAATAGCGCTTGCATTACAAGATGCATTTAGTCGAGAGAATTGTTTGTAGATTTCCGATGTCAAAGAACGCTGAAGGACAATTGAGGGTCTAAGCCAACACATAGCATCCAAAATTGTCAGCTAGTCACCGCCATTCTTAACAGTGTGAACGATTCAGTCAGAACGGTATACATTAGTAGGTGTTCGCCAAACGTATACGCAACTAGTAGTCGAAACAATGTGAAGCTCGATTCCTCCTATCAGATGGCACGTTGCCAATCACATGTATTCAAGTTTTTGTGTTAGGGCCATCATCTGACGCGTTTTCTTGCATCGGAATCAGTAATGAATGGCTTCTGGATTGTAGCACAATCATAAATATCAGCTTTATACGACTACCGACAAACTCTTATTAGTGAAACAAGATCATACTGACATTTAATCACCTCTGCTGTCATTTTCTGTGACATAGTGTTAGGTTTTTCGTCCTAAAATACCTACTAAGTTCTACCTCTCCCACACTGATATCATCGTGTGATGCAACTTGCGTTTTGCTATTTTTTGCGTTTAGAAGAAACACCTTGTTTATTTCTCTACCCCTGTCATAACATTTGATAATGGGACTCGTGATACACATACAATTTCTGTTCTTCAAGTTCCGAAAATTCCTGCAAGCCTGGTCAAAATTGTCATACTTTTCTGCAAGTCACTCAGACACGACATATTTTGCATATTAATTACGAAACAGCCCATTCGGCATCTACGGTATTATTATTGCCCGATAACTGATACTCGAACTTAACCGAATTATTTACGAATATCTTAGTTAGCTGGTGTCATAGTCGCCATGACTTGCACAGGCCTTAAAGGTATATGCAAATCATGCCCGCACCATATTTTGGAGGTCAGTGTTCATTTGGTTTTTCATTATTTTTATAACTTCTTGTATTTGAAACAATACACGTTTTTTCACCTCATAAGCCATTACAAATTAAACTTAAATAATAGAGTAAAACGAGGGGATTAACTATAAATTAACGTAGTTCTATTACAAACACTTTTTTAACATTATACTCGGAGTAAGAGACATCCATATTATGTGCTTCAAAGTTTTGCCATAAATAAAGCATCTTTGGATTTTCCACAATAAACTGTAGATTGTTATTCCATCACATATACTCGAGCATAAATATACCGGGTGGCCATAATTAAACTGACAGTGCTCACAGTGTTCTGTAGCGCGATCTATTTGCGAGAATGACGCCACATTTTTTAGGAAGATTAAACAAGACGGGGGACGAAGGATTCCGCGAAAAAATAAATTAGTTGCAAAAGTCACCGCTAGGGGAATATTTGGCGCTGTGTATTAGAAAATAGAGTGTTAACAAATGCAAATTAATACGGAATAAAATTACCTTTTATTATGCACATTTTCTTATTTAGTTCAAGTGCAATATGGCAACACTTTTAAAAAAGCGTAAAATCTACATAAACACCGATAAAGTCTCGTGATCTGCAATATCACGTACGCTAAACAGAAGAAGTTCTTTATTCAAATTTCACGTTACATCCATTGGCACAGTGCCAGCTGCTTGGGTTTTAAAAGGCAATGTGTTACGTTTCGAATCAATCGGATTGAAAGTTTATGTGCAATGTCTCCTTCTTTAGTCGAGCGTGCGTTACTGGTCAAATTCTTTTACCTCAACCAGTGCAACGCGTCAGCCGCTCTTCGTGCTTTTAGAACGCACAAAAAAATGCGTAAAGGTAACGGTCCTGTGTCAGTTAATGGGCTAAAAGCAATGGTTGCGACGTTTGAGAAAATAGGTTCTCTGAAGGTTCAGTCAGGCAGAGGACGAAAACCTGTACCACAGGATACAATCGAAGCAGTTGCCACCGCGATTGTCGACAGAGGACCAGACAATATTGCTGCCACCTCTAGCGCTCGTGGATTAGCTCGGAATATGGATATGGCTTACAGTACGGTATGGAAAATCTTACGAAAGATTATCAACTTCTATCCGTACAAGATCAGCCGTGTACAGGAGTTACTGTACCCCGACCATGATAAGCGATTGACTTTTGCTCTCACCTTTCTTGCCAGAATGGAGGTGGATGATGCTTGGCCGTGGAAAATCTTATGGGGAGACGAGGCCCACTTTTACCTACATGGAACTGTGAATACCCAGAACTTCTGAATTTGGGATGACAAATCACCACATGCAGTCACAGAAATTCCCTTACATTCACCAAAGGTATCTGTTTAGTGTGGGTTCACAGCGGAATTTATCGTAGGTCCATTCTTCTATGAGAACATTACCCCGACAGGACCGGAAACCTGTTCTGTTACCGGAGAGAAATATCGCCACATGTTGAACAGCTTTGTCATTCCGGCACTTCAGCAAAGACAGTGCCTGGGGGAAATCATTTTCATGCAAGATGGAGCCCCCCCCCACACGTTGCTGTACGGGTGCAACAGCTGCTACGACAGAAATTCACAACAGAAAGAGTCATTAGCCGCTACTTTCCAACTGCATGGCCACCTCGGACGCCTGATCTTACCCCATGCGACTTCTGCCTATGGGGTTACCTTAAGTCCAAGGTCTATCAAGAAGTGGTCCAGGACCTGGCTACGTTGAAGGATAACATATCACGGACTGTACGGGAGATTCCTGCAGACATGTTACTTTCTGCTGTTGTGCATACTGTGCACAGAATGCAATATGTGGTCCACAACAACGGCAGCCACATTGAACCTCATTTGAATGCAAAATAAAAGGTAATATCCGTATTGATTTACACTTCTTAACACTCTATTTTCTATTACACAGCGCCAAATATTCCCCTAGCGGTGACTTTTGGAACTAATTTATTTTTTCGCTGAATCCTTCGTCCCCCGTCTTGTTTAATCTTCCTACAAAATGTGGCGTCATTCTCGCAAATAGATCGCGCTACAGAACACTGTGAGCACTGTCAGTTTAATTATGGCCACCCGGTACTTTAAAGGAATTTTAATTCCTAATTAAAACATTGTTTAAACCAGGAGTACTAAAGTATTCTTACTAAACATTTTGTCTATATATATTCCTGAAAGTTGCTTGAAACAGATCTAAAAATAATAAAAATGGTTTTAATGATTGTCGGTTATAATGACTGTCGAAAAATCAGCTTAGCGTTAAATAAATGAGAAAATTGTAAATACGCCATTTAAAAAAACAATAGCAAAAATTCACTTAACATGCCTCATTTATTTTCGAAAAAAAAGAATACGTTCCTAAGCATTAGGGCTATCTGGACAATTATCCGTTTATAGGAGAAGTTCGATTTATAGCTCAGTTCTACCGAATTAGTTTGTTAACGTCGTAGGCGATCCAAAATTAAGGTGGAACAAATTATAGGCGATAGGAACTACGACATCCTGATTAAATGTGACAACTCCTACCTTCGTTGCACTTAATTAGGTTGCCCTGGATTAGATAAAAGGAAGAATACGAATCACATCCACTTATTCCACTGCTCCCGGAATCTAAATCATTCTTTCAAGTTCATAAACAGCGGTAGGTTAAGAATGGGAACTGAAATTTTCTCCAATTATGTAACAGAATAATAAAATTCAAAGGAACATGGTGAGAAGAATTAATTCATAACACTATTCATAAAATAGTGAATCAATTATTTGAGTCTCCAAATTTAAGGTACAGGTTACGCTAAACGGGCAGCATAATCCTAAAAAGATCTGTTATTATACATACACCCACACATAAATAAATATATATATATATATAAATATATATATATATATATAATATATATATATATATATATATATATATATATATATATATATATATATATATATATATATATGTATATATATATATATATATATATATATATATATATATATAGAGAGAGAGAGATAGATAGATAGATAGATATAATATTTAATCTATTAATTCAACTCAAAGAAAGAATTTTTTTATATATCAAGAACCCTTATTTAACGTCAAATAAGGGTTATACTCTTACTTTGAATAAATAAAGCTGGCGTAAGACGGTAATTACTGAAAATCTGAAAAGATTCCATTAATTTCATAGAACTAACAGTATGAAAAAATGAATGTACTGCGAACAAAGTTTTTGTATTTCAGCATTTCTAAATATAGAGATAATGTGCAGAGATAAGAAAATATGCTATTGGTAATATTATGTAAATTGCTTGAAAATTGAACCCCAAATTAGTCGTGTGACACACCCAGGCTAAAAGATTTCTTAATCAACCTCTAGAAACAAATATCATGACCTTGAGGTATACTATATTCTACTACCCCACCCCTGGGTACGTGCGGCGGAAGGTAGCATAGGAATAAAGTGCAAAAAATGCTTT
Source organism: Dolomedes plantarius (assembly GCA_907164885.2). Classification (NCBI taxonomy): domain Eukaryota; kingdom Metazoa; phylum Arthropoda; class Arachnida; order Araneae; family Dolomedidae; genus Dolomedes; species Dolomedes plantarius. The sequence continues at coordinate 59,965,698 of OU015497.1, read as the reverse complement.
GATTTTAGTACTTTAGCGTATCCAACGCAACACGCAAATAATTACATAAAAGATTTACCAAATAGTAAAAACAATAGCAAAATTACAACTTAATGGCTGGAATAACCATTTTTTTCTTTTAGAAACATCACTATACGGTGGCATGAATGTAATATTAAAATAAATTAATCTAAATTACTGACTATAAAAATTTTAAACATTATTTAACTAAAACGTTATATTTATTTATTTTGCAACTAAATATAACCTTTATCCGCTGTTTTATCTCGTGTTTAATGTAAAGAAATGCATAAAAACTTAACACGTAAACTGTAAAATTATGTAATATGATGATTTTAAAGCATTTGCATTAAAAGGCTTTTGTTTTAAAATCCATAAGCGCTATTTGAGAACCCCGTTAGAAATATTTCTACATATATGTTTGAATCCAAATTTAGAGTCAAAATTACCGTTCTGAGCATATAATGTAAAGCATTATTGAAAATGTCACAATAGTTACTCTATAATCGGATATTAATTCCAAAAGTATATTGCAACTGTTTCCATATAAAAGGACAGGAAAAATTATGCTTAATACAGATATTTAATATGTATAATAAAGCTAACTGGGAGAATCATTAATATACCTCGTTGTAGAAACGTTTGTCGAATATGTAAAAGCTTCTCTAACGTCTCGCATAGTTATACGGTCGAACCCCATTATAACGAACTTCAAGGGACCAAAGGTTTTGTTCGCTTTATCCGGTGGTTCGCTATATCCGAACCGTTAAAGGAAAATGCTAGAGTTCACAAAATGTATAACTCAATAGTTGCAATGTGTATTCAATAATGGTGTATTAAAAAATGATAAAATCTATTATAAATGATCATCAATGAATTAAGTCGACTAAAATCGATTACATTAAACTGACAGAATACTAATTAAATTACGTACAACAGGAAAGTGGCGGGACCAAAATTTTCGTTCGTTATATCCGTGAGTTCGTTATATACCGGGTTCGCTATAACTGGGTTCGACTGTATACGCCTCAACATTACGGATGCACAGTTAAACAACAAGAATATACCCCTTCTTATTCTGAGTGTTAAGTTGATTTTCCAGGCTTGAAATGTTTTCTCTATATATTTTCTTATGAAAATGTTTTAATATCTATCTCAAACGGGAGTTCGTTGAAGTCGTAGATAAGGCTGTGGGATAAGAATAACTTAGGTATCAGGAGAACTGCTATACTGAATGACCAGTAAGGCCTTGCAGATTCATGAATCAGGCTATTACTAGTGGAATATTTCACTACTACATAGAACACTGCATAAAATATTATATATCGTAAATTTACTTTAACTTATCTTTATGATTATGTGTCTCTCATATCAGGGCCACACTCCATTTAAATTGGGTAACACCTGAAGGAAGATTCAGAGGAGGAACAAAATGCCTGATAAACATCCTTGCTGTAGGGGCCACATTTACAAATACGATAAAACTTCTCTGGTCGGTCACCCGTATTTGACAGGCACCCCGCGAAATGGTCCATTTTCTTCGGAACCATGACTGGCCGCCACATAGATGTCCACCCGCATTCGACAGCCATCCCTCTAAACGACCTCTCTTTTTCAGAATCATGACTGGCAGCCATAGAGAAGTTTCATTGTATAAACACATCTAGCGTACTCAGCAGTCTTCAACAGAGATTTTGCCCTTGTTTTAGGCTCCTGAGCAAGGTACAGCTGATAGGTTTGCTGAAGGGAAAATAAGCACAAATGATGGACTTCTTAAATTTTTTTATTGTTGACTAACAAAGACAACAGATATCTAGCTCACAACGAAAAAAAACCATTGTCTATCACGAATTGCAATACAAAATGTAAGGTTAAATAATTAACGTAATCAGCTATGCTTTGCTAAGGAACCCCAACAAGGGCCAAACCTTGATCTAAGCTGTATGTTATGAGGGGTACCAGAGATACCCCTTTGCGTTGTGTAAATTTAGGGAGGTGAACTCCAAAGGTAACTATGCGTTTATAAATAAAAATAACAACATTTATTATACAATATTTTACAAGAAAAAGGTCGGGTTTACATATTATATTTAAGATCTTGGCTATACATATTTTTAACCGAATTAGGGCATACTTCGTCCGCTTCCTGCGGCATAACCATTATGGGTCGAGTGAAATAAAAGTCTCGTAATCTCTCAGAAGGCATGAGCACTATTTAGAGGGGGAATTTATGACCAACCTGGGGAGATTTGAAGAAAACAGCAGAGCATGGCTTCGTTGAGGTACTTCTACAGGAGGAGGATTTAGGCATCGGGTAGAAATTCATGTGGCTCTTCACTGGCGGAAGCAACAGGATTCGGTGCTGGCGGTTGAAGACGGGTATCTCGCCATTTTACGGGGGCGTCTTTCCTTCCCAGGCTCTCTTGCAGCTCGCTACCTCCAATCGCTCCCTCGCTCTCCCTCCGAACGTCGTTTCTCCCACACTCGGGGCTCCCCCAATCTTTATCATAACCCCTCCCCAGGTTAGTTATTCACGTAAATTTATTGCCTCTTCGAGTTTTTTATTCGAGGGCAGGATGCTCTGACATTCCCATGGTTGACCCACGTGGTACGCTTATTTCCAAGAAAATTGGAAGTCCGTTGAATTTCCTGGAATTTCTTTCCCGCGTCCTGAGGAATTCAGGAGGGGTGATGTTTCTTGGAAAATTGGTGCAGTTCCAATATGGCCGTTTTATGCCCCGTAATCGTGTTGGAAGAACAAAATGGCTATAACGTTGGAAGGAGTTCAAAATGTCCAAATTGTGGATCCTTCACAACACTGTATTTGCAATTTTTTTCCCAATGCGGAGGCACTTGAAATTAAACATTCGCACTTACTACGCCGCAGTTTTACTGCCCATTTTATTGTGGGGGCACCATATAGGCGGACAGCATTACCCCCTATGAAGGGACGACACGAACAGAGGCATTTTTCGTGGCGCAACGCCGGGATTCCATCTGAGCACCCTCAGCACCGAAACCAAGCGCGCTGTACCACTGGGCCGCCACAAGCCCGTATTTGCAATTGTGGCTTCTCTAGCAAGGGCACTTCCCATACATATTTTCTTTTAGTACTTTTAAGTTTTGCGCATCAATTCGTGATAGATGATCGTTTTTTACGTTGTGGGTTGAATGATAGCATTTTCTCAGTCACCATAAAAAGTTTAAGAAAGGTCTTTATTGGTACTTTATTTATTCCAACATACTCCTAAGCTGTGCGATGTTGCGGAGCCTACAATAAGCACGAAGTTAAAGGTTTTACGGTACGCTGGAGTAAGTCTAACCTCGTTTAAAAAAAAAAAAAACAGTTGGTCTGAGTTTCCGAACGGAAACTCTCATTTATTTTATCTGGTAGAAGATAATAACCAATCATTGCCTGTTAACCAGCCCAGGTTGGCAATGTGCAAAGGTTGCTGAGTACTCTTGTTGTTATCAGAAGGCAATTTTAAATCACAGAATAAATACCACAGCTTTAAGAGTAATATTTGATTTAAAAGGAAATTTTGATACAATTTTTATGGATGGCAAAATTTAGTCCCAAAGGACTTAATTCTTAACTGTTTCGATCAATACAAGTATATCAAAACTGCACATTGTTTAGTCAACCTCCACTGCCACTGAGTCATATAAAAGTATCTTGGAATGCTCGTAAATGACCTCCAAATAGCTGTCTTGAGTTTACGATCCACTTTCATCAATAGTTCGAATTCCTTTGCCTCATAATTTATGAACTATCTTGTACGGTTGTTCAGGTGAGAGTTCACTGCATTTGCGATAATCACATATTCCATATTATACGTCCAGATAAAGTATTAACGCTTTCCACAGACAGCATATATTTCACATATATTTTGCATAATAAGGGATTCAATACCATTATAAATGGATGTTTCTATGAGTTTATATAATCAATACACTTAAACATGATTTTTCCGTGGATAATTTGGGACACTTTAATGTATTAATTAAAAATTAGGTGCGAGTATTTTAGATAATCTAAAGCACGAAGTTATAAAATATTTTCAAAATGAGTTAATTTTCAATATTATGATTATTTGATATTGAGAAGTTTTACTGAGACATTAAAATGATCTACGATAACCTTAACATTGCTTTTAAAGCAATAAATGGGAACGATTTGTCCATTTTCTACCTAAGACACTGCATAACAGTTAGTTTATTAAAAGAATTGATCTTCTAAAGGCATTTAGTCAGTAATACAGTATAGATATATAAAATTCCATTTGATATTTAAAGTATGCGTCTTTAAATAGATCGCATTCTTCAAATGCTAAGAAATACAGATGATCCCGATATTAAAGTAATGGAAAAAATACATGAAATTTTTACCCACTAGAAAGTTATATTGGATTCAAATAAAAGTATGTCTTATATTATACCTTGCTAGGGAATTCATTAATGTTAAACATTCTAAAACGTTAAACATTGTATTATACGAAATCCTCTTTAATTTACTGAGCATAAAATCTTTCCGGCCATATTAGAAATGATGTAATGCTTTTTAACACTTAGATGTTAGATCGTTATTCCCTGGGAATTATTTAAAGCATTCTGCAGATAACTTAATATAAAAATTTTAAGATTTATATTCCAAAATGGATTGGATTTGTTTATTTGACTTTTACAAGTGAATCCTACACTTTTAATTAAAATGCATTCATTAAAATTCTAGAACATAAAACGTTATACCAGATAAAATCCTTTAAAATTAATTGAACATAAAATCTGATAAGTTACATCAAAATGTTTAACCCTTTTTAACAATTAAATGAAAGAATATTAGTCATAGGGAAATATTTAAAACTTCCTAAAGTTATTACATAACATACGAATATTTAGATTTTTTATTTCCGTATGGAATATACATATTTTTTTTAATTTTACAACCGATTGCTACACTTTACATTAAAGGCATTGATTAAAATTCTAGAACATAAAACATTATACCAGATAAAATCCTTTTAAATTAATTGAATATAAAATCTCATCTGCGACATTAAAGAGGTTTAACACTTTTTAACCAATTGAATGATAGAATATTATTCATTGTGAAATATTTAAAACTTCCTAAAGTTATTACTTAACATAAGAATATTTATATTTTTGTTTCCATATCGAATTATATGTTCTTTACTTTTATAACTGATTGCTACACTTTAAATAAAGGGCATTATTTAAAATTTTAGAACATAAAATATTATACTAAATAAAATCCTTTTAATTTAATTGAACGTAAAATCTTATCTGTTACATGAAAAATGAATTAAAGTTTTCATCACTCTATAAACAGAATATTATTCAGCGTGAAATATTCAAAACTTCATGAAGATATTAAATAATATAAAAATTTTCAGGTATTTGCTCCCATACGGTTATTTCTTTTACAACTGATTTCTACTCTTTTGGTTAACCCTTCAGCGGGTACATTTTCGAAATTTTGAATGGTTTGTTTTTACATGTAAGGTTTGAATGTTCTAAACAGTTTCTATTTATAGCTATACCCTTACTAATGCAGGTTTGATTTTCAGATCCTTGTATTCCTTTCCATTCATTGTTAGTCGGGATTTTACCGTGGTAAACCAGCGATTATACTGGATTGCAATACGACAAAATTATGAGTTGATGTAGTAGATCAAATTAACAGCTATTACACAGTCTTCCGCATATCACGAAGATGGACAATCTCATTGTTTTTTAGGTTTTTGTAATCAATAGGAATCAATTCGCAAGTTGTCCTTATATCCAATAAACCGGACAGTTTTGAAATAAGGCGATTTTGTATCTGCATTCTTTGGCCTTTAATTATAAATATATCTCAATATTATCAACTTTTTTTATATTTGTCATAAAACGCAGAATTATTTTCAATTTGAAAAAAAAAATTATCTCAAAAGGAATTATCAAGGTTGAAAGAGACGGTGCACCTTTAGCCACGCGCGCCTGCTGGTGTTCCAAAAATTGGCGCGTCCGCAGAAGGGTTAAAGGCATTCATAAAAATTCTAGAACATTAAGCAATACACTATGTAAAATTCTTTTAAATAAATTGAACATAAAATCGTACCTGTTAAATTAAAAAGATTTAGAATTTGCAAAAGAGTTAAATGATAATACATTATTCAGTGTAAAATATTTAAACTTCCTGAAGATATGTATATACTATTTTGAACTTAAGGATTTTCAGATTTTCGTTTCTATACAGATTTTTTTAAAAATTTTATAATCGAATAGCTGATAACCCGTGCTTTGCTACGGAGTACAAAGCGCGGGTTATATATATATATATATATATATATATATATATATATATATATATTATTTATAATAAATGCGACGATCAATGTATACAATTGATGTAAAAAATATATATATATATATATAAAAAAATCGTAAGGGATATATTTATAGACAAAATAATGTCCAATCGTCTGCAGCATTAGCAAGAAAATAAAATATTTTTTGTCCATTTAGTCGTTATGCACGTGACGATAAATTTATTTAAAGTACCAGAAAAAGAAATCCTGTGATCAGCATTTAATAAATTAAATTCTAAAAATTAATCTTTAAAAATTCACCAAAAATCAGAAAATAGAGGTAAAGATTCGAAAAAGATTCCATTTTAAAGGAATTTTTATGATCCTTCTCGTGATATAAATTTTATAACCCTCAAATTATTATTTTAAATGCCAACTTAAAAAATGTTACTAAACAGCTAAAAAATTTAATTTAAAAAAATCTAAGAAGAATTTTTTTTAAATCTCTCTTAGTGCACCCCTACACTATAAGAAGAATCGCCATGCAAAATTTCAGCCCTTTAGGTCCAGCGGTTTGGTTTGTGCATTGTATGTCAGTGAGTCAGATACGGAACTGTTTTATATATATAGACTAGCTGAAAACCCGCACTTCGCTACGGAGTACATTCAAATTAAATACATCGGTAAACGTATGCAATTTATGTCAAAAAATAAATATATATATTTATGATAAATGCGATGATCAATGTATACAATTGATGTAAAATATATATCTATCTATATATATATTTATAAAAAAATCGTAAGGGATATGCATTTTTTTTGGATAATATCCAATCGTCTGCTGCATTAGAAAGAGAAAAAAATATTTTTTTTTGTCTATTTAGTTGTTACGCACGTGACGATAAATTTATTGAAAGTACCAGAAAAAGAAATCACGTGATCAGCATTTAATAAATTAAATTCTAAAAATTAATCTTTAAAAATTCACCAAAAATCAGGAAATGGAGGTAAAAATTCGAAAAAAATTTCATTTTGAAGGAATTTTTATGATCTTTCTCGTGATGTAAATTTTATAACCCTTAATGCATTATTTTAAATGCAAACGTAAAAAAAGTTTAAAAAACAGCTTAAAAATTTAATTTAAAAAAATCTAAGAAGAATTTTTGAAAAATCTTTCTTAGTGCACCCCTACACTATTAGAAGAATCGCCATGCAAAATTTCAGCCCTTTAGGTCCAGCGGTTTGGTCTGTGCGTTGTATGTCAGTCAGTCAGTCAGTCAGTCAGTGAATGAATGAGTCAGTTACGGAATTGTTTTATATACAGTGGCTCCCAAAAGTGTTCATACACTTACGATTTTCAGTGAAATAGGGGTCTATCCATTGATTAAAATGAATATTTAAGAATGGGTATTTAATAATAAGATCTATAATGTATTCTTAACAAAACTACAAGAAATATTTTGAAAACATAGTAAAACTTTATTTTTAAGAAACCAATAATCCAAAAGTAACAAAAACTTTATCTCACAAAAGTCATCGTACACTTGTAAAAAATCTCTACATATTAGTAAATATTCTAATTTTTCGTTAAACTAATATTTAGTAGGATATCCTTTAGCATCCACAACAGCTTTTAAACGTCTGGGAATAGATTGCACTAGTTCTTTCGTAATTTTTGCATCAATGTTCATCCATTCTTCCATCATAATTGTTTTTAGTTCGCTTTTCGTGTGAATGTCGTGTTTTCGTACTCGAACCTCCAGTTCTATCCAAATATGTTCTATTGGGTTTAAATTAGGCGATTGAGGTGGTGTTTTCAAACTTGTGGACAATTATAGAGACACCAGAGGCGAACGTTGAGAGCCGTGTGCTTAGGATCGTTATCTTGATAAGAAACAAAGTTGTTCCCAATACCCAAATTTTGAGCTGATAATTTTAAATTGTCTCTTAAAATATTTATACAGCATGATTCATTACAGCATGATTCATTATGCCATCAAAAAATACCAAATTTCCTAGTCCTGATGCTGATATGCACCCCTACACAAGTATACCTCCACCGGCATGCTTAACTGTTCCTACAAAGTTCTTGGGATTAAGTTCCTCATTTTTTTCTTCTCCATACAATTATACGACCATCAGCACCAAAAATGTTCATCGGCAAATAAGACATTATTCCAATAGGTTTGGGGCTGATTTATCATTGATAGTGCGAAGGGAAGCCTAAACTTCGGGTTTTTCTCACTCACAAAAAATTTTCTATGGACAAAACGCCCATGTAATTCAGCTGTTCTGAGAACTCGTCAAAAAATTTCAGGTGAAATTTCAGTAGAAAATGTTTCATTGAATTCTGCAGAAACTTTTACAGCACTCAAACGTGAATTTTTCACAAATTTTCTAATTATAAATCTCTGACCACATTTTGTTAACTTTGCCGGACGGCCTTTTCTTACCTTGTTTTCGATCCAATTTTCTTCTTTAAAGCGTTTTTTCACATACTGCACAGTAGAATGGGATAAATTAAGTAATTTAGCAATATTCCGAACTGATTTACCACTACTATGATGAAAAATAATCAATATTCGAATGCTGTTTGTTGTTTCTTTACGACTTCGAGCCATTTTTAAATAATAAATAGAATATTACGGAGTAGGCAAGCAAAAATTAAAGCCAAACGGTATTTTATATGCCACCACAATTCAAAAATAAAAAAAAAGCGCCAGACAATAATATTAATTATGAATTTATCCGAAAATATTTCAGTGTACGATGACTTTTGTGAGTTTAAGTTTTTGTTACTTTTTGATTACTGGTTTCTTAAAAATAAAGTTTTTCTATGTTTTATAAGTATTTCATGTAGTTTTATTAAGAATAGATTATAGATCTTATTATTAAATACCCATTCTGAAATATTCATTTTAATTAATGGATAGACCCCTATTTCATTGAAATTCGTAAGTGTACGAACACTTTTGGGAGCCACTGTATATAGATTAGTACACTTTCAATTAAGAGCATTCATTAAAAGTCTTGATCATAAAACATTATACCAGCTAAAATCGTTTTAAATTAATTGAACATAAAATCTTACCTGTTACACTAAAAGGATTTAATCCTTTTTAACACATTATTAGATAAGGTGATAGAATATAATTAAGTGTGAAATATTCAAAACTTTCTGAAGATATTGCATAGCATCATAATTTTCAGATTTTCCGGAATTTTTTTTTAGCTATTACAAATAAGTGGTTCATTTTTAATTAAGTTTTTGAATAGTGGGATAAGGCACAAAAAGAAAATATTGTTCTTACCATTCCTGAGATTTTTGTACGTGGGATTATGATAATTCAAAAATGAAAGTGAACTGTAGGCGTAAAACAAAAAAGAATGTACAATAGGATGGCTTGAGTCTGAAATGATAAAAACAAACAAACACTTATTACCACAAAGAGTTCATTAGTTTTTTAAATTTAACTTATACAACAACTTTTAATGTCTTTTAGTTATATGCCTACACGCATACATGCATAAGTATATATGAAGGCCTTATTTGAATAGTGGTCCAACTCCACTTTTTAACAAAAATGGAGTTAGCCTCACTTTCATGTTCATACAAGTCATTTCTATCTTATTTTTAAACTGGTACACTTCCAGCTTATATCTGCTGCCAGCAGAGGACGTTACAAATCAGACTTCATTAGACTGTAACTCAGCACTCATTAGACTGTAAGGCTCTGTATCTCAAAATGAACAAGAATGGATTTGGGCCACTATTCAGATAAGGCCTTCATACAAGTTAGTTGTAATAACACTAGATTTTGACACAGTTGCGTTCCAACGCCTGGATTCCACAGGGAGTTCAGGTGAGGGAGTGAGAGAGTCGAGCTGATCCTCAGAGAGAGTATGTTCTGAACTCTACACTGGTCGGTATTTTTTATGAGAGCAACTCTGATGTGGGCAGATCAAGCTGTCCAGGTGATACTCGGAGGCAATCCGGATGAGAGTATAATCTCTCGAAATTTAATAGTCAGATGCAATTTGATTGAGAGTGGATGCTCTCGGTTTGAGGTACATATACTAATCTATCAGTTGGAGAAACCATCTGATGGCAGTTGTATATGTTGATGTTGTGGCTTATGCCCCTTGACCAACATGTGTACGGGATCAAGTCCACAAGGGCTAATGGACAGGATGCTGCGGCTCCGGTTTTTAATAGCAACGCAAAGGTTGGAGTCCGACTTGGCTAAAGGACCGGTCCCATAATTTTGAACCGAGTCAAGTGACGACACCGGTACACTTGACCCAGCACTTATAGAGATAATTTTGAGAACTTGGAGGACATTGCAGCCATGACAGATTTTTCGTACACAAGCCGCCATTACCGTACACGGTGGTGGATTTTTCAGCGACCAGTATCAAACCAGAGACTTTCAGGTCACTGGCTCGCTGCTTTTGCCAACTTGGTCAGTTGCATATAATTTGTAAGATAACTGTTTAAAGGTTGTAGATTTTAAATGCTTCTCACAATTTCATTTCTTTGAGAACACTACAGAGTGAAGAAATTATTGATTGAATTTTATAAATGCTTAAAATTTTCCTTTCCATTTTTAAACGGAAACTAACTTCGGTTTACTAAGAGTCCAAATAAGGATTAAAAGACAACTCACGGAGCAGTTAATGACATGAATGGAAATAAATCACTTATTTTGTAAGCCATTATTTTACCTTTTTTTTGTCACACAATTTATGGATGAATGGCACAAAATTACTATAATCATATTACATGATAATACCGAATAAAAGTATAACTTTTGTGATTAGACAGTAAATATTATCAGCTCTCCCGAGAAATGATAATATATAAAATAATTATTATTAAGCAGTTGTAATCAAGTAATATATCATCGAACAGAAATTTTACACGGTTATTAATTGTGCCGTTGATTATAAAAGTGTCCTAAGTCAAGAATCTAAAAAAATTTGATGTTATCAGTTATTTCGCATCGTATTATCTTATATACCATAATCTAAAGCAATCTGTGTAAAATTGTAAAAATTAAAACATTAGATTGAGTTGGTTGTTGGGTCCTTCAACTGAATTCAGTTCATGATCAAACTTAAACCTTTAGTTATTTCGAAATGAAAAATATGTGACTTAGACCATTTTCATTATCACCAATTAGAAATGAGAGTTTTATATGTTAAATCCGTCTATGTGTAGATAAAAAATTAGCCCATCTTTCATGTATAAAAGTCAAATTTATTACTGTACTGTATTGAGTGAAAAGATTTTCCTAAAATAAAGGTTGGGTTTTTAATTTTTTAAGTTAACTAAACTATTATGAATTTATCAAATCAATTATTACATCCAGTATCAATTAATTCTGTTGGAAAAATAATGTCACGGAAATAGCATACAGTTTATTCATTACAGTTACTGAGTTTTATGTTAATGCAGCTATCTAAAATAAATGTTTTTTTTTTTTTTTTTATACTCCCGATAACATAATAACTCCTGCCCAATGAAGAACTATTCGAAATGAAAGATTAAATAACGAGGGTTAAATTTTTTCACGAGGGTTTTATTTTTTCTCGATTTTTCTTTTCCTTTTGCAACCATATATAGTCCTTTATTCATAGTAAATTTTGCAATTTTTTTAATCCAGCATTAATATATTAAAATAAAATTGTGGAAAACTATTCGCGATCAAGGATAAAATAATAAGGGTTTATTTTTCTTGATTTTTCTTTTTCCTTTACAGCCGTAAATAGTCCTTTATTCATAGTAAATTTTGCAATTTTTTTAATCCAGCATTAATATATTAAAATAAAATTGGGGAAAACTATTCGCGATCAAGGGTAAAATAATAAGTGTTTATTTTTTCTCGATTTTTCTTTTTCTTTTGCAACCATATATAGTCCTTTATTTCTAGCAAATTTTGTGACCATTCTTTTTTTTTTTTTTTAATCTAGCATCAATATATTCAAAAACTAACTGTAAAAAATAAAGTTGGAATAGGGAAATAATTGAAGTGTTTCCCCTAAAGCGAGAGAAATCGGGATTAAAAATACCTATCCCCTCTAACTGCTCAGTAATTTATCATCATATTCAATTAATCTTTTGACAGATATAAGTAACCGATGTTGATTGCCCGATTCTTGTGTTACACTCTTCGACGTAGGTCTGAGGATCCAAACAAAGAGTAACTTTCTATGGAAACCACTCTTTCCCCCCTCGTTTGCCCTTTTCCCTCGCCGACAGATAAAACGTCTGCATTGTGAAAGAAAAATCGGAAAACCACCGCCGAGATTCATGTTAAAGTGCCACTTTACAACTCCACTTCTGACTGAGATTTTGATTTATAGTGTTTAATACGTCTCTCCGAGGCTCGAATAACGCCGCACTTTCTCTCTAAGCGACAGCTTCTGTTTTGATGTTTCCAATGACAGAATTCTTCCCTTTTTTTTTAAACTAAGAATTGTGGAAACGTTTATGTAGTGCCGTTATAAAAATGTGTTTAGAAAACTCTTTTCTGACAAAATCGCATTGTGATTTACACTGAAATTTTCTATCATGATTAAAACATTCAGGTATATATTAACCATTACAAGTTACTTTTTTTCTAAATATTGTTAATTATATTTAAATGTTAGATCCCTCCTTTTTGTTTCGTTGCTTACAGTCCTCTGATTTTTATTTATTTTTCTTTTTTTATCATTTCGTGTTTTCAATTACATTTATAAATTTTTGCTATAAATCTTTATGTAAGACTTGCATCGATCTAGTAATCTACGCATATTTCGACATATTTATGTCTCTACCTAAGTACACACACACACATATATATATATATATATATATATATATATATGCATGCATACATGCATCATAGATGCATATACATAGGTGTGTGTGCGGTATATCAGTGCCTGTGTGTATCACGCCTTAAATTTAGTTTTAACCATATAGATTTAATTTACTTGTGCATTTACCTTTTGTATTCGCACTCATTGCTGAGTCTTAATGTGGTTTATTTACGGTTATTAAACACTTATGGATTAATATACATTCTCATTCTCTTTATGCATTCTCCCCATGTGTCTACGATCTTTTAATCGATTTAATCAATTAATTAGACATATATTACATTGAGATAGTTCCGCTCATAAGCAAACAGCGTCTGTGCACCTCGAGGAGAATTCTCCTGTGCGCTAAGGACAGAGTTGGGTTGCCATAATTCTGGAGGTTGCCGCAGTAAAATATCATCGTCCTCTTTGGCAGGCAGGTCTGGATATAGTACTGCAGCCCTCCTTTTTGCAAAGGAAAGTTGTATCTCTCAGATATTTTAAGATAGAGGGCTTTAGATCTAAACTTCGAGATAGTTAACATTTTGAATAAATGACTTTAAACTATAATAAACATTAATAATTAATTTTATAACACTGTTATAATTCATTCTGTAATACTGCCTATCGCAACTAGTCTATGTACTAAAATTCAACCGTATTGATTTATGGTTAAAATCAGTGTAGTAAACGTTTTTGGACACCAATGATATTTACATTTGCCTCGTGCATAAAAAAGCATATTTGAATTTTATTTCTAAATTTCTTAATTTAACCTAATATTATTTTATAAGGAATTTTTTTTTGGTAGTTATGTGACGAATAGAGGTATTACTTCATGATGCATTAAACGAAAAAGAGATAAGAGTGGTTATGCAGAAATATTTTATTAAAAATCTCAATAGAGAATGTCTTACTATATTTACATCCAACTCATATCTGATACACGAATACTAACATTTTCCCTTGTTCAACATATTTTGCAATATTTTGAATATTGTTAATCCAAGCGAATTTACACACGTGAAGTTATGGGACAACTTCAAATGAAATATTCTGCAATGTACACATATTTTTACATGAAATTCATTTTTTTTAAGGGGATATTCATTTTAAGCGCAAACAAACAGTTCTAGCTCGCGATAAAAGGAAATAATCCCATCATATTTAATCTATATAAATTCATTTAAATGTTAGATTTAAATAATTAATACCATATTTTTCTACATGTTTTACAGCGACAGATCGCATACAAAAATGCTACTTTAATCTCTATTCTTTAAGAATAAACACCATATTATTCGCTATGCTTCCTTATTAAAGATTAAATATTAAGCATTACATTACTCGTGCCGGCTCTAAGCTCCGAAATTGCTTCGAGTTCGGATCAGGAATTCGGTTTCAAAGTACCTAAATGCATCCACTATCCAAACAGTTTTAATCATCTAAATGCATTAACATTTATTGTACCTTTACGCAAAATGACCGTTAAAGTGCTAAATAAAGTAGCTTTTCATTTTAAATGCAACGCCGAAGCTGCCGCTCTCATTCTAGTATCAATCGATCCAGAGACATTTTAGGAACGATGCGAAAACATGACGTTTTCATGCGCCTGCATTTTCGCGGTGTTGAATATTCATATTTTATCTAAGATATTCCCATTCTCGGTGGTTGCATTTGACTGTAAAGCAAGTACGAACTTTCTTCATCGGAACTATAGTTCAGCTGCGTTTCAAATTATGGGGAATTTGTTTTCTGCGAATAGTCAGCATCTGTTGACTTACTTACCAACGTTGCGCATAGCTTTCGTGATTAAGGAAACAGATTTAGAGAATTGAATTTCTGCTGTGTAATTTTGTTTAGAGTAACATTACAAAGAAATATTATAAGTGGGAATATATTTTATCACCCTCTGTTATCGTATACCTTTCTAAAACCAGTTATTTTTTTTCCTTTCAATACATGTACCCATTCCGTCCACATGGTGTAGTGGTTAACTTCGGGGACTTGTGTTCAAATCCAGAAAAAAGCTTCGTGTTGTTCCTTCTTAGGAAAAAAATACATTTACTCATTTTCATACTTGTGATTTCCGTAAAAAATTTTGATGTTATGCATTAAATATTCTCTTTTATACCGTTAATAAAGCCTAAATACATTTAAGAGCTCAACCCTACCATCGTAAAAGTAATTACGCGGTTGTACAGATACATCGTTGACTCTTTGAGTTCCATATCTTATATATTATAAATTTCAGTGGAAAAAATTAAACCTTGTAGAGAGCGGCATAAGAAATTTCAGCACATCGTTATTTATTTTCTATAATACAATATACCTTGAGCTTCGTATGCAAAAGGAGGTGAAAGACGTATTTGATCCCCCATTTTTATCTCTCCTTTGTGCTTTTAATATTTAGTCCCCCAAATTTAAATTGTTTTAAAAGTTATTTTATTTTAAAAGCATCAAGAAACCTCTGTTTGTAATGTATGTTCAGAAACTATATATTATTTAATTAGTTAATGATTCGAAATTCTATTCTTAGAATTCCAAGACAGAGATGCACGTCATGTGACATCGAGTTAAAATACATGTACCTTTCAAAAGCCTGAGAATTGCAACGAAGTATTTTTTTCAAAAAACAGTATGCAAGGAGACATCAAAACTCCACACACCCCAAACCTACACTTGCTACTTCTAGCCCTTGAAAGAGTAACATACTTTTGTATGTGTCATCCTATCTGATTCCTGACATTCCTATGTGACATTCTCTGATTCCTGTGAATAATATTTTTCGTAAATATATACTTTTAATGACCCTCTGAATCAATGTCTAAAGCCTGTACTGGCAGGAAAATGCCATGACCGTACATTGGATTTACAAAAAAATATAGTATATATATATATATATATATATATATATATATATATATATATATATATATATATATATATATATATATATATAGTATAAAGGAAATTAAAGAAATTAAAGAAATTAAAATATATTAAATTGAATTTAGTGTAGGGTTTCTGGCGTAAGCACTAAATTGTACTAAAAATTTATAAAAATTCATATATTTTAAATTGTTATGAAATTTTTACCAAAAATATATTTGTTTTCAGGATTTGATATCACATTTGAAATGAAAATATATGAATTTAATCAGCGCAGTATATTTTTTTTTAAAAAAGGGGGCTCAGAATGTTGCCAAATACTTTAAATAATTAAAATCCTACTTTTCTAAAGTACTAAAGATTAAACCTTCCGTTAAAAATGACTCTTTGGTGGTGTCATGATGTTGTTGTGGCTTATTCTTCAAGGTCTTGCCGAAGGCTAGACCAAGTCCAAGAGGCCGTGGATTCTCAAAGAGTCATACACGAGATAAGGGGTAAACAGTTCCTCATGCAGTAGCCCCAAGCTGTTCAATAGGTGGGCAGGGGAGGCCGGTACTGAAGCATATTTAGTGCAACTTCGAGAATTTGTCTGTCCATTGATAAAATTAAGGCTCCCGATATGTCCACTCATGAGTCTGCCGATGGTGACCTGGACTGAACTGTCTCCTTTAATTGTGAAGCCACTACCAGGAGATTTTCCAGAATACAAGGAGGTTTAATGTAAAATAAATAAATACTTATGTGTTACACATAAATAATACATGTACTATTCTTCATGTGTTTTCTCCTCATAAAAGGTTAAATCGTAAACAAAACATTTCATGACCTTCTTAAATCATAAGCGAAAAACTTTATTTAGTTATTATAGCTGACGTTTACATCTACAATTTAATATTAAACATTAATCTACCGAGCAAACTTTTGTCAGTACAGAAAAAGATCTGATGTTGTTTCGTAACTAGAAATCTTCACCGCCATAGAAAACACACAGTGCTAACAATCCATAATTTTAAGGCGCTTATACGACTTTACGTGTGCCGGAATTCCTGGGAGAGGGATATGCGGGCTTTATCTACAACCCCACTTAATCTTACCGACCATCTGGCAATTCCTTCTCACGGCGAAACGTTAGGACGGCGAAACGTTGAATAACTGGCACTTGACGCCAGAGATTTGACAACCTGCATTTCGATGCATTTTAACAGCAAAAATGACTGGGGGTATTCATGAAGCAATTACCTGTAACTAAGGTACTGCGAGTATTTAAACTTCCAAGATTCAGTCGCGCAAAGGAAGGGAATTTTATATGAAAATTCAAAAAATCGTTAAGCTGAAATACAGTGAATATCTATACATTCTTTTGCCTATTTCAAATCTACAAATTTGCTTTCAAGTGTGCAGTAAAATTATTGTAAATATTTTTAATTATTTTTTTTTCAATTTAGTGAAAATATGAATGTACGATGTTTGGAAGTACCCATAGTTCAAATTTCGAACTCATGTTTTTGTTCTGTTATTTGTGTTTAGTTTTGACCAGCTATATAATGTAAAAATGTGATATAACAATCAATATATATGGACACACTTATAAATAATATATATATATATATATATATATATATATATATATATATAATTATTTATTAAGTTATTTATAAGAGTGTTACGTTCTAATAATTTAAAAAATATAGTTTATAAAGAAATAAAATTTAAATTTTTCAACTGTTCGCTAGCAGAGGAAGCAGAACTCGGGACTTTGAGACATAATATATCTCGCAACTAAATATACATTATTGTAATTGAGATTTGCATAACATCCTCAGATAAACGATTTTCGGTAATGTACATTTTTAATTTTACTCGTCACATAATTTTCCGGTTTCCAATTTTCCCGTTTATTGTCTTTATAATATTTTTAATGGGTTTTCCTTACATCCAGTGTAATACTTAACCAGCATCTCGACCACCAGACCGCTGACATTAAGGAATATTCGATAGCGATTTGCATTCCTAACATTTTCTCCTACTTTCTATCCAGTCGAAGCACATTATTAGCTTTAACAAATCTAGATGGTTTGTCTTGACCTCAGACATATTGACTTTTAGCATTTTTATATCCCAATACTGCTGATTTTTTTCATCAATCTTATGTCGGATATACATACAGCGGACGACGGTGCACGAAGGGTAACAGACAAATTGGACCAAATTTCAATAATCAAATTCGGAGTTCGGTATGAAATTCAGTTTGCCGTCCACATTAACAAATCGATAGATTTTGCAGCCGTTCGTTCGTTTTCGTGAAGTGAATTGTTGTGGTGAGTACTCCAGTCCACACTATATTGCACCCAATTTCCGATAACAATTCTTTTGATGTACTACCCAGTGAGCGAACCTTGGCAAACAAAAGCGTTCGGTGTTGATTGTTGTTACGTATACTTTTAGGGATCAACTTTGTTCGTTTCCCTTTGTTCTCCTTTCTTCGCTGTGGGTATACTCGCCTTTATATATTGCGTCATGTTCTTCAAATGCTCAATAGGCCAACCCTCTCAAATGGCTATATGACATAGAGATTTGAGTTCAGTTGAGTTGGAAGCACTACGATCATTCTTTACTACACGAGGGCTAATTAGGGTGGGAACTACTGCTTAAAGCCAATTCCAAATGGCTACAAACATCCATGCCAACAGTGGGCGTTCGAACTCACAGATTCAGGTACCATACACCAGCACCCCAGTTATTGGGCCATCGTCCGGCTAGCTACAGAGAGAATAAAAACCTCGAAGGTTTCTGGACTATAAAACCTGCAGTCTTTTCTCCATGACCATTCAGTGAAGAAATCTATCATTGGACTATGATGAAAAATATACTGGGAAAACAGTCATTCCCAAACCGATGTTAAAAATTGATAGTGCAGGTGAATAATCTTTTTTTTTTATGACAGCAACTGCTGTTTTATTTCTTTTGCTATATTTTGATAAATGGTCCTATGGTCCTTAACCGGTGACCAGTGTTCCGGAAAAAAGTGCCAGACATTCCGCGAAATTTATCGTTTTTTTTTCATTTAAATATTTTAATTTATTATAAGTTATAAAAAAAATATTTCCATATCATAAACTTTTTTATAGTTCTGTTACAACTATAATCCATATTAGTAAATCTAATATTAATAAAAACTGTAATGTAACCGTCTACATTGGTTTAATATCTTCAATATCTTTCTATTGTATGTGGCATTGTATACAAATAATTTGTAATAAACAATTTTAAACATTTACAAGTGAACCTTAAAAGAGAAAAGCACAATTAGGTAACTCCAAATAGGAAAAAAGCCAATTCTTCAATCCTTTTCAGGCCGAAACAAACCAAACCGAATCATAAGATTTAACATTTAATTATAAAACGATATAATAAACATATTTAATTTATTTTTGATTACGTGGAGCAATTTGCTTTTATGTTCACTCTTTATTTGTTTCTTAGGTTATTACATAGTAATAAAAATGAATCCTATTTAATAAAATAGACGCTGAAAACCACATTCCTTTATAATTGTTAATTTCAATATATACATAGACAATAATGTTAGTGATGCATAAAAAGTTCATATATAAAAGTGTTCCGCGTCTTTGAAATGGTTAACAGTGACTGGTAAAATGCAAGGAACTATAAAATATACCCTGAATACCGTGTTAAATAATCTATACCATCATTGGTAACAAATATTAAACAATAAAATACGATTAAAACGTTTACTTTAATATTTTAAACAAATATTTGAACAATAGAAAATTATTTACATTACACAACAGAAAATTGATATGATAGGCAAGCAATTTTAATTACTCGTAATGTTTACTTATCAAGAATTCCTATTAATCCCCGAATATATAAAGACATTAACCATTAAAAATAGGTAAAATTCCTTTCACCTTTAAAATTTAAACTCGCAACTCTTAAGTACAGTGCAGAAAAAATTGAGTTATAGTACAATGATTAATCCCCCCTCTCTCTCTCACACTAACACACACCAACTCTATCGATTAGTAAAAGTAGCAAATCGGTTGTTCTGCTCTATATAATTTTAGAACGCCTGTATTTTGTCACAAAATTAATTTTCCTGTATCCAAAGAATATTTAAACAATATAAAATTATTTACATTACACAGTAAAAAATATTTACATTACACAATAAACGAAAAGTAGTTTTTCCCACATAATTCTAGGTACTTTTCAACGACGAGACTGATATTAAGTGGAGATGTAATTAAATTAGCAACTGCGAATGGCTACCTTCATTTTAGTATTAAAACCATTGTTTTAAGTTTATATTCTAATATCGATTGAGTGTTGTTTCTTACCAAAATTCAATTAGTCTTAAAAGATATCTCGTACGTTCCTGTTTCGATGCTAGTCGCTGAAAATCCACCGTCGTGTTCAAGTGTTTTTGCAGGGGAACGTAAAATAGGTCGTGGCTGCAATGTCCTCCAAGTTCTCAAGTTTACCTCTGGAGTTGCGGGGTCAAGTGTACCGGTCTCGTCACTTGACTTGGTTCAAAATTACGGGTCCGATGTTCTTCAAGGTCAAGTCAGACTTCAGCCCTAGTAGTTCCTCGCCTTAAAGTGAAGCTGCTTACTACCCTTCGCCAAGGGCCTAGGTCCGCAAATCCCAGGTCCTTGGTGAAGGGTTGGACTTGGTATAGGCTTTCCTACACCAAGGGGATTGGAAACAACAACAGATATCTAGCCACAAAGCCAAACCTATCCATATATGTGATTTTTATTTTGTGCTAATGCAGAACCACTTGACCAGAGACATTCACACTGTTTACCACGAATATTTTTGACCAATTTGTATCTTCGACATTTCTAGCTTGGTGCTACCTCAATTTTGATCGAGCATCCCCAGGGGCGACATTTCGAGCGTTTGTTTTTCCCCCACCCACTAACCAAGTGGTAGGTTTGGTTTGATTTGGAGGGCTTCTGTCAACCTTTTAGCTACACGAGGGATGACTAGAAGGTGTCCAACTGCTTAAAGCCGATTCCGAACGGCCACAAACGTCCATGCCAAGGGTTGAACTCGCACAGACAGCCTTAATACTGAATGTCAGCGCCCTAGCCATTCAACGATCGTCCGGCAACCTAGTGGAAGGACTTTCCGGTCTATGGATTTAAAATCCAACTAGACCGAGATCTACTGATTAAAGCCGATTCCGAACGGCTAGAAACGTCCATGCCACGAGTGGGAATCGAATCCAGAGACTCAATACCAAATGCCAGCGCCCTAGCCATTCAGTCATCGTCCGGCAACCTAGTGGAAGGACTTTCCGGTCTATGGATTTAAAATCGAACTAGACCGAGATCTACTGATTAAAGCCTATTCCGAACGGCTAGAAACGTCTATGGCAAGGGTGGGACTCGAACCCACAGGCTTAATACCGAATGCCATCGCCCTAGTCTTTCGGCCATCGTTCGGCTACATATTGGAAGGTCTTCCCGGTTTATGGATTTAAACTGCCCATATCCGACTTTGAAACGAAGGTTTTTAAAGGTACTCGTCAAGATTCGAACTGAGCATACTCCGTCCGGAACCAGTTCTCTTTCATTAGGCTACCTAAAGCTTTCCATATACGTGGTTACATAAAAATAAATTTCAAATAATTAATTCGTAAGAGTTTTCTACATTTTGTGAGAAAAACTTACCTTATGGAGAACTCTTTAAATATATTTCCACTGCATAACTGTTGTCACCTCGCGCATAGACCTGATACTGTGAGGAAGGCGATGAATTGCACCATGGTTATAATGTTTACAGAGTAAATAAACCGTGATGACCTCGAGGTTGAAGCTGCGTCATTTTGTACGGCAGCGTGCTTTTCACCTGCAAATTAAAAAAAAAATCCAGTAGTTATTTGAGCTGGGAATAAGTAATTCAATCAGCATAAATTAACACAGCTATTTATTGGATATATTTGTCGGATAAAATTTGCTTAGAATTTAACAAGATTTAGTAAACCTATCCCTTAATATATTTTATGGTTCGTCCTATCATCTTTTATTCAAAGGTATATCCTAATTGTTAAACTTTTTATCGTAATCTAAATGACTATTTTTGATTCCAGTATGGCGACATCGAAAATTATATTTATTTTGCAGTTTAGAAAAGTTTTTGTCTCGGTTTTGAATTAGATCCTCACAGTGATGGTTCTTTATATGATTGGATAATCTTAGAACTAAATAGTTCTAAAATACGATAAGTAAATAAGTAAAACTCTTGAAAAATATTTTATATTGGTCTTAAACAAGCATAAGACTTATCAAGAACCAACAGATTCCTTTCTGCAAGTTTACTTATACCTACTCACCTTAAAAGAGTAATTTTTTAAATCATCTTAAATCAAGTACAATTTCCAGTAAACTTAGGTTACGAGATACAAGCAAAAATATGTCGAAATGAACATATCCACGAGCATAATGTCTAAGTCATGAAACATTATACGTGCGTCAGCTACAACTCTGAGATTTACTTAACATTTAAAGAAAAATGGTGTTTGAAATAAAAATTCTTAGTATCTCATGTTTTTTTTAAAATTTTATTTTGTATTTCAGGCTTCCATATTTCTCGTTATCAGTGCTTTTTGTGTTGCTTTCGACGAGTATTCCTTCTGTCAAAAGCATTCCTGAGTGATATTACATAAGAAGTAAAGAAAGAGTTTCCCATACATAAACACTCTATAGTAGTGGAAACAAATGAAAAGAAACATAAAGGAAAAAAACTGTCCTATTGTATATATATATATATAATATATATATATATATATAATATATAATATATATATATATATATATATGGGTGGGTTTGTGTGAGTGCATGTTTTACTAAATAAAAAAAAATTCTTATGTAACTAATATAACGAAGATCTTACAAATATAAAGAATTTATAACTTCTCCCCAAAATTTAATAAATAAATAAATTAAAATTAAATTAAATTGAAATAAAGAACCCCATATACTTATAAAAACATTCTGGAGAACTGAGGAAGGCAGTTTAAAAAAAAGGAATGTCCTACACATATTATAAACAGACATCGTATTAAATAACATATTCGCAAGATTAAATAACATAAATCACTTTATTACACCCGGTCGGACATTTTGAATATTTAGCGGGAGTCGTTAGGCTCCATAACAGTCTCTTCATACCTCTTAAGACGTTGACGAAAATGCTGGCGGCTTCTGCATTTGACGGGCAGCAGGAGTAATTTCCCGAGTCAGAGGGTTGTGCATTCCTGATCCTCAGCCTGCTGATAGCTGTATCATTACCAGCTTTCTGCACGCTGATGTCTCCTCTGGAAGTGTCGTAGTTTATCATCCTGCTGCCATGGTACCAAAACACAAATGCAGGGGGCTCAGGGCACTCTGTTATGACGCATGTGAGGTTTACTTCGCTGCCCACGCTGACGTACAGGTTGTCACCACCGAGAATCTTCGTTTTGGGGACTGGAAAAATGAGAAATTTATTGAAATATTCTATTGCATAATACCGGTTTACAGATATATATATATATATATATATATATATATATATATATATATATATATATATATATATTAATTATTAACTTAAAGAATAATTTATGTTGAATACTGGGAAATATGTGTACAGAATAATTTTTCAATCGGTTATATCCGAATACTGAGGAAAACGAGATAGAAGTTGTTAAAAATTCTTAAAAGCTCAGCTCTATTACATATCTATACATAGATAAACAAGGAGATTATCAAAATAGTGGAAACGTAGCTCAAAAGAGATGAGTGCATTGTGGCATATAAATCAATAATATGTTGTCATCAGCGAGCGGGGTAAATAGCATGGTGAAGTATGGGTATAAACTATTCATCAGTGGCAATACAGTAGAGGATTCATTATATGTAGTGGAATTAAAGTGCATAAAGTTGGATCTGAGTGACTATCAGGAATGCTTGATTGCTGAATCATATTTAGCAGATGCTTCTGTAAAGTAAAGGGACATAAATTGTCGATGTATCGAGAGGAACTATATCAAAGATTATGACACGGTAGAGAAATGAACGAGATGTTACTTCTAATACACTATCTACCAATAAGTATTTGGGCACCTGTGATACAAAAGGAAAACAAAATTTATTCATATTCATTTGTTGGTAAAACCTCTAAGAAAAACAATTACAGCCTCAACCCTCTGGGTCATGCGTTCCACATGTCCTTGTATGACGGCTAGTGTTATTTTCTTCCACTCGGCTTGGAGAAGACATGTAAGTTCCTTCACCGATTTTGGACAGTTGATGCACCATTTAACTCTGCTATCCAACTCATCTCAGAGGTTCCAGATAGGGTTCAGGTCTGGGCTCTAGGCATACCAGTCCATTCGGTTAACCGTATGGTTAACCGAATGGACTGGCAGGTCCACCATGTACCTGTGAGGTCCACCATGGATTGAATCCATGGTGGACCTCACAGCATGACAGTTCGCGTTGTGGTCCTGTAAGTAACATGGGACCACAACCCGTGAAAACTGCCACAACGTAGGAAGTAATCTGTCATCTAAAATAATGCAGTAGGCGTCGGCGTTGATCTTACCATGAATTGGGACCAAGGGTCCCAGTCCATACCAAGCGAAACACCCCCCAGACCATAATTCCACGCGTTCTTTCTTCCCAACATAATTGAAATAGTTAGGACATACTTGCGAGTTCAATGATACCAAACTTGAGTATCCTCTAGCAGTAGCAGATCAAGTCCTTGTGATCCATATGCTATGTAGTTTTGAGGCCTCCAAGAATGTATTTCTTCTTCAAGCTGCTAACTTTCGGAGGCCCCTGACAATCGGAGATCCTAAGCACACGCTACTTGCACCTGTGCGATGATCTGCCACTTATCATCTGTATTTTCTTACATCACTTTATCCACGTTGAATCAATGTTGTTTCGCCAGCGTAGGCAAACATATAGTTTAATAATGAAACATTCTGCAGAAACAGTGAGTATTTTTCCTTAATGTTATGTTAATGCACTGGATTCCACTTGAATTAATTGGCTATCATTAATTATTTTACTTCAGAAGCAAGCATACCATGTCATGTTACAATAAACATGAGGAAGGTACGCGATGAAGACACTTTAGTTAGATTACAGGTAGATTCAATATACTAGCGAGCTCCTTAACTTAACGCACTTACGTATATGCAACGGAGTTAGTTTGATTAATGCACCTGTTGAAAGTGTAATTAGGATGAAATTAAGCTTCTCTGGTAAGTTAAATTGAGTTGTTTGTGGTTGGTGAATGTGTAAAGTAGATTACTGCTGTCTTGTATGAGTCAAGTTGTATTTTTATACTTTTTTAAAGATTTGTCATGAACATCTATCTGTTCCATAGCAAAACTGATTTTCAGTTTAGTCATGGAATCACCCTAGAAGTTATGCCAATATTGTGCTGATTAGAGGTCCATGCGAAGTGGTAAGTCGTAATATGTGTTTGCATGTGTTATACATATGTAATATATGAAGAAGTTATGTTGATAAATTGATAGATGTCAAAAAAGTTAAGATTTAATAATAATAAATAAATGAAATATGGATTTATTGACCACAAATACTTTTTTAGGTGTAAAAATAACTTAGTTTGACGTATTCTACCCATAAGTTCCAAATATAAGGACTTTAGCATTTTAAAATTTTTCGCATTTCATTTTTTCTTAAGCATGTAGTAATTTTAAATTCAAGCCTATCTGCAACTTACATTCAGTTGCTTTATTTATTTATTTTTTTCGATTGCTTAGTTCGCAAAATAGTATGTTGATGTGTCGTAATAACAAATTATCCTCCTATTTACACTTCGATTATTTATGTACTAGAAAAGAATTTTGTATGAGCATGTTTAGAGAAATGCTAAGTTTAATACAGAAAACCATGCTTTTCCTTGAACAAATTTAAGCAGAAATTCAAATAGACATAACATGATGCAGATGTTTCAGACTTAACCTAAGAGGAATTATACTAATTGTGACATTTCTGCTCGGTGTGAATTATTTAAGCAAGAGTTTAGTATCATAAAGTGTAAATTTAACCCCCAGAAAATGCGCTTTAATTTGCAGTGCATCTTATTTTATGTACTCCAGAGTTTTATATTTCATTCGGAAATATATTATGACAGCGTTTGTATTTGATTTAAATTATATATATATATATATATATATATATATATGTGTGTGTGTGTGTGTGTGTGTGTGTGTGTGTTTGTTTGGTTGGTTGTTTGTTTGGTTGGTTGTTTGTTTGCGTGCGTGTGTTACATGGAATATCACACCGAATAAACTTAGGAAGTACTATTATTTAAGTTTCGTATTATGTGAAACGTATCGCATTACAGAATATCTTGAATTCTAAGAAATTTGTTGTGAAAATTCAATCGTTTTACACCCTCAAACAATTCGCTTTAAATTTGTGTGTGTTTGTTTGTGTGTGTTACATGGAATATCACACCAATAAAACTTAGGAAGTACTATTATTTAAATTTCGTATTATGTAAAAAGTATCTCATTACAGAATATCCTGAATTCTAAGAACTTTGATGGGAAAATCATAACGTTTTACTCCCTCAAACAATACGCAGTAAATTTCTTTCTTTCCTTTATTTCGACTGGAAGAATTTTACCTTTTCCAACTGTCTCAATTTTTTTAATTAAATTTTACAAGACACTAGGTAACATAGACTAAAATTTTTTATAACAGAATCTATGCACCAGACAAAGTATAAGTGCACATGCAATATGAAAATTGCGATAGCTTTTAAAATATAAATTTTGGGGAAGGTTGTGATATTTAAGTCTTCCTTTCAAAGATAGTACATACATTGTAGAATATTCGTCCGATATAGACACAATTAACTTTTCATGACGACAACTGACGATGAATTAGTCAAGTCCCGTGAAATCTCTTAAGTCTATAATAAAAAGATCATAAAATCTAGTCCGAAATAAATCATTTTCTCAAATATGATTTTTTTCATTAATTTGAGTTAAACTTTAATGATCGAGAGAATCTTAGGATTTTTACAGTCGATTTTTACAAAATTTGTTCAATTTCATAGAATAAATTTCAGAAAACGACTTAATGAACCTATGGGGGGATTCACTCCGTAGATGTCCCAAATATTCAATAATCACTCTAGCTAAGATAAAACACTCTGAACCAAACAAATACGGTACATACCTTGACGTATGTGTAATCGATTGTATTACGTGAGATGCTGGAAGTGATCTCTGTTCACCGGTATATAAACTGCTGAAAATCCTTTTGCTACTCACCAAACACCGCTCCGTGATCGAAACGTTGGTGTGTGTTGTGCGATATCTCGGTTGAGCATCATAGGCCCCATTTTGTTTTAAACCACCGGGTGGTCGGAGTCGGCGGTGGGGTGGTGTAGCTTGTTCCCAGGGCGCCAAGGTTAGTTGTGAGAACCAAGTTGCTGGTAACGGAAAGCGCGATTGCGAGTCCCGTGGGGGAGTTTTATCCTCCGAAGGAATTGCTATAGCACCATCTTAGTGTCGGTTGTCTATACTTCCTCGTAGTCGGGATGGAAACTGGGCTATATGCCAGGTAAAGAGAGGCAATGGACGTTGGGGCCTCGACTAACGCTACATGGCGTTAGCTCCTGTAGCTCCGCTTGTAAACTAACTACAGACCTGCGTAACTCTAAGCGAGCATGGATCACGCGCATCGACAGACGTCTTCAGGTTCTACGTTGAATGCCTCACTGCAGAACTACGCAATATTCTGACTTACACCACAGTACACTGATGTGAACCTGGATATTTTTTAAAAGTTCGCGAATCAACTGGATGATGGTGCGCTAACGGAAGGCTAGTTCCACCAAGATGGAGCAAACGTGTCAAACATCGGCAAGCAGTATGGCATAAATGGAGTCCTTCATTGGAAACAGGTCATTGGGAAAAGTCTACCGGGACAAGAATTGATTTGTGGAAGATTTGAAGGAAAACATCAACGTGATATTACTGCTATCCCCCCCCCCCACACAATATCCCAGCCAACACGTTCAGGAACATGGAGCACCGGGTCGAAACGTGTCTTCAGAAAACGGAGATCTTTTTCAGCATCGCAAGTAAAGCAATCGATTTCAAATTCTTCAAAGTATGTAGCGTATTTGTTTGATTTAGATTGCTTCATCCTAGTGAGAGTTAATGCAGAATATTCAGTGTCTCTTTCGAGTGAACCTTCCTATACATTTTTAGTAACATCTGGTTTTTAATTTTTCACAAATATTTCATGGTATAGTTTGTTTTCATCCAGTATTTTGGTACTTGTTTATTTATGCACAAAGTAGTAGGGAAAAGTTTGAAAGTATAGGTAGTATTTCGTAAAATAAAATTGCAGCTCTCCCAATGTTTATTGTATCTATCGATATCTTTTCCAGATAGAGATCTAAGTAAATGTAGTTAGGATGAACTACCTTTAATTTAAGTTTTCCCTATCCTCGCACAGATTCGTAATAAACTTAATCTCTTACAGGTTATAATAGCCCTGTTTGTATGAGTATGTATCTCTGTTTTATCTTAAGGATTATCAAAAAAAATTAATATTGTAGAATGCTGATCATGCAGTGTATCAATTCTAGTGTTCTTGTTCTATAAAATATCGATAATTTCATTCATTTTCATGACATTTTGTTAAGCCTGATGATGAATAAGTAATTACTTCCTTATGCATTTTTTTAAATATGAATTTGAAATTATATTTAAACTTCATATTTAAAATGTTTTCTCCTTTAGAAAAATTCTCACATCCTTATTTTATTAGTAGTCCATTTTCAAAGAAATTTCGTTTTCAACTGAATGAAATACTATAAGAAAATTAAATACTAATTATAAAATTTTGATCCTAAACCATCCATTTCAGAGACGAAAAATCAACATCTGAAAAAGATGCGACATTTGAACTTAAAACATTTAAACACACATCAGTTTCAACTTATGTAGCTTCTTCTTTTGTTAGTATGTCATTTCTCGACTTCTTTATCATAACATTCGGTACAACCATTCACAGATTATGAAAGCATCTGAAAGGGCATTTTTCCTCCCCCTTCCCCCCGAAATATCGCATAACTCAGTGCACTTGGACGGAATCCATTAGAGTCAAATGCTTTAGACCGCGTTTCGCGTAAATGTCAAAACTCAACGAAATATCAGTTTTTAATGGAATCGCGATATTTATTTTCCCTGTATACATTTACAGCAATGTGCGCTATAAGGCAGTGGGTATCCTTGTAAAATTTTCGTTCGCACCAAATATCATTATACGACGATCAAATGTGTATTTTGAAAATATTTATCAAGTTTCTAATATGAAATACACATTTCTCCACATTCATGACTCACTCGAACAAAAAGGAGAACATAAAACGAAATTTTAGTAGCATTTTCCGATCGTTTTTGTTATCATTTAAAAAAATTATGATTTAATTTTAACTACATTGTTGTTTTTTTCCCTTAAGCTCATTTCATTAACATCTGCATATATTTCTAACAAAGGCTGGTAGAAAAATTTTAAACCACTCAAACCACCTAATTCTCTATCACTGAATTTTTTTTTTCTAAGTGAAAACGTAATAACTCGTATATTTTATCCAATGAAAAGATAACACAATTACGTCGTCATAATTTGAATTTTGAATCGAATGTTTACCTTATGTAGAACATTATGTAGAACATTAAAAATATATTATACAGTAATTCGAGAACTTTTCCAAAATTGGAGAACTAATCTATTATATAATTTCAGTAAAATTCATTTATTAAATATATTTAAGTATATAACAATTTCTTAGTACTTAAATATATATAATTTAAGTATTTAAATTCTGACTATTAAATATATTTAAGTATTTAACAGTCAGAAGTTTTAAGTGTAAAATGCTATTACTATAATTACAATGCAAAACATAATCACTGACAGTACAAACGATTCTACACTCTAATTAAATACTATGTGCGATCTAGCAAAGCTTGTCTCTCTTCTCTTATTACAATAAGCTTGAATTTCTCCTCACCTAAAACTTTGAGATAAACATAATGACTAGCAGGGGGATCAGAGCTGACTTGACACTCGTAGAGCCCCTCATCCGACAGCTGAGGGAACTTAATTTGTAGTGTCCAGTCCGTAGAATACTCATTATAAATTGTTTGAAATCTGGAGTCACTAGTGTACGTGTAGAGTCCGACAGTCAGAAGGTGAAAATCCCTTAGTCGGATCCAAGATACCTGTTAGAAAAATATTGCATGGTTAGAAAAAAAAATGTGGAGTATGTGCAAAAATAAATAATTTTGTAAAAATATAATTTAATGGTGATGTTGAAATATAATTTAACTATAATTTTTCAGTGATGCAATAATTGCAGAGTTAGAAGAAATATACAGGGTGTTTCAAAAATAATCATCTGATTTTGAAAAATCATAACTATTCATCTTTTAATCCGTTTTGATCCGAATAATGTATAGGCAGAAATAAGGAAATCTCGAGTTTCACGCAGTTGCCGACAAGTAGCGTTAACGCTCTTCCTTCGCCCGCCACTTCAGTGTTTGTAAAGATGGGGACTGCACAACAAACATCATTTTGTGTTCTACGCTTTGTTAAGTGTGAGTCCGTAACAACTGTTCAGCGTGATTTTCGTCGACAAAACCCTGGTAGATAGAATTCCATACCTACACTGGTAGATAGAATTCCATACCTCTCAGAGCATTAGGCGATGGTATAAACAATTCGAAGACACGAGTTGTCTGTGTACGCATAAAAGCCGTGGAAGCAGTGTATGCAGACATGCTCGCAAACGTTTGGGACGAATTTTCCTACCGTATAGACATATGTCGTGCATCCAAAGGTGGGCATATTGAGCACCTTTAATTTGGATTGAAAAAAACTTTATGATTAGTCATGTAATATAAAATTAATTTTAAGTTTCTATGTTCAATATTTTTCATAATATACTCATTTCAAATCAAGTGATTCTTTTTTAAACATCCTGTAGAATGTATGAAAAAATACTTTTGACCAAAAATATATGAAAACTAATTTTTCATATATTTACATAATATATATAAATAATTTTTCATAAGATTTTTTTAATGTTGCCTTAATGTAATCATTGCAACATTAGAAAAAATATAGAAAAAATTTAAGAATAATTTTGACAAATATAACTTAATTATGATGTTGAAATATAATTTGATGATAATGTTACAGTAATTGCATCACTGGAACATTGGAAAAATATACAGAATATATGAAAAAATAAATACTTTTGACCCAGATACAATTTAATGCATTTTTATAAAATAGTGTTCAGTGTAGATATGATTGGGTATGTTGTGACTGTATGTACACACATAACAAAATTCAAGGTATTTTAGATGTAAATATTTAATTAAAAAAATGAAACATACAAAATGAATACTTTTTTATCAATTAAAGCCAATATACCTACATGAAGCTTAAATATATTTGTATTAGTCATGAGCTGACTGTTTTATGACAATAAAGCACTGCATTTATCACAAAATAAATAATTTTAAAAGCTTGAATACCTCAGTCATTAGTAAAAAAAAAAGAAAACCATGCAATGCGGTTTAGTTATCAATCTCGTCAATAAAACGCAGCATAGATGCATAAAGTATCTTTATGGCCCAAATAAGTATTACATTATGGTCTGTTATCATAATCGCTAAAACAATAAACATTTCTACATGCATACATAGATGTGCATGCATAGAAGTGCACACAAATTATTTCATTGCATGTTTATGCTACATTGTTATGGCTTTAAATTTAAAAAAAAAATATTTGGTTGTTGTAGTTTAACTTAAGATGTAAAAATATCACTTATTTATATAATTTATATATATATATATATATATATATATATATATATATATATATATATATATATATAAATATATATATACTTCCATACATGTATACATATATATACATACAAAAAACAATTATGCATTTGGAATCATTAACATTAAATCATATAGGTTAATTAAATTGCATTTTTTATCAAAGCTACAATAAACGATACTGAGAAAAAGTATATATATGATGGCCTTATGATTTATTAGATACTTATACACATGGCAATCTCGGATGGTACATTCAACATAATTGCTAATTTAAACAATTATCAGTGTAAAACCAAATATTTGTCTAATGTTTTTTCTTGCACACACCTCAAGTAGAAAACAACTTGCTTGTCTCTGTGGCACTTTCTAGTAGCTCGCGCTTGGACCAAAAGTGAATGAAACGCGGAAGTCAAGGATTGGTAGAATTCTACGAAACAGTATGGAGACGGTATCACTTTTACACATATGGATACCTTCGAAATGCTTGCCACGGAACCAATGGAAATATAATAAATTTTCCTTCTGTTAATAAAAGTATTTATTTTCCATTTAAAAAGAAAGTTTTTCAAAGTTAAGCACCTTTTTTAGGTGTAGTTCGTCTTTAATTAAATTTATGTTCCTAAGAAGTAGGAAACTAGAAGAAAGTCTAGACAGGCAATGAATCACACTTTGTCAGCACTTGGATCTTAATGATTAGTTCCGTTTCGTCCTTAATAAAATGCGAGCCAATAACCCGGAAGAACCTGGTCCAATTTCACTTTTTCTTTCTTCTTCCCTTTATCTTAAAGTCTAGCTGCTAAACAGATATGAATAATTAAGTGATCCATTCATAATAACGGTTCTTTGAGGGAAAGTATTTGTTTGAACACTGAAGGAACACTGAAACCTTCTTAATAAAAGAAAACATTTCAGAGAAACAAAGTTCCAAAGTTTAAGGCAAATTAGACACGCTCGTTATCCTAACAAGACCACGTGTGGGAGATTTGGAGCACCAAATAAGAATGCAAGATCTCAAGACTCTTTTCTAAGCAACTGAAGATCACGTCCTTTCGGCAGATTATGAGAAGATTTATTGAAATGATGTTGATCTGCTGTATATAATCTACAATATTAGATTTACAAATAATATTTTTTGAATAATTTGTGTTGTTAGAAAAATTTAATGACCGTATATATATATATATATATATATATATATATATATATATATATATATATATATATATATATACAAATTGTTATGTAATAGTAGGTGTAAATAATCTGTGTTACCTGAGTATCGAAAAGAGAAAAAAATCTAATTTTATTCATTAATTTATACATATTATTTAACATTAATATTTAAATTTTCTTCATTTCTCTATGACTGAAAATTCCTTAACTTTTGTTTGTCATTGACAATCAAAATCCTTCAAGGCATGTTTTATAAAGCAAACAATTATTTTTCCTGTAATCTTACAACAAATAGACTCTTGTAAGTACAAATGCGAAAATGTTTTGATCATGCATAAACACTATTAAAAAAATTTAATTTATACTTCATTATCATAAAAGTTCTTATTTTACGAAATATATTATTCAAATGCAAGGAATTTCAATCTTCATGCCATGCATATTTTATAGTATTATCACTCAAATAAAATAAAATTTTAATTTACTCATTTTTAAGACTAGACTAGCCAAGATGTGAAATTAGAATAATAATAAGTAGATTAAACTCCTACAGTTTTTTCTTAATAGGGGAAACTAACTTTATATTCTATCTACCAAAATTTATTGAAATTAATTCATGCAACTTTCAAAACATGTTTATAAAATTTTCTTCACAAAACTCTTTTCTTATTCAACTTCATGCACACACATACAAATTTTTGCTTTGTCAGATAAAATTAGGCATCATATCTTTATCTGGAGATAAATCTTACTTGCAAATGTCATTTGCTTCCGTCTCGCTCAAGTTTTTCGTATTTACATAGGGTTCAGTAAATACCATTTGTAAGTTCCCTCAGACTTTCTAGATTAAATAATTCAAGAGAAACTCAAAAGAGCATTAAATGTACGGCAAATATAATGGTGAATAATGTAATTCTCAGCAGTTAACTAGTTATGTTTTAGGTTGTGTTATGGTCCAGTCTCTTATATTACACCCTATCCATGCTTTCTACTTTTTAGTAAGCATTTATAGATTAAATAACTCAAGCAAATTCAAAAGAGCATTAACTATACGGCAAATATAATGGAGAATAATATAACCCTTTGCAGATAAACTTGTGTTTCAGGTTGTATAATGACCTAAGCTCTAACATCACACCCTATCAATGATTTCTCCTTATTAGTAAGACTTCATAGGTAAAATAATCCGAGGGGACTCAAAAGAGCATTAAATATACGCATAAGAGCATTAAATATAGAGCATTAAATATATATCGCTATAGAGCATTAATTAAATAAATACTTAAAATATATACTTATACGTATATAGTCTATTCATACTTTCTCCCTATCGGTAAGACTTTGTTCATAAACTAATTCAACAGAACTCAAAAGAGCATTATATATACGGCAAATATAATGGTGAATAATACAACTCTTAGCACTGTGTTTCACGTTGTATAATGGTCAAAGGTCTAATAGCGCACCCTATCCATAATTTCTCTTTATTGGTAAGACTTTCTAAATTGAATAATTCAAGAGAACTCAAAAAAGCATTATTTATACAGCAAATACAAAGAACAATAACATAATTCTCAGCAGTTAAATTAGTTGTGTTCCAGGTTGTATAATGCTCCAAGGTCTTACGTCGCACCCTATTCATACTTTCTGCCTATCGGTAAGACTTTGTTCATAAAGTAATTCAACACAACTCAAAAGAGCAATGTACGGCAAATATAATGGTGAATTATATAATTATCACAAGTCAAATAGTTGTGTTTTAGGGTTGTTTAATGGCCCAAGGTCATCGCACCCAGTCTATACTTTCCCCTTACTGTCATGACTGTAGCCTGTAAGCATCAATTTTCTTACAGTTAATGTTACCACTCTTACAACATACTTACAAGTAATTTTTATTTTTATTTCTCTACGTTTATTGAGTTTTTTTTTCTTTTATTATCTTTGAGTAACATTGTATAACAAAAAGTCGTGTTAAAATAAACTTTCCCTCTGTAAAACAGAGGGTTTTTCAGTTAGGTGTATTCATTACTAGAGCATTCTTTGTCTTTGATGACGTTACTATCTTTATTAAATTTATGTATTATGGATATACCTGCATTTTTTAGTTAAAATGTTAACAAAGATACACAGCTTCTCATAATTTTCTTTTTTTTCCCAATTTTACACGTGGGTAAAAAGATAATGTACATAATATTTCAAAAATATTTTTCCGGATTTTAATCATACATCTTAAAGCAATCCGAACTCCAACACTAAATTAAAATGTTCTTTAGAATATGTTATGAAATGACGTAATAACTACTCCTCAACTCGTTTACAGACCTTTTGCGCTAGGGTAAATTTACTTTTATCATTTATTTTTTCTGTAATAGATACTGGATGGCCAGGAACTGGATGCAGCAGCTTTAATCCTAGCTTTGATGTTCGTTGCACTTTTCTTTCGGTGTTTGCCCAGTTTGTCATGGTTTTTGTATCCTTATTGTACCTTTGTTTTGTATTTCTGTCTTAAGGGCCACTATGCTTGTCCTAATGGGAGACTTTATGGCTGTCAGAGGCCAATAAATGTATAACTAAATGCTTTGGAAATAATAAAAAAAGTAAATAAAATAAAACTTTTTAAAATGTGGCACTGTAGTGTGGGCGGGCACAAGGAACAGCCCGTGACTGATGGTGTTACGGGTCAACAATTAGAGTAGCTAAGTAACAGTAGCAGTTAAAGTAGCAAGAACTAATAAGAGCGAGAGAGGAACGCGACAAGCGCACTAGTGATCTCTCGAACCTGCTCTATGACACCGAAATAATCATCAATGTTCACAGTTCTGCAGAAGCGTCTTATAAGGTTTCTAGTGCTGTCGATTTGTTAACTGAAGCTACCCTACAACAATACTAAAAAATTCCAGAGTATTAATATATACTAGCAATTAATCAATATTTGCCTTAGGAAATAGTGAAGAAGTATCTTATGCCCTAGTGATGTCTGCAATTCATTTAATTACTTTGCAATGCTAGCAATAAAAAATTAGTTATCTTATTTCTATTTGTTAATTGCAATATATTGAATTTATGTAATGTTAGAACTTTTTATATTTTTTTTACATGTTTCGATCACACTTTCTCTCTTTTTTATATTTTTATCAAGTTCTAGTTGCTCTATTTCTCTTCAAGATTAATTTTTAAATCAGTTTTCATGTTTTCATAGTTATCCTTTATAGCGAAATATCACCCAATCTTATTTGTGGTACAATTTCTAAGTCATTTCTTTTGTATCCTGGAAACAAAGTAAAACCCTTTCTTATATCTTCAAAACTGAAAATGAAACTAAATGTCAACAATAATTAATTTTAGCTTAAATTTTCCTAAATCATAAGGTGCATGTCTATATGTCATATATTCATCCAGAGAAACGTAAAACGAGTTAATATTTATAGATATTTTTTTAAATGACGATATTTCAATTAGCACAAATTGGCGAGTGCATATATTAAAATTTGAAGAGGCATGTTGCATTTTGCCAACACACATAAAACCGTTGCATTAAATTAAAGAAAAATAAACTTTCATAAACAAATATATCATTGTTTGAAAAGTTAAATGAATTTGACAAAACACAGTAAAAGATATTATAAATCTAAATAGCGAGAAAACACATAATCACAGTAAATATGCACAGAAATATCTCATTTATTCGAAAGCTTAAGTATTTTATCATAGGTTTAGTTTTCTAAAACAAATATTAAAAGCTTAGCAAAGGATTCTAGAAGCAAGACAAAAAGCTCTTACTATTATTCTCCAAATTCTTTAAATACCATGAAAATCACTGAATTGAGCTACAAAATGTTTTTTCGAACCATTAAATGTTCCCGGTGGCTTTAAACTGACTTCCTAAACATTAACTACATGTAATTTTTTGTAGCACACCATGCATGTCTATTTTTTGCTACTGTTTATGTAATATCACACAATAACTTACGATAAAGATATATATATATATATATATATATATATATATATATATATATATATATATATATATATATATATATATATATATATATATATATATATATATATATATATTTATATATATATATATATATATATATATATATACATATATATATATATATATATATATATATATATATATATATATATATATATATATATATATATATATATATATATATATATATATATATATATATATATATATACATACATATATATATATACATATATATATATATATATATATATATATATATATATATATATATACATATATATATATATATATATACATATATATATATATATACATATATATATATATATATATATATATATATATATATATATATATATATATATATATATATATATAGTGAAACTTCTCTATCCGGGCACTCCTCAAAACGGCCACTTTTTTATTTTGGAACCCTTACTGGCCGCCATAGAGAAGTTTCAATGTATATATATCATAGATAAATATAGCATTTCTTTTGTTTACTCACCGTAACTTGAGGTAAAATACAAACTATTTAAGGGGACTCGGCGCCTCTGAAATGTCGAAATTTGACGAAATTACCGATTTTGAGATTTTTATACAAAAACCAACCTTATACGTTCAAGTACATTCTGTCAAAATTTCAGAGTCATTTGCCTATTAGAACGCCTGCTACAGCTGTCTTAAAAAACATCTGTCTTCGATTTTCCCTTTAAATGCCCCACCCACTCCAATGTTTACATTTTTTCTCACAGCTCAATTCAGATTGCATTGCCTCCTGCTTTGACTCTATGGTTTAAAAATGAAGCAAGAAAGCGAAATCATGACTTTGTGTTTAACTGTTACTGATATCAGTTTGTTGTGGTTACTTATTAGCGTTTGGCGTGTTCTTTTTCTATCAAATTTCGAAGTTTTATGATAAAAAAACAGTCTTTTTAAAGACTAATCTACACTTAAAGTACGTGTTAAATATATTGTGCACAAAAAACGAGTTCAGCTTTCAGTTATGGAGGCAGTATGCGAGTATAATAAGGGTGTAGATTATACTATAGCACATATTCAGAAATCATTGGGTATTTATCGAGGAAGTGTAACACAACGGTTGGGGAAAATATTTCAATTGAGAAAAAATAAATTCCAACTCAGAAGAAACAATATTAAACATAAACATATGAGACAAGCTATTAAAAAATCTGTACTTAAAAGGAATATTCTAACAAAAAGAAAAGAAGGTCTCACTTATGGTTCAGGATGTTTTTAAAATGCTTGATATTTATTCTGAATACTTAAAAAGCAGTAAGAAAGCTTTATCATTATTCATTTAAATATCTGTTTACAAAATTTTTCATATGATTTAGTAATTGTATTGATATTATTTAAGTTATATTAAACTTCAGAAAGTGTTTTTACTCAATTATAATATTTTTTGCATTACTATTTCACCTAAATACCAGAAATTACAATTTTTAATAATTTTAGTTTATATCACATTTATTAATTAGTGGTTTATCTATTCCTAAATAATGATATTTATGTTATTGAACATATTTTTTAGTAGTGTAGAGGTGAGTAAGTGTACATAAAAAATAAAAATGCACTTTGATTATAATTAAAAAAAGTTACAACTGGATGAAATCTTAAACTCATTTATCTCAGTTCGTGGTTTTTCGGATTTTTGATGTCTTCAAAATGATAAGGCTTTGTCAAATGTTTATGAAATTGCTTGAAATTTTTTTTTAATGAACATTATATCATATATAAGAAATTCACAGGTCGGATTTTCAATATTTTGAATACTTTTTTTTTAAAAAATTTCAAATGTGTGATCATTCGTGATTTTTTTCTGCATTTTAGTTTTTATCACATTTATAAATTAGTGGTTTATCTATACCTAAATAATGATATTTATGTTATTGAACATATTTTTTAGTAGTGTAGAGGTGAGTAAGTGTACATAAAAAATAAAAATGCACTTTGATTATAATTAAAAAAAGTTACAACTGAATGAAATCTTTAAACTCATTTATCTCAGTTCGTGGTTTTTCGGATTTTTGATGTCTTCAAAATGATAAGGCTTTGTCAAATGTTTATGAAATTGCTTGAATTTTTTTTTAAATGAACATTATATCATATGTAAGAAATTCACAGATCGGATTTTTAATATTTTGAATACTTTTTTTTTAAAAATTTCAAATGTGGGATCATTCGTGATTTTTTCTGCTTTTTTGCATATGATTGTGGTTTTAATTTTTTTTCTCGGAAACTAATAACATTAAATGAAATCCGACATGTTAATTTGTCGAGTATATTACTATTGACAAAATATAAAAAAATCAATTCAAAAATTTAAAAAATAAAATAGAAGTAGCATTTTAAAATAAGTAGTAAAAATTTAAATTTTTTTTTAATTTAAAAAAAAAATATATATCTAAATAAATTTTTTTTTGCATTTAATTAATTGTATTTGAGATTCATTTAATTATAACCAAAATTTATTTTTTTAAATTGAATAATAAAATTTTTTTTGTTTGAGGTGCCGAGTCCCCTACGGAAACTGAACGCGGTGTTTTTACTTCCTTCACGTGTTTAAGAAAACGGCGCGCTATGAAAAGTGAATCAGTTACTTTTTTCCATCTTCAAAAATATGTGTACAGAATTTTTCAAACATGATTCATTTCATTCAGGCAGTAGAGTAAACAAATATGGCCGAGCGTCAACAATTTTTGGCTGTGTTCCAGTACTCTTTACGTTCAGCAATCACCTTTTAAATGGTGATGTCATTACACTGTGAGTTTCAGAAAGGAAAACATTTCATGTAAAAAAAGGAGACCTAAGTTTAAACCTCTTTCTTTTTTTACTCTATATACACCTACCTACCTGTCTTGGGAAATTTTAAAATTTTGCTTATATGTTCAACTTATATTTTAACTTAGTAAACTCGTCTAAGTAAGTTTAATGATATTCATAACTTGTATTCATTTTTTTCAGAGCATAATTTTTAGTAAATGGAAATCCAATTTTAGTGTTATTACTTGAAAGTACGCTTCATGATGTTAAACATTATGGCTAAAATTATATCAAAATAGAAAGACATATCTAAATCTTTGAAATTCGAATGAAAGAAAATCAGTTTATTAAAAAGCATTAAAATGATTATATATATATATATATATATATATATATATATATATATATATATAATCATTATATATGATTATATATATATATATATATATATATATATATATACACGGAGAAGACGGATATCGGACATGTTTCTTGGAGTTTTCAGACAGTTGTAAAAAGTAGTATACCAACATGTCATACGAAAAGTATTATTTGTATAATTTCTTTAAAAATCCCAGGGTTCTTTAAACGCCTTTTTTCTAAAGACCATTGATTTTATGCACATCCAAATCATAACTGTGGCCCCAAACTCCATTAATACATGCATAAAACCAGCAAACTGATATTGTGTTTATCTAATCAAAGGCTTGTACGCTTTCATGACGAACTAGAAGCCTGATCAATACAATGAAAGGTAAAAGGCAAAGGTGATATAACCAACGTTAAAAGCTACGATTTTACGGATCTTTTCAACTCTATCGATCTAAAAGATCTCTATAGTATTATACATGGATTATACGATCAATATGATTTAAAGACATATATAACTGACAATAAATATCGTGCGTTATTAGATCTTGTACTTAATGAAACAGTTTTATATAATGGTAGAAACTTCTATAAACAAATACATGGAATACCAATGGGTGGAGGATGCTCATCTGCTTTAGCAGATATATACCTTCACTTTTACGAAAGAGGTGTAATGATTCTAAATGAACTTGTGTTTTTCCGATATGTAGATGATATACTCATATGTTTTAATGAAAACTTAAATGCAATAGATATTAATTTTTACCCTAAAAATATTAAACTTGTGGAGACTGATAAAGATAACAATGGAAATTTGGTATTTTTAGACTTGAGTTTAAATGTTAATCAAAATCTAATATCATACAGTCTATATGATAAACGCGAGTTTTACAACTTTAAAACTGCTAGGATTATGAATTGGAATAATGTTCTACATTTAAATATTAAACGCAATATAGTTACTAACCAGTTAATACTTTGTCAACGTTTACATTCAAACAATAAAACTATGGACGTCAGTATAATTAAATTCTTAGCTATAGCTATTGACCGGGGTTTTCCTGTTAATTTCCTCGTATCTATTCTAACCCAGTTTTTTAATTTAGACAATAAAGTTTGTGTGAATCGTTTTAAAATAAGTTGGCAACACTAAAAATTTCCCTAATACGGCGATATTTATCCCTACTATGTCTATAAATGTGAGTGTGCTTGAGTTTCGTGTCTCATTGCTTGGTGGGAGCTAAGTATTTTGTATCTTAATGTGTATAGTGTATATGTTAGTGAGTAACTATTTAGTTAATTAGTATTATTCTATTTCTGTATCTTAGTATTAAGATTTTTTCATTCTATTCATCTTGTAATTATGTTTTACTTGACTATATTAGTAAAATAATCTGGTTCAACTTATCTATTTCACCTAAAATATTTTTCCTCTTCATAATTGTTTATTACTGTCTTGGTGTTATAGCCGACTTCCGGGAGTGTTGCCTGGCTTAAAACATGTTTAACCGGGGTTGGGGGGTCACAACCCCCCCCCTCCCCAGTCATCAACTATACCACCTATAATTCCGTTTTTTGCTTATTTATATATGTCTATCTTATTTCCGGTTATAGGAGTATTAAATGGTCACATCTGCCCTTTTAGTCATCTTAATTTTAAATAACTTTATATATATATATATATATATATATACCCAACAAACACAGGACTGACGGCAGCTTATCGGGCCAGTGCTGGAGGCACCGGTTGAACGACAAGTACGGGAGAATTTTGTCGGGCCACTGGCGGGTTGTTTACGAACCTCCGAAGGGGAAACGCTTTCCGTTTACGTGTTTCAGGGCCTGTTATGGGTTGATATGAATCGCACCGAAATCGTTTACCCTGCATCGTCCCGGAACTGTACCTCCGATTCGTAACCACAAGTAACAGATATCTGCATCAGAATTATGGATTTGAAAGGGAAGGCGAAGATTAAATTTAACAGACTTTTCAAAAATATTTATTTCATTGTTGTGAAACTTCTTTTACGCGGAAAATTCCCATAATTTTCCTTGTATGTAAAGATTGTATTATGTGAAAAGTATTATGTGAAATTGTATAATTGTATTATGTGAAAATTCACATAATTTTCCTTGTATGTAAAGATTGTATTCTGTGTGTATGTTTTTAACTCCCTAGAAGCTTATAAAAACAGATGAAAATTAGTTTCAATTTTATATATTACTGGAGAAATTAAATATCTACTTAAAAATGGGTCCTTGTTTCACCACTCTTTATTTATAAGAGAGGAAATAGTGATAAAATTTGTATTTTTTTAAATTTCTTCTATAGTATATTAAAATAATAATATATATTTTTGTAGATAAAATATTCAAA
Source organism: Dolomedes plantarius (assembly GCA_907164885.2). Classification (NCBI taxonomy): domain Eukaryota; kingdom Metazoa; phylum Arthropoda; class Arachnida; order Araneae; family Dolomedidae; genus Dolomedes; species Dolomedes plantarius. Next base: position 59,922,981 of record OU015497.1, on the reverse strand, counting down.
ATATATTTTTCAGGAAATTTACATATTCTAAGTATTTCTAATTGTTAGATGCCATTATAAAACAACTGATTTTGTAGAATTTTTTCTCGAATTTCATCGTATTAATTTTACAGTAACATATTCTTATAATACAAATTTGAATGAAAGAAAAAGAATTTTAAATTTACAGACCTTAGTTAAAATAAACAAATCACACATATTTAGAAAAATATTAATGTAATGTAATGTCAGAGACATAGACAGTAGATGTCATGAGACACCAAAAAATATCAAAAATAAGACCCTTTATCCTCAGTACGTACATTGAAGAATATATATTACATTGTTTTTTTTTGTAATTGAATCAGGATACGAGAAATAATATTTACAATAAGAAAAAAAAAGGCAAAAAAATTAGTTTAAATAAATGTTAGAAATAAAAAATAAGGCAATTAAGTTTAAAATAATAAGTAAGTTATATTTAATAAATTAAATTGGCAGGTTTGAACATCCGTGAGTACAGATAACAGAACTGCACTTTGCAGGATCGAACCGAGGACTGAAGCATGGGAAGCAAAAACGAACGCCCCACACCAGCATTCCCTGATAGGGTATCAAGTGTGGAACTTCAATAAGAGGAAACTGCCTCGCATGGAACAGAAAAATAAAGGAAAAATGTTAAACACTATCAGAAACCACACTATCAGAATAACACTATCAGAATTAACCTGTGAACAATTAATGGACTGGGTAAGATTTGAAATATTAAGATCGGAACATAAATTTTTAATTTTTAAGTGGCCGTTCGGTTTTGGGATTTTTTTTTTCCAAAAAAATTCAATGCGTAAGTAAATTAAGTAATTTTGAAAGGTCCGATATTAATCCAATTGCAGTAATGTTTTCAGATAAGATTTTGAGAAAGTTTCATGAAATTGATTTGGGATATTGAATTTTGACTAGGTTGTACATTTTGTTGAGGGTATCTTTGTACCCTTCCGCCATTAAAAAAAAAAACATGGCTCAGGTTTGGTTTCCCGCCTAACAGGAAATTCATCATTAGCAGCGGGAATTTCTTTCCTCCGGATTACGACAATTTCCTAGGATAGAAAATTGGTTTGAGAGATTGATTCGATCATTAATGCTAGTTAAGTTCGAGAGCAATTCGCTTTAGACCAACCCAAATTTAAAAAATCACATTATGTTCGATTTCGTTCAAAATTACCACATCACATTGCATACCAAGATTATAATATTTTATACATTACATATACAATGTATTTTTCATTTTCATAATAAAACTAAACTTTTGAATGTAGTTGACTTTTTTATGCGGCCCGCCTGCCTTGAAAAAATTTACCATGTGGCCCAGATGCTGCAAAAGGTTAAACACCCTGCTTTAAGCTCATCAGCCTGATTCAGAGGTTTAACTTTTTCAGATTTAGGAATATAATCAAAAGTGGGTGTAGAAGAAAATTTAAACGCACACTTACTGTGCATAAGATTAAAAAGTTCTTTGAGATTGGGGATGTTAAACGTTATTTTGAAAAAAAAGAAATTCATGTTTTTCAAAAGTCCATAGTAATCACACATGGTTTCCATTACTTATTTCACTGACACATTGAATTGTGTTTTGTTTTGTTTTTTATTATTAAATTTTGGCATTATCTTTTGAGAATGTATTTTCGTTTTTATCAATGCAACTCTTGCAGAAGTGCCACGGACGGGTAAGGGTGACTCGGTAACGAATTTAACAATCCTTTCTACTGCTTGTGTGTGACATGGAAAATTGCTGAAGTCAGTACGTTGACTCTCCTGATCAGATTATTTTGCTTCCTAGTTTATAATCAGAAATATGCCTCGTTCTGTTACTTTAACATCTTTACGTACAATCATATCAATATAATCCTTGGCATCAAAGTTTATACGTTGAACTTAAAACTTTCCAATGCCCCCTTCATTTTTCAGTCCTTGCTTTTAGAATCCGGCGTAATCCAAGCTGTCTTACGTGGCTGCGATCAACTGATATCATACATAAGAGGAGATTTTCAGAAGCAGCGAAGTACGAATTTCTTTGAATGACTGGGTCAATTACATTTTTAAGAGTCTGATGGAGGTAACGTGAATAGCTTACAAGTTTCCACAAGTGCTTCGATCCATGGATATAAGATAGTTTCCGCTTTATGTGAAACGAAACAGATGCATATACTTACAAAATGTACTCAGTCAGTATTCGGAGATTTTTTTTGCAGTACATTCTGTTCCCACATACAAGTGAAGTATTTGGTTTGCTAATGTAAGCTATCATGAATAACAAAGTTTTCCTGGTTTTCTCATAGACAAATCAGAAGAGCACCTTCCAACAGAGATTGCATTAGACATTTCTAACAAATATTTTGGGTCCACACTTAAATCATCCTTAATTTCTAGTAATGGAATGCCATTTTCAATAGGTGATAATTCAATTACTGGAAGTTCATAGCAGTTTTCTAGTTGTTTACCTATTTCTCCTCCAAATTAGGACGTAGGCGCAGTTCATTTCCATGAAATAGACAAATCAACCACTGCAGTGGCCTTCTTAATTCCTTTTCAAATAAACGAACCACATCATTATTCAATCCAGTGTTCACGGCAGTTCCACCCATTCCAATTACAGTAATGTTTAAATTCTGGTTGTTGTCATTGAAAAATGCTATTATGCTATCTTATATACATTTTCCAGTGCCAGAAATCTGCTTCTGAAAATCTCGTCCTTTGTATGATATCAGATGATCGCAGTCATGTAAGAGAGAGCTTGGATTACCCCGGAATCTAAAAGCAAGGGCTGAAAATGAAGGTGGCATCAAAAAGTTTTTATTTCAACGTATAAACTTTGATGCCAAGGATTATATTGATATGATTGAATGGAATGATGTTAAAGTAACAGGACTTCCTATGAAGAGGCATATTTCTGATGACAAACAGAAAGCAATTCAATGTGTCAGTGAAATAAGTAAAGCAAACCATGTATGATTACTATGGACTTTTGAAAAATATGAATGTTTATTTCAAAATAACACTTTGCCTTTAAAGACATTACATTAATATTTTTCTAAATAAATGTGATTTGTTTATTTTAACTAAGGTCCGTTAATTAAAAATTGTTTTTTTCATTCCAATGTGTATTATAAGAATATACTACTGTAAAATTAAGATGATGAAAATTGCGAAATTCTACAAAATCAGTTGTTCTGTAATGACATCTAAAAATTAGAAATACTTAGAAATACCTAAGTTTCTTGTAAAAATATTTTGAATATTTTATTTACAAAAAATATATATTATTAATTTAATATACCATAAAATAAACAGAAAAAAAGAATTTTATCTCTTTTCACAAAAATATCTATTTTGAAGCACCTGAAAAATATTTCAGTAGAGCAATAAAATTTTATATTCAATACCAAAAGGCAGCTTTTGAAAGCTATAGCATAATGAAATTTCAAACCATCTTTTTTTTCGCCTCGTCATACTACAATGCACTAGTGTCATCTGATTGGACATTCAGTTGCACGTGATTGAAAAGGCGCCATTAAAGATTGATTACAAGTTCGTTGAAATTAATCCACAAGTAAGTTTCATTCGTTAGTCTTAAATTATTGCCTTTAGATTTTATTTAACACCCTTACATAGTGAACATTATTCTATTTCTGTTATAAGATAGTGTTTTAATCCAAGTTATATATGAATTGACCATATTTCAGATCAAACTCTACTGAACTGAGTGTATTGAATTAGCAATACTTATGGCACTTACGAGCACTTTCGTATGTATAAATAAAAACATTTTGTTTCGGAATAATTTAAGATTCGTGTTTCAGTTAATATTTTAGATGGACAAAGGAAGTAAATGGACTCTTGTGAAAGTCTTAAGTATTTGCTAATTAAATTAATATTTAGAATTGTAATTTGTACGCACTATTTAGATTTTTATATCCTTTAGAAAGTATAAAATACATGACACAAATATCAATTCCAAATCTACATAGTTGAAAAATAAAAATGTATTTTCATTTCCAGTATAATATTTTCCATTTTATTTCTTTAAAGAAATTTGAAAGAAAATTATAATGAAATTTTTTTTAATATGTTAATCCAAATTAAACATTTTTTACTACTGGATTGATAAATCAGTTACACATGATTCCTCCATAGTAAATTCATGCATAGTATTCAATGGTGGAAAAATTGTCCATTTTCCTATTAAATATATTTTACAATGTTCTTATTGCCAGGTATCAATAGGCAACAAATTATCCATGTCTAAATGTTAAAAGATGGATTCAAAAACGTTCCACATTATAAAAGATTCTAAAAATGAACTTGTAAATCATACAAAAGGATCTATTGAATTCCTTATCAAATTGTGTTTTGAGTAAACTTTATAAAATACACTGCATTTTATACATTATAAAGAAATAAAGAACAAATATTCTTAAAATTTTTGTGTTCATAATTTAAAAGAATGTATTTAGTATAATTATATATTTTAATTTAAATGCTAAACACTAATAGGTATTTTTCATGTATAATCTTAATAGCCTTAAAATATAATTTTTTTAAAATTCTATTTATAATGTTCTATGTGTACACTCAATTGCTATATATGTATATGTTATTCCTACTGGGTGAAATTTCTTTATGTCTATCGAGAGCAAAGATATATTCAAAATTTCAAAACCAGATCAAAATATTGTTTAATCAGTATCCACATGTCAAGTAAATATTGAAACAATAGCAAATATTGGAGCATTTTTTTATTTTGAATATCTCATTAAATAAAAAGCTTATTTAAGGAACATTTTGAATTTCAATTGCTATTAATCAATATTTTGAACTGGCTTTGATATTTAGATTATATTTCTACTCTCTCTGAAGATATAAAATAAAACAATTTCACTCTTTAGGAATAACATAATGGTGCATACTTTTTGCAACTGAGTGTATATATTCTTGCAATTGAGTGTATATATATTTTCAAGAATTATTAATTTTTGTATGTATGTGAACTCCATTGTATTCCTGAATTCATTCAAAGAACCTCTGGAGTAATGAGAAGTTTAGAGTTTTAAATTTGTGTCAATATAGATGCCACGTGCATTTAATTTTCTAATTTGTATCGTGTTTGAAATCACTTTTATCAGTGTTATTAGAGATGATGGCAGTGAAAATTATTCCAAAATAGACTATTTAGATACATAAATTGTTTCTTAACTTATTAATTTGCATTCCATGTTTTTAAATTATATATTTATAAGTATATAGATTTGTAGATTATCAGAATGTGTACATACAAAAAATTGCTTTATTGTAATATATATTGTACGATAAGAGTTTTTATAAATCTGAGAATGTTCTCAATAACTATCTATAAGCTGTTCATCTCTAAAGGTCTTTTGAAAATTATTTTGTTGTCATGCTGTGCAAAATAAATGTGAACTTATTGGCTTAATATATATATATAAAGGGTAAAATTAGTTTCTTTTCCCCTTTTTATATTAGTGATAAGCAAGTTTATAAAGAACTCTACTTTTCAATACTTCTTGGTTTGATAAAACATTAAATTTTTATTATGGCATTATAAGAAAATATTGGTTTCTTTACAGAATTTTGAAACTGGAATCTAACTTCGGGCTTGAAAGACAAATACCACTTGGATCTCATAACTCATGTAAGGTTTTTGTTTAACGTCACTGAGCCTACCTTTTTTTATTCTCGAGCTATACTTTTATTTTCAGCAGTGGACTTGTGGCCAAAATCACTGTTTTTAATATTTTTTTAGATTTATTTTTAACTAATTAAATTTTTCTATGAAAAAACTATAAAAATATTTATTAAACAACTAAAAATTTCAAATTAGTTTTTTTAACTTAGACGCTAATCTGAACTTTCTCATAAACTTTGGTCTCAATAATTTGTGGATAGAATATTGATTTTCTTTATTTATTCTTTTTTAACTGTGAAGCTTGTTGTTAAGGTTTTAGATGAGTGAGAAAGTGCAATCCAGGGATTTCAGTTAACATGACTCCCTGGTCATGTTAACTCTTGTGAAAAAACTTGAAAGTCTTTAACTCTTGCCAAAAAAAGAGATTTATATTATAAAAGTATAAAATGCCAAGGTTTATTTAGAAAATATAAAATCTGTTCATGGACAAAGTTTGTTTATAAAACTGTAGATAAGACATTCATTGTGAGTTGTGGTTTATTATATCAAAATGTGTGTTTGATAAGTGAATGAAATAACCCTTTCTTAATAATGGAATAGAACTCCTGTATAATCAATGAATTCACGGATACAAGATACAGTTCCAGAAAGCAAAACGCCTGGTTTACAGAGTCTTTTATAATAACAGAAAAATGATATTTATATTATGAAAATGTGAAGTGCCAAGCTTTATTTATTCTTAATGGTTAACATTAAAATTTTAAAAATATTTTTAGAATTTCCTGATAAGTTGTTAGAGGTTCGTTGATAATTCATTACAGAAGTAGTAAAAAGGAAATTGCTTTTGGATGTATTAGATCATTAATTAATGGGCTAAGTAATTTTAAATTTTGGTAAAATTTAATTTTATGCATGCCATAAATTTTTCTCTCTGTTAAACATGTTTATTCCATTTTAAGTCTTAATACTTATATAAAGAATTTGGATTAAATGAAAACAGTAATGAGTGATGGTGAAAATGTATTAAATGTGGTAATTGAATTGCTTGATGTTCTAAGACATAAAATTTCTCATCATCAAAATACAATAATTGACTTCTTGACTGAACAACTGACTTTATTATTAAACAATATCCTATTTTGCTACCCCCCTTGTTTAAGTATATTATATAATCATCCTTCAAATCCTAATAGACCTTTATTTTATATTTTTGATCCTGTACACATTCTGAAGTGTGTCAGAAATAATTGGCTGAATCAGAAGAATTATGGTCAGTGTATGCATTTTATTGATTTTAATGATCATAACTTAACTAAAACTGCCTCTTTTAGAACCATTAAAAGTATCCATTCTTTAGAGGATGGACAGATAGTGTTATCATAATGTGTTTGGATAATTATATCCAAACACATATTTAAACATAATATGTGTTTGGATTAACTTTTAAAAACTCCATCTTCTATGGAGAGACAAAATGTAAAACTATGCCTTAAAATTTTCAATGACTATTTTGTTGAAGGGTTGAAAGTGCTTTCTACACATACTGATGAACCTTTTTGTTTAGAAACATCTGAATATATTGCAATCATTATTAAATGGTGGAAGATAATGAATGTGTAAAGTAAGTTAAAAGGGGGTCATAAACGAGATGTGTATTGTGAGTCTTTGTCATCTAATTCATCCAATGAAAAGGTTATGTACCTACAAAAATTCTTAGTTTGGCTTGATACTTGGAATTCTCTTAAATATACTTCTGGCTTTTTAACTAAAACATATACCACACTTTCTCACACTACACATGCTGTACTTGAAATGTGAACATATTGTTGCAATGAATTGGGGATGGCATATTTCTTAACAGGAAAAATTCAAACCGACATTATTGAAAATAGGTTTGGAAAGTTTCGCCAATTGTCTGGGTCACAATACAACATCTCGTTGACACAGGTTTTCGAAAATGAATCGAAGCTTAGACTTCAAACCCTAGCCCCTTAATTTTATAATTTGTATCGTGTTTGAAATCACTTTTATCTGTGTTATTAGAGATGAAGGCAGTAAAAAAAATATCTTTAATATTTTATCCTAAATATATCTATTATGTGCTTTCTTACGTGCACATGCACACATTAGCCAGTTAAGACATAACTATGTTTTACTATCCTAAAATTAAGAGTTAGAAACTCATTAAATCTAAACTTTAGTTAAGTGTATGTCTGGGAACTAGTACCTCATCTCGTATATGGTATGTCAACTGGAATTTTTTCAAAAATTCTGATTAGTACTTTTTTTTCTCCCCATTGATTCTGAACTCTTCAAGTTAAGCATGAGCTTTGGGTTAATGAAAAAAATCATAGACAGCATCTGTTTTATGTTGTTCTTTAAATTGTTGCATTATGCTTAGAATTTCTTTTATTGCCTTGTCAAATATTTGATTGTACTAAATTTTTTAAAATTCCACTGAGCATCTTGTTTAGCTGTTTAAAAAAATGGGGGGAAATGCATTGTAAATTGTCTTTACTTTCTCAAAGTTTCATAATTAAATATGTTGATAAAGTTGTGCCTGAAAAATAACTCAACTGATTCTAAACATCAGTTGGAGTTTTATGGAAAGTTGAAATTGTTTCTTGGAAGTTTTGTGAGGTAGTAATCTAGTTCATGTATATTAAAGTCTTATTTAAATATTGTGCTAAACATATTCAGCACATTGAAAGTCTGATTACTTCTCAACTTTTAATCACCAGGCAATTTTTGGTATTAAATTATATGCTCAGTGCATATTCCATTATGAGTAATTTTCACTCAATCTGATTTGAAAATTCATGTGAGGAGAAATTTTTCTGATTATAATTTAACAGCTTGCCTTGTGTTATTATATATTTATTTTTATTCATTTCAGAAAGTCTGTTGGACAGTGTCTAATATTGCTGCTGGTAATACACAAGATTCAATGAGGTATTTAAAAAAGTCATGTATTTAATACCTTTTGGTTAATGTAATGTTACTTTTTAAAAAATAGTAAATTTACTGCTAAAAAAGTAAATTTACTGCTAAAATTTAATTTTATTCTTTAGTTGAGTGCAGTGGCATAGATTATTTTACAAAGTGCAATAAAATACTTTTAACTTTTCAAACCGAACTTCTAACCAGAAATTTAAAAAAAATTTAATAAAACTTTTAAAATTGAAAATATTTTCATGGATCTAAAGAATCGAACATAACACCTGTATGGTCAACTAAGTCATGGATAAAAGATGCAGCCCTAAAAGCAAAAGGCCTGGTTTCTGTATACTTTTATAATAATCATGTTACAACAGTATACAGAAACCAGGATTTTTGCTTTTAGAACTGAATCGTTTATCCATGAATTTGTTGACTATACAGGTTTTCTATTCCATTGTTAAGATCTGTGAAAATACTCTCATTAGCAAAATATTTTTTAAAAAACTTAAATTTGGGTTAGAAGCTTGGTTCAAAAAGTCTAAGTGTTTTTTCACGCTTTATAATATAATCTATGCCATTTCACTCAACATTGACAGCTAGTCAATATTACCCACCTCATTTTTCAAATTAACCTAGACTAATCAAACAATATATCATAACAATTGTTTAGTAATTACTGAATCTAAATAGTATATTTTGAATATTTTTTTACTGTGGTTATCCCTAATAACAGCTGCTCGCAAATAAAAAATACTTTATACACAGATCTCCACCATAATTTGACAATTTAGTAACAAAAGATATGCTCTATTAAAATACTATGCAGAATTTAGTATCCCAAATTACTTTCAACCACAATTTTTGTAAAACCAATTACTGTGAAAGCTACATCATATAATAAATGTTTACTTTATTCATTATTATAGTAATAGATTAGTTAAAGAGTATTCACTCTTTTCACTAAATTTCTGAGTACAGTACGACATTCAATCCTGTCAATTAAATGATTAGTTATTACAGATATAAATAAAATAGATTAGAATGCCTTGATAGAGTACAATAATTGAAAGCTGACTGAGAGACTTGTTTAGAATGACAACAAAATTTTCTCTTCACTATCGAGAATCACTCTCACATTGAAAGTAAAGAAACACAAGAATGAAGATTGAATACTATATAAAATCTTTAATTTCTAAATCTGACCCAGCATCTGTATTAATGCTCTGTATGGCATGTTGTAATCAAATTTAGAAGTTTTAAGATTTTGTATGCTAATGTTTTACTTAGCATTCAATCTTTATTCTTGTGTTTCTCTACTTTCAACAGCATTATTGTCAATAGTGAAGAGGAAATTTTGGTGTCATTCTAGACAAGTCTCTGATTCAGCTTTCAATGTTGAGCTGAAATTATGCTCAACATTAAAAACTGATTATTGTACTCTTATCAAGGCAATCTACCCTATTTTATTTATATATATAATAACAAATTAATCGACATGGTTGGATTTTCTACTGTACAGAGAGAAATTTAGTGAAAAGGGGAATACTCTTTACAAATATTTTATAACTATTTTCTATTAGTATATTTATTTAATCAAGTAAATATTTTTTACATGATGTAGTTTTCACAGTATGTAATTGGTTTTACAGAAAAAAATGTGGTAGGAATTTACTTCTTGGAAGTAGTTATCAATAAAATGACAACAGATTTAAAACTGCACTCATGTGTTGGGTGCTGTTTTATATCAAGTTTTTTTAAACCCCTGTCTCAGAATTTATATTTCCTAATTGGATTTATTTAATTCTACTTTATCAACAATGAATTTTTTCAACTACTTTCAACAATCAACTATTTTTACAACAATAAATTACCCTTTAATGTACAAAACTATGCAAAAAATAATTTTCTTATCTGCAGAGCATTTACTAACTCTACATCAAAAAATAATTTAAATAAATTCTTTTGATTCATAAATTATATCTGGGGATGGGAGTCATTTTCCTTTCACATAAATTTATGAACTGATTTTCTCTTTCTTTTTTTTCCCTAGATGCTGTAAAGATGGAGCCAGAGGTACAGCAAAAGGATCCTGTTTTGTAGAAAATATAGAAAAAAATTGTGTAAATGTGCTATGTACTTTCTAAATAAACTATTTTTACTTTAAACCAGCTCTTTTCTGTATTTAAAAACATGTGTGTCTGCATTTATTAACTCTACACCAAAAAATAATTTAAATAAATTCTGAGCAAGTTTTCACAAGCTCACAAAGATGGGTTTCATCATACACACTACACATTACTCAGGTTTGAAAGATAAATATATCAAATTATGTTAATAAATTTTATACTGGGGAAGTACAAATTTTTTGGGTTAATTATTAAAGTAGTACTGTTTTACATACTATAATCTCATTCTAAATTAAAAAAAAACAAACTGGAACCTTAGATCGAATGGAAAGATGATTTAGCTTTAATGGTTGGTATTAATGTTATCTTAAATTTCAAATTTGGGTAAATGTATCTTAATACGAAATGAGGTTTTGTTCTAACAAGTAAACTAATGATTCATATGCAAATTTTTAGGTAATAACAAAGATCAGTATTTGGCAATACCTAAAAATACATAAGGCAAAACTGAATACTAGAAATATGAAGGCAAAAAAATAATAATAAAAAAAGTGAAAGGGTTGATATCAGAGGTTAATCGTCAATGAAATAAATAAGCATATAAACGAAAGGGTCCTACGAAAAACTTTGAAAAACTGCCGGCGGTCCGATTCTGGTAGAATGCTGGCATGATACCCGGACCTACGGCACATTGCTGTTTACGAGATGGGTAGATGACGGTATGTCGACACCAATTATTGCTCCCGTAACCGGCCCGTCAACCTCCGGTTACGCTCCGGCTATCTGTCCGCATCGATGGCTTAATCGCGGCTGCCTAACGGTTCGCAGTCGGATGAACGATGGCTCGATTCCTACCGGAAGCGGCCCAGAAGTCGACGGGGTAGTCGCGGGCGAGAGGACACAGCCGTGACGGAAACGATACTGACCTAATGCGCCGGCCCGGCAGTGGTGAAATCGGCTGGCCGGAACCTTCCGACCCCGGCCCGATGACTTTGTGTTTGTTGGGTATATATATATATATATATATATATATATATATATATATATATATATATATATATATATAAATGAAATAATAGTGTTGTAAATTCCGCCTCTTAAATGTTAATATGAGAGTGACTTTCTATTCCTAAATGCATTAATGTGGAATATCAGACTTTAATTCACCTACATATCAACATTATGAATATCATGCCGACTTGGCTCATATATTTATATTATAACGTAACAGTATGTGGCTGTTACGTTATAATAAAAATATATGAGCCAAACTCATAAGAACAAATCAATATGCATGTTATATTATCAGAAAATGGGATTCAAGGTATTTGAATCATTCAGTGCATTTGCTATCACGAAAAAATACTTATATCTTGAATATTGCTGCACATCTCGAACAGAGTATACATAGTTAATACTTTCTGGACCCTAATAGTTGTGCCTCTCTTTAGAAAAGTACGATGATATATTGACTTTTAATTCACACGTATTAACAATGTGTTCAAAGAAACGGTGATATTTAATAACAAAAATGTGATAATAATACTATATTTTGCTTATTTTGCTCTCAAATAAGTAAGTTTATATTGCAATATAAACTTACTAGATATTGAAATATAAACTTACAATAGTTAAATATCTTTCAATATGTCTATATCACAATAGTTTATATTCAGTATTCTATTAACAATAGTTTATATTGAAATATAAACTTACTGATACATAAAATTATAGTTATTTGTGAAAAAAAATCCATACCCTAGTGGTTAACTGAAAACATAATTTAATAGAAACTTCAAAGTAAATAATTGCGCATTTTTAGTTGACTGTTATAAATAATTATATAAAAATATATGTCGTTTCCAAAAATATATTAGAAACACTTGTTATCAAAAGTAAAACAAAAAACAACCGATGTCAACGTATGGTTATAAGGCTTCTCGTTTGTTTCATTACACCCCTAAATCTTTATATCAATGTATTTCTTCAAAAAAAATACAACTATGAACCTCTTAAAGTGGCTCAGAACCCAGGTTGAAATACTCACATATAAAGCATAATTTATGGTATGAAAATGTGCAATTTCAATGGAAAAAAAGACATTTTTGTGTGTTAAAGAAGAATTTTTAGCCTGTGAAATTTTCCAGTGAAAATAAATAATAAATTACATACAATGAAGCAAGAAAATTCATGAATTGTAATAGCTTTCATTAAGAAAACAATAATAATTAAATTAATTCCTTCGTGTAAAATTTATTAAAGTAATTTTTAGTTTGTCAGTTTTACAAGTGAATGTAAAATTGATTTAATTAATTTTACATTGAGGAAGCATAAAATGTTAGCCTGTAGAATAAAATCGTACTGTGTTAAACAAGAAATTTTACTGTGTGAAATTTTACATGAAAATTAATGAACAAATTTTAGAGAAGGATGGCATAAAGAAAATACAAATTTCTCATTTTCTATGCTAAGATGAATTTTTTTATATATCATAACAAATCGTTTTTCTGTAATTTAAGTGACCGCTTGAGAGACTGAAAGAGACAAAAGAATGTTGAAACTCTAACCCTGTTATTTGTGAATGGAATTTCCCTCTCGTTTCTCACATGCCCTTCATTTAAGATTTTCTTATAAAAGGACACTTTCAGTTCGGCCCGAGTTGCTGCATAAGCGGGAACCTATGGCACAAGTTTGAAATTCCTTTTTTCACATGGAGAGACGGGAAAACGTTACTGGCTATAAGATTGCATTTATCCAGAGCAGAAAATGGTTTACAAAAAGGAAGCGCTGTTAAATTGTACATTTCGTTTTCAAGATACATCGAAGAAAATGGGTTTTGCTGAAAAGTTGTAAAGTAATTTCAGAAATTTTAAGAATAGAAGTACGATTATATTTTAAATATAGGTCCCACTGAGTTTTTATTTAACGAAAGTAAATGAAAAGAAAAATATTTACAAATATTTTATAATATCCATCTATCTATCTATCTATCTATCTATATATATATATATATATATATATATATATATATATCAGAAAACTCCATTAAAATTCTATGTTAAAACTACGATAATCTTAATTTTAAATTTTTCTTGTGGCAGTATGAAAATTTTTATTTATTATTTTTAAACAGAATTTAAAAGAGCACTCTAGATCAATTTTTGCAAAAATCGTTTAAAATTCTTACCAAAATTTGTAAATTTTCTCTCGTTTTCTTCACTTTGAATTTTCATCAATTACTATTGATCTATCATTCTATACTCACTATTTAATATTCATTTGATCTTCTGTCACAGAAAAAGGAATACAAGATATTATTTCCTAAACCCCTACTTAATCTAAGGCAGACAATAAACTGTAATTGTGCCCTTATTGGATCCAGAGAGCTGTCTGAAGTACATATAAGTATTCGGGGGATTCATTACAGAAACTCATTGTACGTAAAGTAGAGGTATTCAAGAAAGAGAAATAAGTTGTACATAAAGAAAATAAATTTATAGGGTCTAAAGTAATATCATTAAATGGGGTAAGATACCAATGAAAGTGTGTGCTATAATCAAATATAATACACTCTAATAAATAAAACCTGTGTAAATTCCAGACGTAATAAAACGTCTAGAGTAAGACAAAGATATTTTCGGCTACAGACGAAAACATGCCACATATATCCTACTTGGAATGACAAAAGACGTGCTTCAACAAAATATGTGTCCAAAGTTTATGGATACATAACCTACTTGATCCATGGGTAACTTAGATGTGACAGATAAATTTTGTTAAACGAGGTAAAATACCTATAAGTGTCTGCTGTATGAAAGCAGAATCTCCCCCCCCCCAAAAAAAAAAAATTAAATAAATAAATAAATAAATAAAACCTGTGACTTCTCTAGTACAATGCTCATTTTTTCGGCTACAGGTGAAAAAATGTCACATTTATCTTACCTGGTATGATGAAAGACGCGCAACAACAATATGGATGGCCAAGATTTATGAAGATATGATCTCCGTGATCCATGGCTAACTGATATGTATAGCTTACAAGTATAGACTTATGACACGTTAATTTAGCCCAACGGTCAGTAAGGGATAACAAAAAAAAGAAATTTAGCGTAAGGTAGGATAAAACAACATCATCCTTCAAGGTTCGAAAACATGAAATTAAGAACAGAAAAATAAAAGAAGTGAAAGAAATGTGCGATTGAATTTTAGGAGACAGTGCACCATTGATTTGCGAAAAATGCTAGGTTTTTATAAATTTTAAGAAATTTCACAATGAAAAAAATAACGAAAATTTCTGGACTGTTAGATGTAACGTAACTAGTTGCAACAAAAATATCAGATTGACGTAAATAATTTAAATTAATTAGGAAATTTTTTAATTAACTTATTGTTTTCTCATTTCCTAATTACTATTGGTCATTGCGCGTATGTTATCTAATGTTAATTTTAATTTGTCAACAATAAACACATTTTAATTCAAAGTTAACATTTGGCTTCACATAATAATGAACTAAAAGCTTGTAATCACTTTCATTGTTTAGATTTATAATTGATAATTAATTAAATTTTTTCTACAAAAAAATTAAACATAAAATCTTTTGTAAAATGTTTTTTACATAACATAAGTCTATGGTTTTATTTCATTTTATGTAGAAGATTAACATTAATGTATGTAGAAAATTTCAGGTCATTCACTCGATTAGTCTTTGAGATGTCATTCGCGCAAAGTCGGAAAATCACATTTTGAAACATATGCATTTTAAGTTAAAGCTATGTATAAAATCACTGTCTGGATGTTCGGAATTATTTCAATATATCGTAACTGTTCCCTTAATTGCAAATGGCAGAAATCAGATGTAATTCTCAAGACAACAATAACATTAACATTAAGTAATTGGTTAAAGCTGGATTTCGAGAGAAGAAACGCCTAAAAGAATCTATAATTAAATTGCATACTGTGGGATATTAAAACGAGACAAATAAAAACAAAGGGTCAAATATGCTTCAGTTAGAGATATATATTCATATCAGATGAGCTGTGGCAGTGAATAGCTTGTTATGAAAATTGAAGAACAGCCAAAATGTGGACATATTCCTTGCTATTTGAGCCAGGAGCATTCATCCACAAATAAAATGGTAATATTTAACGCATTTTGTGTTATGAAGGAATCATTCTTAGCATATTCATTGTCTAAGAATGACGACATTTATAACATAAAATTTCTTGAGACACTGTAAATTTATTTTAAAAAGGGTTATAACTATAAAAAATATTGTTTAAGAAACGAAACTTTGTTAGTCTAGATTTTAAATGTTACATAAATTTCATAGCTATGATTTATAAATTTATTTCAGGATATACATGGTTACAGGGGCTTCACATTTTGGAAACTATTGCAGGAATACTATAAATAAGAATTGTCTACAATTTTATATTCCAAACATATTATAGCAATTTGGAACATAACAACAAAGGAATCATATGTTATCACATTAGCCTCCATAAAACTGATGAAAGTAAAAATTAGTTAAACGACATTTCTTTGTCAACCAAACAATGAAAAAACAATCTCGAATTAACACTTTCTTCGCAACTCTTTCTGAAGTGCTCATATTTCTTAAAATAATGTATTATTTATTGTATCCATTGTTAAAATTTCATATTTATTAATTTTATTTTAAATGTTTAAATTTCTACTAAGAATGAAATAATAAAGAACAATAATTTCAATAATAGCATTATACATATAAATCACTAAAGAATTGCCCCAGTAATATTTTAAATATGAATTCAGGAAAATATTCGACTCGAGGTGTAATTCAGTTTTAATTTTCTCATTTCACTGTACGTTTTGTTTCGTAATGTTTCAAAAATGTTGAAAATAAAAAAAATTTTTTAAGGATATCTAAAGGATTGACCCAGTCACATTTTAAATATGGATTCAGGAAAATATTCGACTCAGGTACAATTCAAATTTGATTTTCTCATTTCACTGTACGTTTTGTTTCATAATGTTTCAAAATTGTTAAAAATCAAAAAAGTTTTTTAAAGGATCTCTAAAGGACTGCCCCAGTCACATTTTGAATATACAGTGGTTAGTGTTCTGAGCTGTCACGCAGAGGGCTTGGGTTCAAATCCTGAGTAAGGCTTGTCCCGAATAAGGTTTTCCATGTCGTCCACCTTATAGGGAGCAATGCTAGCTCACCTATATGGTGCTGCCATATTAAAGTAGCTAGTAACACTTTGCCGATCTTCATAGGACAAAGTCAAGAAGTACCTACTGTCAGAGACAAATGCCTGCCGCATTGAAAAAAAATTAAATAAAGATTGAGAAAAATATTCGACTTAGGTAAAATTCAATTTTACTTTCCTTATTTCACTGTACTTTGTCTTTCGTAAAGTTTCAAAAATGTTAAAAATAAAAAAAATATTCTACAGCATTCTAAAGTATTGCCCCAGTCACATTTTAAATATGTATTGAGAAAAATATTCCTCTTAGGTAAAATTTAATTTTAATTTTCTCATTTCACTGTACGTTTTGTTTCGCAATGTTCCAAAAATGTTAAAAATCATTGACAAGTAAATAAAATTCTTTCTCCTTTAGAAAAAAAAAATTCAGAAAACGTCAAACCTTTAACTTATAAGTGGACAGTTTGGCACAATCTGGCTATTTACATACTTTATTTATCTTATTAAAACTATCCGTGCTTTTCCTTCAGCTGCAGTTACATCAAATACAAACTTGAGGCGGAATTATAAAATTATCTTTTTTTTAAAAAAAACTCATACGAACAAGCAAATGTTGTAAGATTACACTCCTTCAGAGTAGAAAATGCTTAAAGAAGTGTTCCGAAGTTTCACATTTTCTGCAAAACTTTTAGATAAACTAAAGTAAATGAGTTTTCGCGGAAAACGAAGCAAAGACATTTCAACATTTCAAGATGTATACATATAGCTAATGCTTTGAATTAAGGTATAATGGAACGTCAAAAGAATTCTTGATGTAAGAAAATTGCACCAACCGGTTATCATGAAACCTTGTTTTTTTTTTTTGTGTAATATTTTAAAACTGTTTCGTACATTTTAGTTTATACTTCCATATTAAATATATCGTGCATGAGAGCAACAAAAATTTGGCCTATATGTAGAAATAAGTGCGTCGAGTAATACGATAAGTTCGAAAAATGTGTTTCGAGAAGGGTGTAAACTTTAAAGAATAAATATTTTATGGTAAAATAAAAAATATTTTTTCTCTCGGTACTGTAATAAATGTGAAATAAATTATAACATTTTGTTTCTGTCTCTTGCACATAAAACTTCCAGTCACGACATTTCTATCTATTGTCTAAGTTATACGATATTTATTGAGTAAAAAAAATTTAAAAGGAAATTTAGTTCAAAGGAAGTTACGCATTTTTGACTAAGAATTAGGAAATTTTAAATGAAAGATGGATTACAAGATAAATTTCTATTTTGATTAAAGTTCGTTATGTAGGAGTATAGCCGTAACCGAAGATAACTGTCTTTTCCCAAGCCCCAAAGTATATATATATATATATATATATATATATATATATATATATATATATATATATAATGACTAATACACGGTTACACAGCAATATCTCTAATATGAGATCAATATTTCAAAATTCAGTACGAATTTAACAAATATAAAAGTTAATTTAATTTGAAATTGGTCTTGAACTGAAAATAATAGCGTAATACCCTATAAGATGAGTAGTAATTGTTTGTGCTATTTTATATTTATTACCTCACTAACGAGGTTCGTCCACAGAAGCTTTCTTTGTATTATTTCGTTAAACTCCAGTTTGTTATGCTCACTTAATGGGACTTCTTAATTGTTTGTAATTAAACTTGAGGCTAAATCTCTGTTAGAATGTCCGAGAACTAAGAGCTGCTTATAACATATAAAATAATATCTTATTTTCGTTTTCTAGAATTATGTCTTTAAACAATATTTTTCACCCAAAGTTATACCTGTTTAAATATTTCAGAAATATTTAAAAAGAATGACCAGAAAGAATGATATGCGTCTTAAACGGTAGTGAATGAAATCATTGAAATTAAACCGTTAAATTTTATATAAGTAAACCAAACATAAGCGTTCGTCGTCCTGTGATGCCTAATAATTTTATGTTTTGAATAACAGTTGAGATTTAGGCAGGAAGGAATTATTCTTTAAGAGTTCATCTTCTTTCACGAAAATATAATCATCTTCTTTCACGAAAATATAAGAGAAAATATATAACTTTAAATCTGTATCACTGAAGAAGAAAATCTCCTAGTATGTATAACCCCAGAAAATATATTATACTATGTTATCTAAAGTTAAACATATTAAAAAGCAATACAGACTTACCTTAATCATAAAATGAAGCAGAAGATATGCAGTATAAAGTAAACTTTTATTAAAAATATGAATTACACTTTGAGGAAAAACTGTAAAATGGATGTTTGGTTCTGTTTATGATGCCTACATTGTTCAGCCAGCTTCTCGATTTGAAGTAAACATTTCAATTCATTTTCAGAGGAAGGTTCCATCTGAATAAATGCTTTCAGAGTTTTAATAGATTCTATTATGGCTTTGTTCATTATGGCCGCATTAAAAATATCTTTCGGCAGGTAAGTAGAGAAAAACCCTGGCAGTTTCCTTTCGAAATTAGTACATACGTCTTCGTTTACATCAGGGCTTTGGCCACATACAGTTTGATAAGACATATTGTGCCTTGACTTAAATCGAGAAAGCCATCCATCACTGCATTTAAAATCTTCAATACGTATTCGACTTGCTAATTCATCAGCCTTCGTCAGCTCTAGGGGTCCATTTATCGGAAAATTTCGAGATCTAACATCCTGGAACCATAGCAGTAGAGCTTTTTCTAGAACTTCTTGGGACGGATTTCCCATGCGTTTCCTTCCTCTAGCAAATTTTGATTTTTTCCCATGAATTTAAAATTGACTCCTTGTTTTTCTAATTAGTTGACAAGGCATTTTTTTTAATTCTATAGTCAGCTGCTAACTTTGTTTTACATTCGACATTCTCTACTTTCTTTAAAATTTCTACCTTTGTCTCCAAAGTTAGGGTTTTGTACTTTCCACGTGTAGACATCCTGAATTTTTACACGTTCACACCACACAATGAGGAAGAAAAACTAGACCACATTAACTTGTCTGCATTGCAATTATAACTAACGCAGCTCCCTAGAATCTGTAGTAAAGACTAGTTTTTCTGAAATTCTAAGAAAATCGATCCAAATAAAGGAAAATTGCTTTTTCCGTTTAGCAATAATAATAAGGACAATAGATACTAACGTTTAGCGGATATGCAATAGTCTAGGAATGCAGGCATGTGCCTCTTTATACAGAAAAGAAATTTTGACACACAAAATAATAAATGCAGTGTGTATTTTCTCCATTAAACAAGAAAAATGAAATTTTTTTTGCCAAATGTTTAGTTCGATTTAACCGAAGTGATAAAAATTTAGCTCGAATTAATGAGATATTTTTAACATTAACTCCAATACAAGTGTTTTGGGACCTTTGGATTAGTTCGAATTAACCGAAAGTTCGAATTAACCGAGTTTGAATTAACGAGCGTCCACTGTATATATATAATTTACCATAAAATATAGTAAACGATATTATAGATAAAATATATGTGAACCAACACTCAGTGTAAGTGATACTGCAGTCACACACATCTGCACTGCACAGTATTCTGAGGGGAAATGAGTGATTTATGGGGACCGCCCTGCAGAGCGGCTCTGCACTGATACCTCTCCAAGGCGGTTTTTTTCACAGATGATCAAAAGAAAACGAGGGACCTTGGGTCGGGGGTTGGGGGGGTTCGATTTGTCACGGTCCTGGAGCGTGACGAATCGACCTCAAATGTGTCAACAAGTGTCGTGGTGGTACGTACTGCAGAAGTCTGTGTCTGCAGCATGAGGTTTACCATATCATCGGATCTCTAATGGGATATTATTATCGTTATATAAGTGTAAACAATCTGTGTGCATAGGAAAGTGCTTAAGTATAATTTTTTTTTTTTGCCAATGCGGAGGCACTTGTAATGAAACATTGGCCTATACTACACCGCAATTTTACTGCCCATTTTATTATGGGGGCACCATATAGGCGGACAGCATTACCCCCTATGAAGGGACGACACGAACGGAAGCATTTTTCGTGGCGCCACGCCGGGATTCGATCTGAGCACCCTCAGCACCGTAACCCAGCGCGCTGTACCACAGGGCCGCCACAAGCCCGCTTAAGTATATTTAAAGTTTAAAGTTTTGCCTTTCAAATATAGGTGTAAATTTCAAAATAAAACCCATATAGCGTGCTCAAATATATGATATAAAAATTGTGATAAAAATATAAATATATATTGGTGTATTTATTTTCAGAATATATTAGGGGTGTTAAAAGCAATCTGGGTCAGTCAACCCCTCAGCAATTTACGCCGCGTTATTCACGCGAAACCTGCGTGTTTACTCTCTTAGCACGCCTCTAAAAACAAAGCTATTTCGGTCCCACATTCTTTCTCCAACGGGCGCTTATTCACAGTTTTTCGAACTCAGTTAATAAAAAGAGGCTGTGAAAGAAAATTGGCGCTGCCAAGTTGTAACCGTTGAGTCGGTTTTTCAACACGCGAGGCACTTGATATTTGAAAAGTTTACGGTTTTGCTTTACTGTCGAGTACGGGGAAGATAAAGTGAATTTTCTGCAGCATTTCCGAGGGAAAAGTTTATCTTGAGCCCTATGCATTAAAACTTTTATTTCTTTGGAGAATATTTTGGATCAAAAATGGCAGTACTTTTCATTCCCTTGTGTAAATGTAAGCATATAATACGTTAAGTTTTAAAATCGGCATCACCAATGTTTCTAAATGTTTCTAGGTTTTATTTCAGAAGCACGTAATAACAAAGAAAATATTCTTAATGCATGACCTTGAAGAAAAGGGTAGAAATTCATTCAGATCATGTAAATGTGTCTAAATTTCTTACAAATGTGTCCAAAATTCCACAAGTGAAGAGTTCTAAGCAGTGACTCTGATCATAGCAAATGATTTTTTTAAAAAAGGCTATTAAATTTGAGGACAAAAATATTGTAACTATAAAACATATAAGAGGAATGAAACATTTTTCTTAAGAATCGTTTAAAAAAATTATCAAGCGAGCGTTTCATAAAAATCGGTAAGACAACAATTATGCAAGACGCCACCACATATAGGCATAGGCGTAGCGTGCTTCTAACTTTTGGGAGGCACGAATTGAATTCACTTACGGACCTCCTCAGCGCATTGACTGCCGGATGGTCCTTAAAATATCAAATATTATGATTTTTTAAATTGAATAACAATAGAATTGATCTTTGAATAGTATTCAAAAGTTATACAATGAAAAAAATTAATATTATATAAATAAAATGAGAAAAAAATAGCATGGAATTTTTGTTATGGATAATATCATTGTTAAAAGTTATGTTAAGGCTATAGATATAATTGGAACCTTCAGTTTCACAGCGGAAAAAGAGGAATAGAACCGAAATTCTTCAAAGTTTTCTGCAATTTTCCGATTTTAAATGAACTTTATTAACGTTTCAATTTATTTCAAGTTAAGTTGGGGGGGGGACATGCCCCCTCGTGCCCCCCCCCGACGCTACGCCTATGCATATAGGCACAAAGAAAGAGCAGACCACACAACACCAATTCATAATGGTCATTTGATCAGCAGATATTTCTGGCACCCAGTGACAAGCAACATCTCATGCCTTGAGTTATTGAATTTTTTTCTTCTCGGGCAATCTAGCTAATAAATATTTGTACGCTATTGAGCTAAAGAAAAAGAGACTATTTTAAGCTTTAGTGTCTATTATCTAGAACTAGTTAATTAAGTGTTTATCACTGACTGACTTTAGTATATTGTACTGGCTAGTAAAAAAATAAATCAATTACTCTCTCTTTCCTATCGCTCTGTTCTGGAAAATATTTGATTTTCTTTATATATATATATATATATATATATATATATATATATATATATATATATATATATATATATATATATATATATATATATATATATATATATATATATATATATATATCTGTGTGTGTGTGTATGTATGTAAGACAGTGGGCACAATGTCTTGCGACATTCGTCTCTAGAAGATGTATCCGCGAGAGACTTTGGTTGCTTAAATTGTTAAATGTTGGGGGCACCTTAAAGGTTCCTATCTGGGAGCATCATGCAGGTGAGTCAACACCACTCCCTGGTGCTACCATAATTTTGAACGAGCACCCCCGAAGGACGATATCTGTAAAGTTCATACCTTCCTCCACCTTTGTCTTGATTAAAGGACTTTTCGGTCTGCGTATTTAACGTGCCTATTACTTAAAGCCTTTTGATAAAAGTAATCTTTAACATGAAAAATAAGAAATAACTGCTTTTTGTAACTGCTGTTAAGTTAACTATATAGCATATTTATGACAGCCATTGTTGCTTCCAAAGAATAAGCTCCTGCAAGTCTATGTATGTGTTCAAGTAAACGTATAATTATCTAAAAGCATAAACGAGAGGGATTGATTTCGCCTTCAGAAATCTCATCTGGAAAAAAAATGGGCTCAATACATTACAACGCAAAAGGAATAAAATCATTTTATATACCTTTCTACGGTATGCGGAATATTGTATGCAAATATATTCCGATAAGAACGTGAAGAATGTTCGTTTCTGCTTTACAACAAAAGATAATTCAACATATATTGATCATATCATGCTGCAGAAAGTTGCAACAATTCTGAACAATACTTGAGTGAGTTACGGTAAAGAAGTGCGTACTATTGTTTGTTCCTTGCTATGCGATGGAGAGAAAAAAAAACTGCTTAGATTGTATATGTCATTCTTCATGATATGTATACAATGGAGTTAAGCAGACAGAACAAAAATCCGTACAAATAAATGTTTCAGTCATTCAGTAATGATTATATTACATTATATGAATGAATTTTTGTAAGATAAGTGAGAATGAAATCTCTCTCTACATGCAGATAAAAACATATAAAAAATTACTGTAATTCTGTGCGAGTGACTGCATATACTTAGTTACCGATAATGACGTAACTCAAAACCATCTTCGATAAAGTTAAATTATAATAAATACGGTATATAATTTTGAAATTCAAAATATCAATTTAAAATAACTATATAAATTATGAAAATTTTGTTTTTCCTGCTTTATTCTGATTTGTTTCGCACTATATAATACAAAGTATACAAGTTTACACTATTATACGACATTTTAAAACTGAAAAAAACGGAACTACTGAAAAATATATTAATTAACGAAGTAAGACTAATTAGTTCACAATTGAAATATGTTCAGAAAAACCTCAATATGTATTTCGGAAACGTCAAACGTAGTTTCCATACACGTAATAATAAAAATATCATATCTTCTGGCAATGAAACCCGTAGGAAGGGGGGTATTTAATGCATGCCAACTAGGAATCTAAAATTCGCTTGCAATGAACTGCAATTTCAGAGGTTACTTTATCCCCCCCTTCCCCCCTAGAAACGAAATTATTTTTTTAAGACAGGATCCTTTCCTTAGAAAGGTCTGATTGCATGACCGGTTTGAAAATGCGTCTCATTGTTACGATTTCAATTTCATGTCGTAAAAATTGTGGCGACATTTGACGTATAATATTTGCGCACTGACATCTCAGAAGTTGTATAACATTTATCAGCATCAAAATAAAATTTATTTTGTAATTTATCTAATGCAAAATTTACTTACACAACCATTGATGCAGGAAAAATTTAGGAAACCTTTTATTGATTTCTTCATACACAAAAGCACTTGAAGCGACTGTTACAGAGGAACAATATTTAATTGCAGAGTTTTTTGTTTCTTGATTCTGAAACAAAAAAATCTAGAAAATTTCAAAACGTAGTTTTTGCAGGACACGGAATCATGAAAATTTCTTTCAACATGATCTTATGAGCTTAAAAATTTCGGAAATAGGATTATCCAAACCATTCATTAAATACAGTAAAACCTCGTTTATCCGGACTAACTGGGACCATAGGCGATCCAGACAATCGGAAATCCACGTAATCCGGGTAATATAGGTAATAAGCAAGACAGAAAAATTAACGAAGCAGACTTACCGCTTATTACGATAAAAACTATGTTTTGTAACAAAATTACATGATATTGTTTACAAGACATTAAAGAAAATAAAAATAACTTTTCACATTATTTATTAACAAAGAATTAGTAAGTATTAATCTACTAATCTAGTAAAGCTTTCTTAAACTCAACAAAAAGCATTTGATTACCATAATTTATTGTACAATCTATGCAGGAACTGTACATTGAATCAAACTAAAAAGCGAATAATTTCGCGTACTCGCAGTTACGTTCTTGCTAATCATAGTTAAAAATTATTATCTGATGTGAACATTAAATAAAATTACAAATGTCTACTAATCTAATCCGGATCATCCGAAGATCCGGATAAATGAGGTGTTACTGTATTTTTGTCTTAATTTGCAATAGTCCTTCATGGACATTTTATGGCATATCCCATCCTTCATCCATTAGGTCTGTTGTGGTACTCTGCCCAATTTTCTCATGCTTTCCAAAGAGGTTTAAAATATTGTTTTTGTGGTTTGTCTCTTACGGCATTCACATTTTCCCGTGGAATAGGGGAATATGTCTTTTTTAATACAGATAGCATACTCTTATGAACACATCTCGATTCAGTGCCGTATACTTCAGTATAAAGAAAAACTCCAAAATTTCGAATGTTCATTACTTTCTTTCTATCAACCGATAGTATATTCCCATTTTTTTCTATCTGATTTAGAGTGATCTCCATAATTAAGATAAAATTAGACATAGCTACTGTAAATGAAAACATATTTTACGCGTAACGTGAAGAGAATACTAGTCTTTAAATATTCTCTTTAGATATTAAGATAAAATTAGACATCTATAAATTAAGACATCTATCAATTAAGATAAAATTAGACATAGCTACTGTAAATGAAAACATATTTTACGCGTAACGTGAAGAGAATACTAGTCTTTAAATATTCTCTTTAGATACAACAAGGGAGATACAGAAAGTGACTTTTATATTTATACCGAATGTACTGTTTTGGTAACAAGTTTAATCATAGAATTTCTGCAACAGAAAAGAAGTAAATTTTATGACCATTATAAGTCTTTACTTTAAATTAAAGGATAAAAATAGATGTATCGGGATGCATGCTTTAGAAGATGTTCTGTTTACTTACAGATGAGGCAGTGGAACTCTAGTAAAGTAACTAAATACTTTTTGACGTATTTTAGTAAAATTATTTAATTTTTCTGTACATTGAATTTAACTATGTGACAAACTACTATATGCCACTATTAACGTGTTTCTAATAATGTATTTTCTTATTCCTAAAATTTCTCGATACAAGCTCATTTTAACTGTTTGTTCAATACATTACACTATAAATTTAAAGCATGAAAATACGACCTGGGTTTATTAAAACTCGTCGTAAGTTGCATTAGCAAATTATTGTAAATATGTTGACAAAACTTTTGTTTTGCTATCCTCCCGAAAAAAAATTTAATAAAATAAAAACATAATATACGAAAAATCGATTACTTCGTATTCACTCTGTTTATTCTCTCCGAAATCTATTTACTTTAAATTCGCTTTGTTTTTAAGTTTCTATAGAAACATAATAAAGAAGTGAAATATTTGTTTCAAAACGAAAATGTTTGCATTAATTTAAATGCATCAGCTGAAGAGAGCATGCATCGTTCGATACGGTTGAACATTACGCAGGAGCTTTTAGAATTTTTAATGAAATGCGTTAATGCATTTATATTTCACTTCAACTTTAAAATCGCCCACATAATGTGTTGTGTCTATTTACGCATTAAGTCGCCATTGAATGATTTTGGCAAATTTTAAATTCATTACTAAAAGTTTGTAACGTTGATTTATAAAAAGAAAAGTGTATACAGAAGATTCAGATATGTTTGACATATTAAATTTCAAATCCTTTCAGCTTTATCCATGTTCTTTTTAGCATGAAAAGATACAAAATTCAATAAAATTTAGAGTCATCAAACATTAACCATATTTATGCACGAACGTGTTGCTTTATTTATAAAAATGTGAAGTATGTACTCTGATATATCCTACACAATAATTATATAAATGATTTTTTTCTTGAAGTAATGAGTTTTGTACGATCCACCTAGATATTTAATGCTGTACTATTTATCAAAAGATAAAAAACACACACCCCTTCCTCCAAATATGTTTCCATATTTAAATTATTAAATGCCACAGTTAAAAATTCAAAATATGTGCAAAGCGACGCGCGCGAATAATTAATTTAAAAAACGCTGCTTAAGTTATTATTTATAAACTTCTTTATTATGCACAGAATAACATAATTTCTCTAAAAAATGACACATACACAAAAAAGGGTAAAACACTGCACTTGGGTGATTTCAAATGCCCTAATTTTAAAAAAAAACTAATCAAAATGAAACAGCCACCAATTAGAATCGTATCACTGAATAAATTTACAAAAAATAAGTATTCTTTTGATTGGATAGAAATATACCAAAACCGAATTTTTCTTGAACAAAAAAAATATGTTTAAGAAACGCAGGTTGCAATTTTTTAATGGTGGCGATGGAGGAAAATTTTTAGCTAATTTCTTTAAAGTTCTACTGCGGCAAACATGACTTTGAATTGATAAATATCATGTATAATTTTAGTTCATCAATCGTTCGTTCACCCGCTCGTTTCTCCCATATTTGAGTGGTCAATAAGTGTCGCAGTTTACAGCGGCAAATGACCTCAGGTCAAATAATGTCTGACTCATTAAAATAATACTTGTTCACCAATTGAGGTGTAGTATTTTATTACTTGAAAAGATCTGATGAGAAATTTATTCACTGAAATGCGTATACACTTAATAAGCTTATATGAAAAGGTAGGGGCTTACTTAGAAATTTATTTAAGTCTGAAACATTAGTGGAGAGCCGTGGGAACAAGAGAAGACAAATGGAACTTTTATATGGATTTTGCGAATACCTAAAAAAATTAGGATGTAATATTTCTGATATGAAAATTGTGGGAAACGTATAAGAGATACACACAGCTTCTTAATATCCACAATAAAAATAAGGGTGACAACTAGTTTCAAATTGCAAGTTCTTTATCAGGGCGGGGAGTCACTATGAACAATTACAGAATTTGTTTGTTGTCCATTCACACCTAATGCTCTTCAATCCTATGAACAACGAGTAAGTTTGAAACTTGTTATCACCCTTATTTTTTTATCGTGGATATTAAGAAACTGTGTGTCTCTGTTATGATACAATATATTAACAAGAAGACATAATACAGAGATCAGAGATAAAGGACAGAGGGAAAGAGTGAATACTCGACTAAGTACACTCGAAAAATTGTCCCTTCACACCTAATGCTCTTCAATCTTATGAACAACGAGTAAGTTTGAAACTTGTTATCACCCTTATTTTTTTATCGTGGATATTAAGAAACTGTGTGTCTCTGTTATGATACAATATAATAACAAGAAGACATAATACAGAGATCAGAGATAAAGGACAGAGGGAAAGAGTGAATACTCGACTAAGTACACTCGAAAAAACACCCGCACGCATAGTTATACAGATAAAAGGCCGGCCCGATAAACTGTGGCACACGACTTAAAGGGTATGTAAGTTTTCAAAACTGCTAATTGTCAAAATTTTAGAGATTCTAAGTGATGAACATATCATTATTAGAAGTAGTCTAGTTAATAGAATAAAAGATATTTCGGATAAATATGCATTGAATAAAGAGAAAAATTTTACTTATTTTGAAAAAAATATATTAGGTCTTGAAAAAAAAAAATTTAAAAGTGAATAAATTTGTATATAATTTGCTATGCAATAATAAAAATAATAATCACTAAACTATTCTTAGAGTCTTTATTGCAGCAAATTGTTTGATGGCATATATAAAACAGTTCCGTAACTGAGTGAGTGACTGACTAACTGACGTATAACGCACAGACCAAACCGCTGGAGCTAAAGGGCTAAAATATTGCATGGAAATTCTTCTTATAGTGAAAGTGCGCAGTAAGAAAGACTTGTGGAAAAGTCCACTTAAATTGTTAAAATTAAAATTTTAAGCTGTTTTTGTAACATTCTTTAAAGTTTGCATTTAAAATAATAATCTCAGGATTATAAAATTTATATCACGAGAAAGATCATAAAAAATCCTTTAAAATGATATCTTTTTCGAATTTTTACCTACATTTTCTGATTTTTGGGGAATTTTAAAAATTAATTTTTAGAATTTAATTTATTAAATGCTGATCACTTCGTTCTTTTCTTTCTGTGATACTTTAAACTAATTTTGCATCACGTGCATAGCAACGAAATAGACAAAAAATACTTTTTTTCCTTGCTAATGTTGCAGACAATTTATATTATCCAAATAAAATATTAAAATACAGTAAAAGAAATCTTCCTTAAACTGTACTATATTAACTGTACTATATTCTTCAGTATGTTCTAGTAGATTTAATTTGAATAATTTCCTCTACATTGTTTTCTCTATAAAAATACCCGTTACAATTTTATTACACATTTTTTTGTTTTTTTACACCAATTGCATACATTTATCGTTGTATTTACTATAAATAAATAAATAAATAATTAATATATATATATATATATATATATATATATATATATATATATATATATATATATATATATATATATATATATATATATATATATATATATATATAGATGTATATATACATATATATATATATATATATATATGTATATATATATATAGATGTATATATATATGTATATATATATATATATATATATATATATATATGTATGTATGTATGTATATATTGGCATTAATTGCATACATTGACCGTTGTATTTAATTTGAATGTACTCCGTAGCGAAGTACAGGTATTCAGCTAGTAGATAGATAAAGGAAGGGAGAGAGAGAGTGATACAGAGGGTGACAGTGCACTCAAAAACTCGAAAGATAACCCAACACAGAAACACTTATAAACTAAGACGGATGATAGCATCTCACTATCAACATTCAGGAAGGTGGGGTCTTTCATATACACTTAGCTGCCCCCCCCCCCAAAAAAAAGGTGGAGTTTAAAACTTAAAGCGAGCAGAAAAAAAGTGTCTTTCAAGTCTCGAAGCTCATAAGCAAAGCTTTCACTAAATCAATATTCTTGAAGGCGTAGCACACGCATAAAACATATTAGTTAGTGATAAAGTGGAAGTGATTTACTGTCAAGCATTGAGAGGACAATATACTAAGTTTTAATATACGAAAAAACGCCTAAAAAATAACATTAATAGTACTATTTGGAGTATTACAATTCGATGAATTGTAGCTAAAGATAAAACAAAAACTGAATAATATTTTTTTAAACATTAACTACAAAGTATTAGTTCAAAGTAACGATACGTTAGATAATTGCTAAACAAACCAAAATATATACGGCATTTACTAAATTAAAATTCTTTATTATCCAATAAATTCAATGATGTAAGAAATAGATAAGTATAGATAATTTCATTGGTTAGATTAAAGCTACCATAAAATCTTGACTATAATACACATACTTGATTTTGCGAGAAATGTTTGGAAAACATTAAAATTTGACTATAATACGCAGTCATAATTTTTCAATATTTTATTTAAAAATCGCACTAATATTTATTAACATAAATGAAATTTGTAATAAAAAGAAACGAAACATCAAATTCGGTAGAAGAAAACTTAAATTTTTAATTTAAAACAAACAATACTGTCAAATTATCAGTCATAATCACTTTCACTAGAATAAAGCTCATCTATTGTTTGTAGTTTATTCAATGTTTAAAACTACGTTTTTTTTGTACTCTAGTATAATACGCACCCTCATTTTACCGGAATAAAATGTGAAAAAAGTGCGTATTACATTCAAGATTTTACGGTATAAGCTTCATACAACTTTAAAAGTTATTGCGCGTACAAAAATTTATGATAAATTAACATGAATGCAAGTTTATCTATAAATGAAAAGCGGCTAATTATTTGTCAAACAAAACACAAACTTATTTTGCAAATTTTAAGTACTTCTTGAAAGTATATGTACAATATATACATATATATAAATATATATATATATATATATATATATATATATATATATATATATATATATATATATATATATATATATATATATATATATATATATATATATATATATATTACACTTTGAAAATTTTACGATTTTCCTTGCATAAATTAACGACGTACAAAGTGCACACTTTGGAGAATTCTAATTCAATGGTAGCAGAATATTCTTATTTACAAGGAATTAAGGGTTCTTCGTTTCTTCCCTTAACCACAAGTGACTCTACACTCATTTCTTTCAATTAGTTTTAATAGTCCCTGATGTAATGAATGCCATTTCCGGTTCTCGGGCGAGATGTTTCTCAGAAATTCGGTTCGCAGTTTTCTTGGCGGTTTCTTTTCGTTCTAATGAACACTTGGGACGTTATTTTTGCAAGGGTGATAAACTAGCGAAAGGAAGGTTTCAAAAAAGTAATTATTTAGAAAAAAGTGCATTTCTCACACCAAACAAAATGTAACAGTATAATAACGTGAAGCCTGAAGAGCAAAAGAAAAACTTTCGCTTATGACGCTTAAATACTTTTTAGAGTTAGTAATCTAGGATTGTGATTATTTAAAAACTGCTGAATAAACTCTTTGGTTATTTAAAGAACAGTTATCTATTCTTTATTACAGACAGTAAAATACAGACAACTTTATTACAGACAGTTACCGTTTTTGTTTAACATCGTGGTATAACTGTAAAATCCGTAGAAAATTAAGAATTAAGTCAAAATATAAATAAATATACAAAACGCTCACACTATAAACCAAGACAGAGTTTTGTCATTTTGTAAGACATTTTGTAAGACATTTGTAGACATTTTGTAGACATTTTGTAAGATCCTAAAACAGGATAAGCATAAAATGCGAATTATAAAACTTCAAATAACTAATAGTCATTGATTGAAAATTCAGATACTCTTGGTTTAAATTTATTAATGTCAAGAAATATATATATATATATATATATATATATATATATATATAATTATGATTAGTATCATCAAAAAAAGAGAAAATATGCTTTAAAGTAAGATGCACATATTTTGGTCCAATCTGATTTTTTCTTTCTTTAACCCTGTTGTATTGTAGTTAAAGAGCTGGTGAGTTAAGTTTTATAGCACTTCGCGTGTAGCTATTTCCGTTGAACTAACGGATTTGGCAGTTTGGTGTACAATGATTTATGTATATGCGCCTCTAATTCATGAAAATGTCAGATGCGTCCGGCTGGCATTGAATGGAAATATAATTCGACGGAGACACGATCGTCATCTAGCTTCAAGTAAACGAACACGAAGAGGAGGTTTTAGGGTTTCACATAGTTTATTCGCAGAAGTATTGGACGGATAAATAGTTTAGAGTCATTAGCATTTGTTACCCTTAGATAGAGAGTATTAATTTAGGTTCGTGATTATTAAAAAGTACTGATCAATTAGTTTTCTCCTAAGTGCTACATATACTTGGGAAAAAAAGTACATTTTAACTACACCGGTAAACTACTGAAAATAATATTTTCATTAGTTTCAGTGAAACATTTGTGCGAAGTTTAAGACATAAAATAACATTACTCATATTATAAATGATCTTTAAGATAGAGAAGTTGATATATACATACTAGTATTAAGACTTTTCTTATGTCCTTTAATTCAGGACAAAATACGATAGGGAAGATGTTGAAGGAATTAAATCGACATTTCAGTAGTATTTATTTTAATATTGTAATTATGTAACACATAATTACTTTTATTTTCTGTTCTATGAACAAACAATTCAACTGCAATTGATATTGAAATTATCAGTCTGATAAAATCGAAAATTCAGACAGGGCATTTCCAGAATGTATTGATTGCATATATATACTCTGTCACAAAAAATATAAGCACCAAGAAGAAATCAAGCTACTGTCACGAAACTTGGAAGGAATGTAGAATGGTAAGAGATATGAAAATGATTAAAATTTCGACGCCAATGAGACAAGGGTAAGCACGCTATGCGCATATGAGCTGCGCAGCTGGGACAGTTTAAAAGCATGATTGCTCGTGCCATAGTAGAAGGATAGTAGAAGGATCGTGCCATAGTAAAAGGACGTGCCATATTAGGCCAAGATTCCTGATAGTAGCTTGATTTCTTCCGGGTGCATACATTTTTTGTGACAGAGTGTATTTCGGGTAGGATTTTCTAAGTGAACAATCGTCAAAAAAATGTCCGATATTAAACCTGAAACCAAGAAGACATCGATTTATCATCAACAGTAAATTTGTGAACAGTGAATAGACACCGAATCAGTTATTAAATATCAAATCCCTGTTGTTTTACTAAGATGAAACACCGGTGTTAACTCATCTGTTTCCATGACTTCACCCCCAAAGTTTTAAAGACGATGTCAAAGCAATGATATATCAAATAGGTATGACGTAGTATCCCTTGTGCTGTTCAAAGTTTCGTAGTTTACTCGGATGTTATATATATATATATATATATATATATATATATATATTACGCTCGATAAATTGTAATTGAATATGGATGAAAAAGAGATACCACTGTTGTTCATTGTATCTGTATAAGTTTAATAACTGCCAGAAAAAGAAATTTTATTGTTTTAAGTTTGTCATACGATTCAAAGACAAAAATTGAAGTTACCAAGTTTATGTAAAACATCATGAGTGGTTTAAACAATAAAACAAATATAACATGAAAACTCACTGAATGTAAGATGTTGGCAAACAATTTGCCTAACAGCGTGAGAAAATTATGGGGTCTGGTACCTTTTAACTGCATCGATATATTCTAGCTCTGGTACCTTTTAAATGTATCGATTTTATTTAGCGATTCTAATGGAACTTACACACGCTTCGCTCTTGTGTTACAATAGATAATTCAAGAGCTTCAAACAATCCAATGAATCAATTAAAAAAATTGATTCGGGGACTAAGTTCACTCATCCATGTAATTGACTACTAAACCTTAATCCTCCTAACTGTGGACACTTAGAAATTGTGTTTCACTTTTATTGCACCATTCCAACGGCAATGCAATACTTAGAAAATTTTGTCATAGCTGATTGTAGCCAATATTTATCCTCCTGCCAAATCAAGTTTAATTTATTGAAAAAATCTGAGGACTACAATTTTGGTCTTTGTTTAGTAACAAACTTTAAGATATCTCTTACAAAAAAAATAAAAAAAATTATATGAAGTTTTTTTTTCTCAACATCATGATCAATTTCCCGCAGAATAATGTAGATTACACTATTAATTATTTAATTAATTTATATGTCTTTGATACTCCTTTATTTTGAAAATCTCATGAAAAAACTTCTATTATGAATCAAAGCAACAAATACCCGAGTTTTTATTTGCAAATATATAACAATACTAAACCTGTGGCTGTAATAGTTAAGTCAGATTTGTCTTCAGAGTGTACTATCTACACAGTGTATTATCTAAAATGCCCACGTTTCACGCCTCTTTCCCGCCATATATAGAATAATTCCCTTGAAAATACTTTCAAAACTCGATAAAAAATATCAGTTTGTTCAGCCGGTAGCTAGTATTTAATACGACATCCGAAATCCAAAATTTGCATTGAGACTACTTAGGTTTTCAGACGAAACGGAACGTTAATTAAAAAATAAAATTATACATTTCCAATCCTGAAAGTAATTAAACATTTAAACTCGTCCGAGTGTGTGTTCTTTTGCCACAAAGGAATACATTATATTTTTTGGGCGCAGGTACACTTATTGAATTAATTAAGCTTTCGTTTTAAAGAGAGAAATATTCTTAACACAGTCAAAAAAACAATGAGATTTTTTTAGGATTTGATTGGGTTTTCATTCATTCATATATATATATATATATATATATATATATATATATATATATATAATAAATTAAATATTAGGCCCTCCATGCTAGAATTTAAATTCCTTTTCCTTAATCCAATCCCCAGTAAAATTACTTCATCGCTTAAAAACCCATAGCAACAGAACTTCCCATAAACTCGCATACGTTGCATTTCTACACTTGTATACGTCTGGAGAAAGGCGTAGGTTTGCATCGCCAGCCCCAAATTCTGCTGACAGTACAAAATAACAGGCACATGTACCTCGTTTTTCGCCCGTAAGGTTGAAAGGTGATATGCTATTCGCTCCGAGCTGTCGCCTGAAATGGACGGATGTCTTTTTCTGTCGCGCTAATAAAACGAATCGGCCAGACTGCATATAATTTTTTTATGCTGGAGTCTAGCTCCAGCCATGTAAATATGAGCTAGTTTTCCTTTTCAGGTTATATTTTAAGAACGTGTGAAATGGATATATTACATATATATATATATATATATATATATATAACAATTCCATAACTGATTGACTCACTGACGGACTGATTCACTGACTGACATACAACTCACAGACCAAACTGCTGGACCAAAAGGGCTGAAATTTCGCATGGCGATTCTTCTTATAATGTAGGGGTGCACTAAGAAAGATTCTTAAAAAATTCTTCTTAGATTTTTTTAAATAAAATTTTTAAGCTTTTTTAGTAACTTTTTTAAGTTTGCATTTAAAATAATAATTTGAGGGTTATAAAATTTATATCACGAGAAAGATCATAAAAATTCCTTTAAAATGAAATCTTTTTCGAATCTTTTTCTCCATACGTAATACAATATTAAAATACAGTAAAAGATATGTTCTTCGAACTGTACTATACTAACTGTACTACATTCTTTAGTACGTCGTATTAGATTTAATTTGAATACTTTCTTCTACATTATTTTGTCTATAAAAATATCCCTCACGATTTTTATATAAATATATAATTTTATTTACATCAATTGTATTCATTGATCGTCTTATTTATTATATACATATATATATATATATATATATATATATATATATATATATATATATATATATATATATATACAGTGTGTAACATAATTATAAGACCACCCAAAATATCACTCATTTTAATATTACACTGCATAAAATGAATAATTTTAAAATTTGAAGCAAATGAAAAAAGTTATATTTTCTCAAATAAATCGCTTAAAGAAAAAAAAATTGAATTAATTTCACACAGCAAATGATTTTTTGAAATCTCGGTGTAACATAAATATAAGACCACATATTTTTTTATTTAAAATCATTTGCGTTTTTAAAACTATTTTATTTTTCTTTCAAAATCGTAGATAAACTGTAACTTTACATCACAAAAAAGTCCAAACGATAATATTGTAAAATAAAATGGAATTTAATTTGTTTGTTTTTATGAGGAAATTCACAATGCCGCGTGGAAGAGAATTATCTGAACTAGAAGTTCGAAAAATTTGGTTTTATAAGGGCTCTGTAAAATCAGAACGTGAAATAAGTAAGATACTTCAACGTTCTAAAACTGCTATTCATAATGTTTTAAGTAAAAGAGATTTTTATGGAAAATATAAAAGATCTTGCAGAAAGAGTAAATTATCAGCTCGCGATAATAGACGAATTTTCAAGCTTGCAACGAAACAGAACTTGTCTACTCGTAAAATAACACAGCAGACAAGTAAAACTATTTCACATATGACAGTCTGGCGCACTTTAAGATCAAATTCAAATGTTGCTCTTCGGAAATTAAAAAGAAAACCAAGACTGTTAAAGCATCATAAAGAAGGAAGGCTGAAGTGGGCAAAGGAAGTCATGACCTGGGATGCTGCTTGGAAAAATTTTATTTTTTCCGACGAAAAAAAATTTAATTTGGATGGCCCGGACGGCAATATTTCCTACTGGCATGATTTACGAACGGAACCTCGGGTTTTCTTCAGTAGACATATGGGTGGTGGCTCTGTGATGGTGTGGGGAGCTTTTGCATATGATGGGAAATGTGATCTGCAGCGAGTTCTTGTTAAAATGGACTCCATTTGTTATCAACAACTACTTTAACAACACCTTATACCTTTTGGCCCATTTTTAGGAGGATCAAACTGGGAATTTCAGCAAGACAATGTGCCATGACATGTGTCTAAGTCAACTAAAAACTGATTTCAAAAAGAAAAAATCGAGGTGTTAAACTGGCCAAACCTTAGTTCAGACCTGAATCCCACCAAAAACTTGTGGGGCCATTTGGCTCGTCATGTGTATGCAAATAACCGTCAGTATGATTCTGTGTATGAATTGGAACTAGCTATCATGGATGAATGGGAAAAATTCCCAAATATTTGATCGAAAACCTAATTAATTCAATGAAAATTCGAGTATTTGAAGTTATTCAGAAAAATAGTGGATCAACATCATATTAGTTTTATTAAAAAAATTTGTTTTAACTAGTGGTCTTATAATTTTGTTACAGATATTTGATTGGAAAAATTTGAAATTGTTGATAAAATAATTAATATATTTAAATATCTCTTAAAAATAATATACAGATATTTTTTATTTCATTTATTAACATCAACCTAATTTAATTTTTAAAAAATTATACTATTTATAGTAAAAATCACAAAATCTACAGTGGTCTTATAATTTTGTTACACACTGTATATATATATATATATCCCACAATCATTAGAAGAGAAATATGGTAACTTTTGCATGACAAGTCTTTCAATGAACAATTCAATAAATTTAGAGAAAGATTTTGTAGACAGATACACAAATTAAAAGTTTTACGTGTTTTCATAAAATCTTTGTTTTAAAGAGATGAATTCCTCTGACAGAGTGGAAAAAAAACTCTAAAATATTAGGACTTCATTGGGTTTCCACAAATAAATACTGATGTCGTGAATAAGTACATTGATGAGTAAAAACGGAAAACTTATGTATTATAGAAGTGGAGAATGAAGCAAGCAGAGACGTAGTTAATCAAAAAGGTCCTGGAAGAGAGGAGAGGAATTGCAAACTGCTCCTAGGAACATGCTTTACCTGACGTTGCAGGCCACCCACCGTTTTATCTTCAAGTTTATCGACTATGCAATGCAGATATGTTGTCTGCCCTACTTGAGTTGTCACGTTTCGCGTTGTCACTGGTTCGACAACGAATTGTTTACCATCCAGAAGGGCAGCCGGTTGTACAGCTGACAGTCCAGAAAATTTAGAAAAGGAAAATGAAGTCTTTGGATACACAGGGAGGTAAGGCTGTTTGCCTGGTATACTTTGTTTGGAAGTGACACCTGCAATATAAAATAGTAACATCAGCATCTATTTTTTAGAGACAGACATGCATTTTTGAAAGAAAAATACATACACACACACACACACACACACACACACACACATACAAACAAACAAACAAACACAAACACACATATATATATATATATATATATATATATATATATATATATATATATGTGATATTCGCAAAGGGAGATGTCGGAGGACAGGTAGAGACCTCGAGTCACATTATGAAGTCATAGTACTTGTAGTCGTCTGAGCATTAAACGGTAGAAGTAGTCGACGAGTGGAGGCAAAGGCTTAGACAGGGAGTCTAGTCGAGGAACACAAGCATCGACATAATTTGGCACATAATGCTTTTATTTCTTAGAATTTTCTTTATTGCTGGACATCATTTAGTCGAAAGTACAAACATATTAACTCAACATATCTCGCAGAGAACGGGGAAGAACCCCGGCAGCCAACGTAGCGACGTAATGGACAGAGAGCTAAAAAGCACTACATGTTGATACTTTGGCGCGAACACACAGAAGACGCCGAAAACTCTATGTTCACGCCCTGAGTAGGGCCTGCTGAACTTTTAATTGGTTAAAACTGACACCTGACTTGAACGCGTCATATGTGGGGATCGTTTCGAATGTTCCACAAGGTTCGATCTTATATAGGTGTTGGCCGCACGTGGCTTTTAGGGGGAAAACAAATGACTTAATTTGGTATATCTAGATCAAAGTCAAATTGAGGGATATTGTTCTGTTGCGGTAGGACAAAGTTAATGGAGGGAAAGGTTTATCGTTTCATATATATATATATAACCATATGAGTTGAAAATTACATATTGTCATTGAAAAGAATATATTTATAATTCATATATTCCTTATAATAACCTGTCAAACGATGGCCGAAGGGCTAGAGCGGTGGTATTCAGTAACAGGGTCTGTGGGTTGGAGTCTCATGGCATGTATGTTGTAACCGCTCGGAATCAGGGTTAAGCAGTAGGTCCCGGTGTAATCAGCCCTCGTGTAGCAAAAATATATCTTACCTCTACAAACGAAACTAAACCAAATCTTCCAATAACCATACCATAAAACTTGATACGTAACGACACGCCATATTTACTACAGTAATGTTATGAAATGAACTGATAACTTCACGGGTGTCAGACTCTTGACGCTTCCTTTTACATGCATTCTCCAGCCCTCTCAGTGTACTCACATAGTTGTTTTGTTGTCGTGTCTATAACGTGTACAAAATATACTGAAAAAATCAAAGAAAACATGAACGATGTTGTTCTGATGCCCAGTACCTGATTTATAAGCCCTGAGATTACAGTTCTCAAACTAGCTAAAATAAGTGAAAATATGGGGTAAAGTCTAGAGCTTCTTCATAAGGTGGCATCCCATAATGTTTAAGGATTGATTCTATGTAATGGGTTTCCCTATATTTTAAGCATTTTACTCATTTACCGGGACTTTTTATAACTAGTAAGCATTTTTATAAATGCTCTGAAAACTATTTTAACCATTTTACGTTTTACTGCATATCTCTCTTTTACCATGTGTAAAATAAATTACAGTGTTATACTTTTAGTTAAAAATGTTTCAAAATCCCTTTTCAAAAACTTCTGCTCAACGATCCAATATTTCATACGTAACTATATACCATAGCACATATATAAAATGTACATAAGGCAAAAGAATTTCAGGTTTAAAAAATAACTATGTAATTCACCGGGATTTCACAAACAATTTCATAGCTTCTCGTTATCAAACCATGAAGGCTGAACATTAAATAACTCCCTTTTTTTTCGCTACAGTCTGTCTGCAAGATATCGATTTTTCTAAAGAATGAGAGTCTGCGACCTGAATTACTTCACACATACACTTCCTCATGAAAGAAAAAAAATAATGTTTTACTACGGCTTTAAAACTTATGGGAAATCTCCACGCTAACAAGTCATTAGAGATTGCTCTAAGATATTCAAAATATAATAACCTAGGGGATATTAATAGCTATAATAAACATTAAGTAAAATAATTTCGTATTGCGATTCAGGTGTGAATCTCATGCTGTGAAAATTAAAGAAAGCATATTTTGAATGTGAAATGATTCATGCATCTGAAATTTTATGGCGTGCTAAAATATAGTTACCCTTTATTACGAAATCATCATAAAGCATGTTTTTAAAGCTGCATAGAAGTAGTTATAACTGTGTAAGAAATATATTTACTTATTAATTGCATAAAATGTGACATTTTACTAATTTTTGCATAAAAATAGCAACCCGAAGCAAAAGACAATAAAAGAAAAAAATAAGGTACACACACTTAAAAAAAAATATTTTATGTTCAAAGCCAAAATATTTTGAATCTATTGACTCAACAAATGCCCATTGAAATGCTTCTATGCGATATAGACGTTTACGCAATGTATATATATATATATATATATATATATATATATATATATATATATATATATATATATATATGTATGTATGTATGTATGTATGTATGTATGTATATATAAAGCATTAGAAGAAAAGTATCATATCTTTCGCCTCACACGGCATTCTATGAATATTTTTTTCTAATGAATATAAGGAAATATTTTGTGGAGTGATACACAAACAAACAGTTTCGTGACTTTTCTACGAATTAATATTTTTGGAAGTATTATAGTTATATAAAGGATAAACTTTAAAATCTTTAAAATAAACTGATTAATACTTTTCTGGTTAATAAAATTAATACTTTTCTCTTTAAATTAATACTTTTCTAATTTCTTTATTTATTAATTTTGTCAGGGAACAGGTGTAGAATTATGAATTTTCTAAACTTCCGTTCGTGTAATCCCCACCTATAGTATTCTGGCAATGAAAGGAAGTCTAATTTTGCACTCTCACATGTTGCTTGGAAGGCAGACAATTGAATAAAAAAATTTTTAAACAGATGTATAGTATACCATTCTTTGACCTGAGTGGTGTGAAAAGTTTATTGAGAGTAAAAATAGAGTATTTTCCCTGATAAATACATTGTGGAACATCTATAATTTACACGACTGACATTTCATTGCTAGATCTATCATGGGAACTTATGAGAACATTCACTGCAGTTTAACCATGGTTAAAGCTTTAGATTGTTTTATGTATTTGTGGTAACTCTCTCTGACTGATAACCTGAGATACTGTAGGCAACGAGACCGAACGAACAACATAAGGAACAACACAAAGTCCTCGTATAACCAAGGTAAATTATAAAGGAGTAACTGAGGCAGTGTTAAGATTCTACATACTATTTTTATTTAAAGATTTAATGGAGTGTACTGTCTTTGCAAGAACGAAGACTTGTAACGAGTTCAATTACGTGGGAGATAACCAATTTACAGTTACCTCTCCAGTTTATAGATACTCTCCAACATCTAAATAAATGGTTGCTTATAAGCGACAGGACCAGCATCTCTATCGTGCTTAAGCTAAAACTGATTTGAAGAAGGATAGAAATGTACATTAAGTCACGATGTCCATTTTCAGTGGATCCCATCTCATGTGGACATTCACGGGAATGAAATGGCGGATAAACTAGCTAAGGAGGGTTTCAGTCACTCCATCCCCTCCTCTTCCGCCTTGACTTTTCAGGAATTATATTCATGGAAAAAAAATCAAAAATTTTGGCTGAGTGGAGAGAGCCCCCCCCCCCCCCCACACACACACACTCATCATTGTATATGGGTATTAAGCGGGATTTTTTCT
The DNA here is from genome assembly GCA_907164885.2 of Dolomedes plantarius. Taxonomy (NCBI): domain Eukaryota; kingdom Metazoa; phylum Arthropoda; class Arachnida; order Araneae; family Dolomedidae; genus Dolomedes; species Dolomedes plantarius. Next base: position 59,881,043 of record OU015497.1, on the reverse strand, counting down.
AGACCTCTCGTGTGACAGTGGCTCCCGGACTGAGCTTTCAAGACTTGCAAGCGGTCATATCAAGTGCTTCTCATTTAATGAGGGCAGGGAGGACTTCGCCACCTGCAACAAGTGCCACGACCACCAGGCTTCTAAAGAGCTTATAATGGATTGCATGGGCCTCACTAGAGATGATATCTACCGCGATCCTCTTCTTGTGCTCGACTTCCTGAGAATCAACGAACTTATGGATCTCATCTGACTACTCCAGACAATGGAGGATAGACAACAACAACAACAACAACAATCAACTTATGAAGAAATACAACAAAAATTCTATATGCTTTTTGAGACCAGACACGCCATGGCTTCAGCCCTTTGCAAGTCCTCTAAAATATCCGTGCACTATTTTATGATGGTAGTCAACTCCAGATATTATAATCTAAAAATGAAATAGGAACTATATATTAAGGTTTAATGTATTTTATCTTCGTATTCCCAAGAGCTAAACGAGCTAAATGTAAAAGGAGAAGTACACCCAACATAATTTTACTGTCAATAAGCTATAGTTCAATTAAAAGAGACTCGATAAAAAGTGCAATTGAAGATACTCCATGCATGATATGCATATTAATGAAAATATATAATATGTGTAAATACCTGAACCTATCTTAAATCCCCATTATTACGCCACATAATGATATGTAAACTTAGTTATATTTTAATCAGAAAACTTTAGCGTAAATTATTGTAATTTATTCATTTAGTTTAAGATTTTATCAGAAAAGCACATCTAACGAAACTTATTACCTTAAATATATCATACTGAAATGTATTTATAAAGCTTAATTAATATATAATATGCAAATATTAATATAAAATATAATATAGTGAATGAATAATTTATCAGTCTCCTCTAAGTCTCTACTGTGGTGTATTTTTCTGTTTTTATGACAAAACTTCCATGACAGATTGATTTAATTACGGCTTTATAGTCTGAGAGAATAAACATAAATATTAGCAGCCATATTCAGAACACTAGAGGCGGTAATCAATTTCTCCTCGTGTCAAATTTTTAGCCTCATCATGCTGCTTCCAGAGGATGAAAATCGAACATATGCAACATTTTCTTTTTTTTTCTGCAAGAAAAAACCAACGGTGACCTTATAGAACATTAGGCAAGCATTTACAGCAAATGACCTTAATTTCCTAATTCTCATTTGCTCCTTACGTGTAAAATAAATTAGTCTGTTTCTAAACTTAAACTAAATGTCCACGCAAAATTGTCATTATCTTTCCTTTATTTTCAAGTCTGTTAAATTGGGACGTTAAAAAAATCCATCTAATAAAATGTTATTTTAAGATTAAATTTTCAGTGACATTTCCTTCGAGGAGCACAGAGTAAAAATGATTTTAAAGAGGAAATGTTAGTTGTTTAACGCTTTACTCATAGAGTTTTTTTTATACTAATCATCACCATTTTAACAATCATTAATTCAATATGACAATTAGTGTTTAGTATTTTATGCAATTCTATTAAGAATAATTTATTAAATGTATTTGTTACCATAATAAAAACATCAACCTTAGTATCATAAAATAACATTCAAAATAAAACATACTTTATTAACAGAATCACAAAAACAAACCTACTTAAAGCTATTCCAATACAAGATTATCCAGATTACAAAATACGCAAAACAATTAAAATGTTATTGCTCGACTTTAAAACTTCCTTTTAATTGCTGCATGTCACGCGAAAATTGCAAACTCTACTGAAAAATTTATTATTGTTTAATGTAATAATATACTTATATATAAATATATAAATAATTATGATACATTTCTAGTGAAAATTTTATTTATTTTCTTTTTTTAACTAAATGAAATGTAAGTCACTAAATTTCAATTCTGTGTAAAATGAGACATTTTTTTTTATTGGCTTAAATAACCGAACAATTTCATTGTATTTTGAATGAATGCTACGTAAAATAAATAAAATTTCTATTAAGCATAATTTTTATGAACTGTTAATGTAAAGATCCTTTCATATTTTAATTAACAGGGATAATTTTTAATATTTTCAAATTCAATGCGAACGTAAATGAAAATTAAAAGAAGGAGAAGATAACAGAAATTTGGAAAAAAAATTAAGAAATTATAATAATGATTAAAGCACTTATTATAAGGCCGTCTAAATTTTTAGAATTAAAATTTCAGTAAAGATATAGTTTCCAAATGATAATTAAGCTGAGAGTCAAATAAATAACCTCGTTTCTGAAAGAAACTGCGATAAATAAAGCCACAAATTAAAATCTGAAACAGCATGAACAATGACCATATTTCTACGGCGATCAACTGTTGAAGTCTCCTATTATCCCAGTATTAATACTTTTTTAAAAGTAGTTATTTTATAAAAGTAGTTATCAACAGTTTATAAAATAACTACTTTTTCTCTCAATGCAACGGATTCCATGGCAATAAATCACAACCTTGATGGACGAAATATTTATCCTTTAGGAAAGAAGGAATTACTCTGAGATTCAACAGTTAAAAAAAACTATTATTGTTATTTGCATGAAGTTCCCACAATAAATAAATGATATCCGTTATATATATATATATATATATATATATATATATATATATATATATATATGTACATATATATATATGTACATATATATATATTATATATATATATATGTACATATATATATATATTATATATATATATATATATATATATATATATATATATATATATATATATATATATATATATATATATATATATAGAGAGAGAGAGAGAGAGAGAGAGAGAGAGAGAGATAGATAGATAGATAGATAGATAAATAGATAACAAATATTTCTATGAACCGTCTATGCATTAAAATGGAGGAAAAACAGCTTTAATTACGAAGTCGCGTGGTACACGAAATATGGATGGCGACAGATAATATCCAGTTATAACTCTTTATCCAGGATAATATTCTTCACCGCATTTTTTCTTGAAAAGGTTACATATCACATAAAATGGTGTCAGTGCATATTTCTTTAAGGTACTAACCTAAAACCCTACACCAAAGAACAGTTTTAATCAAATATACAATAAAATAGGACAACACCAGCACCGTCCTGAACCATAGTGGTACTGGTGTTCTCTTTATTCACCGAAATGAAAATACTTTGCACAAAACTCACACTGGTTCCATTGCATCAAACTGCACTAGTGAATTAATTGCAATTAAGGTATCCCTTTTCCTTTACTTGTTCAATCCTTCCGTTTGCTCAACTGAAGGGCTCGTTATCTTTTCTAACTCAGGATCAGCCTTGGAATCTATAAGAAATGGGGAAACCGCCTTAACCCGACAACATAAATGATCTTCTTTGTCAACTTCGTTAAAAGGGAAAATCCTGTACCATTCAATGGGTCCCTCACATGTCAATTTGAAAGAAATGAAGTCTGCTGACTCGCTGACCAAGGAAGCGTGGAACTTGCCCAGACCTCGTGTTCCATCACACTAGAAGATGCTAACGCAGTGGCCAGGAGGAGATTATCCAACTAGCCCCTAAAGAAACCATTAATTTCTGAGTGACCCAGAACAATTTCTTCTACAATAACTAGTCAAAGAAGTGATCACTTTAAGGTTGTGAAAATCCACCCAGATGACACAAGATATTTTATCAACTGTAGAAATTTTCCAGAAACCCAGCTTTCTCTAGAACATATCTTTTACTGTCCAGCCATTTTAGCTAACCTTTTCAACCTTGTTTTGTTGCCGCAAGAACTCCTCCAGAACCCGCAGGCACCTGTTCTGGCAGCTGCTGTTATCAGGGCTTTTGGTTCTATTTAAAACTTTTTTCATCTCCACTATTCATAAACACAACAACATAGGGCATAAATTTATCATTTTTTTCAATAAATGCACCAGTAACGTGTTTTCTGTGCATGTGTAAGTTCAAAGTTTCTTCATCAAATAGCAGTCATGCTTACTCCACACCAACGGTGACGGAGAAGGAAATCGTGTATCTTCGTTGTTGCGCATGCGTATTACAAACTCATATTCACTCCCCTGGTTCGTCTCCATCTCTGGTGTCTGCGGTTTCAAGTCTTGGATAAAGTTCAACTTTTGTCTCTGCCGCCATGCTCGACAGCCAATCAGAATAGAAAGAGAAGATTATGCGCATGCGGAAATAAATTGCCTCTTCTCCCCGTCTCCTAGCTGTGTATAGGGCTTTTATGACAGACGCGGAGACAGGTGGCAAAATGTGTCTGTCTTTCATTGCTGTCGCCGTTGGTGTGTATACGTATATATATTATGTCTAATATATATACGTATAAAATCTGAAAATACAGATTATAGAATGGGTTTCCAATAAATCATAAAAAGCCTCTTTCGAAGAGTTACTGAGGGATTATCAACTATCTGAATAATATGCAGTTTTATATAGGATTCAGTTAAAATAATAATCAGACAAACATAAATTTTCAATTTTTCCACTAGAAAGAAAAACAGTTTCACACATATTTTATTTTTAGCTTCCAAGCCACGCTGAAATTATATCCTAGAATTTCTATTTTATTTAAATTTGTTTTTTTAAATTTTAGTTTCAAAGCCACGGTGAAATTATTTCGAAGAATTTGAATTTTATTTTTAACCTTAGCAATGCTTGGGCAGTCTGTTAATAAATGAGAAATAAAAATGAAAAACATCAAAAATATAAAAAAACGATAAAGTATGTCGTTTATGTAAGAAATTTCGTTTTAAGTGTTAATTATTGCCGAAGAACGTGATGTCCCAAAAAGTAGTACACGATATAGTAATTTTTTAAAAAAATGTATGTTAACGCCAAGTATTGGTAGTTTTTAGCAATTAATCACCCTTAATCAATTTAATGTTTATATACAGGTTTATATAGAGTTACACATAGAGAAGAAACATTTGTGTCTATCCAAATAAAACCGGAAACACGAGGTCCGATTCCGTTAATTCAATAAACGTCAAAATCTAGACATTTATCTCTTTATTTATTTTTGTATTTGTCTATGCATTTTTTTGTCTAGGTGTTTCTTTGTCTATGCTTTTCAGTCTTTGTAGTCTAGGTACGCATCAAAAACTATATACATCAAAGTCTAGATATGACATAGTTGTTTTTTTGTAGATTCGGTGACAAATTTAATTTAGTTATTATATAAATAATTGGGTTTTGAACGTTTTAGTGCCCTGGACCACTTTGATAATCGGGGGAGGGCTATGGATCCTTCCTTTTGGTAATAAATACTCATATGACCAATCGTTTCGAAAACAAAATTTGGAAATGAAATAAAGTAACATAGTGTATCCAAAATTATATTTATATTCGATTACATTCGTATTCGAGATTGAGAAAGATATGCCTAAAATGAAATATGTAAAATTAAGAAAAATACCAATATATTAACAAATGAAATTTGTCATTTAACACTTTATTTAAACAGTTGAATAACACGGTAAATTGATTCAGCGTTATTGAAAAAAGGGCAATTTGAGACTTATGCTTCATATAAAAATGGACATTCAGTTCCAAAAGTTTACTTTTGAAGAAAACAATTTTGAAATTCTTACAAAACAGATTAACATTATTAAATAAAAAATACCATTTATCTAATCATATGAAAAATTTCAGTGACTCATTTTTAAAAATTATATGAAGTCTGAAATATAGTTTTCAATCTATATATCACTAGCAAATTATTAGGCCAAATGAAATTTAATGCGTAAAACAAAACTGCATAAAACACCGTAAATTGCGTCAACTGTGTTAATAGGCAATTTCCCAAATTAATCAGTGTTTCTCGAATGCTGTCGCACTTTATTTGAATTTCCATATAATTCGAGTACCTTGTTATTCAAGGATTGTTGCAATTTACTACCACGTTATTCGAGTTTCCGTACACATTTCAAGTACTGTGTTATTCAAGGGATGACTGTACTTTAATTGCTAATTATTTACTGAATGCCGACGGCATAGTGAGTTGTACATCTGACTAAATTAAAATTGAAAGGCAACCCAAGTTTTTTTTTTATTAATTTTCAAATTGAACGTATGTATCCAGTTTAGTTTCAAATGAAACAGCTCGCAATTTGTGTTTTGCCTCATGAGCGATTTCCTCGACTACAATTCTCTCGAGTCAGAAGAGCCCCTGAAATGCACTCACGGAACTCCAGTGGGTCCATGAACCACAGGTTCTGAAACCATGATATAAACGAAGTAATTTCGCTTTCATGAAGTTCCTTGAATGTCATTATTTATAACATTACACCAATTTAAAGGAAGAATTTATCTGTTTCAAACAGCAAATGTAGTACATGCGATTACTCAATAAGATCATTCGTTTTATGCCCTTGTTAAGTTTTAATATTTCTCCGTCATGCAATATTAAAGTGGAATAAGATGTAACAAAAGTACACACACACACACACACACACACACACACACACACACACACACACACACACACACATATATATATATATATATATATATATATATATATATATATATATATATATATGTATATATATATATATATATATATATAAATACATTGGTGAAATTTTTATTTTAAGCTTTGTTAAAATGCTTAATGTGATATTCAACCATTTAAAAAAACAATAAAAATTTATTTCATTATTACAATAACACACTTTAAATAGCACACTTAACCTTGTACACATTATTTTAAAGGTTACTTGTGATCCATTATTTGATAACGATATTTCAATCGATCAGAGTAATAAGAATTTAATCTTCTCTTCAAACTCCAGGGCGGTATTTTTACCCTAAATTAGGTAATAAATTTATAGCTTCACCTTGTCTAAAACGAATTTATTAGAAACGTTTCAATATAATTTTCTGTAATCGACAATAAATTAAAATGTGTAATACATATTGAGAAATAATGTATGATATCACAAATGATACGATTCAAGATAATGGCTTGTGAAAATTGGATTAGCTATAAATTTAACTCCCACGTACATCAAAATTATACCATTATTCTAATAAATTCATTCTGAATATTGGTTTGATGGATATATTTATTGATGTATAATTCACTGTGAAATTTTACGACATTTAATCAATAAGTGATAAAATTATTTTGCAGTTATTTTAGCTATTTTGCCTTCATTTTTAAACTCATAAAATTTGCTCTTATGAAATTAAATTATTTTCGATTTTTAGCAAAATTAAAATATTAGTCCTAAAGTTTTCTTATAGGAAATCGATACGAACGTGGGTGGAATAATACAAAAAGCTGTTGCTTTTGTTTATTCAAGTCTAATATTTTTTCCTGAATCCTGTTATTAAGTCTGAATCGACAGAATACCGTAAAATCTTGACTATAATACGCACACGTCTATAATGCACATGCTTGATTTTGCGCAAAATTTTCGGAAAAAATTAAAGTTCGACTATAATACGCACCCAAAACTTTTGAATATTTTATTTAAAAATTGCACAAATATTTATTAACATAAATAAAATTTGTAATAGAAATAAACGAAAACGTCAAATTCAGTAGAAAAAACAACTTAAATTTTTAATTCAAAACAAACAATAATGTGAAATTATCAGTCTTAATCACTTTCGATAGAATACATCTCATTTATTGTTTGTCGTTTATTCAATGTTCAAAACTTCGATTTTCTTGTGCACGAGTATAATACGCACCCTCATTTTTGCATAATTTATTTATAATTATATTATTTTTGCATAATTTAGTCATAATTTATTTTATCTAAGCTGGTCAGAAAGCGACACTATGGCGACACCCTTTATTCTTAAATGGCAGTACTCAATCTTTCAATTCTTAGTGCCGAGCAGTACAATAACATATTCAGTGTAATGCGCGCTTCGAAATATTTAATCTTTAATCTTATGTGATATGATATTAGATAATGCAACGTCTTTTTTCAGCGAGTAAATAATATATTGAAAAAGGCTAGTGTATTTTCGTCTCTATATAAGAAGTTAATGGCCCGTTTGGACACAACAGCTCCATTTTGTTGCTGTCAGTGCCGAACGCAATAAATTATACAACATGTAAAATTCTGTATCACATGATTTTGACAACAGTAATTTAATATAAGTGCTTGCAGCATATTTAGGTCGGATTATCTTAAGAACGATGTTCGGCTGGTCAGAGAAGAACTTTTTAAGGGGTTGAGGGTAGGGTGGAGGCTCAGTATTCTGAATTTTAATCAATGGCATTGGTTCATTTAATGTGAAATTTTAAAAATATAATGTTCATAAAATGATAATTGTAAATATAAATTTAATGAATTTATAGGGTAAAAAGCATTTGGGATAATAATTGCAACTTTAAATGTAATAAATTATTTCAGCTAGAGGTCTTTCGAAAACAAATTTTGATTGCAATAATGTCAACCAAAAAAATATAACTATATATTTCACGATTATTGTAAAAGTATAATAATGTAAACAATTCAACACAAACAAAAAAAAATTATAAAGCGTGCATAGACTGCCGAACAAATTAACTGAAAACCTACCCTAGCATTGCAAAACTTTTTACTTTTGAATAAAAGTTTGCGCAGTTGCAGCAAATACTAATATTGAAAACGGACAAATATAACAAAAATTAAACATGCCAACAGAGCTAGAAAATTATAGGAAGAATGTAGACAAAAAATAAACAGAAATCAAGCACTCAGGGCTCTACGCACCATAAGGCAAAATTCTGTAGTAGTGCCGGAAGTAAACCAGAAATCGAGGTAACCGACTGGTCTTCGAGTATTTCTGTCTTTTCATTTGTGTTTTTTTTTTGATTGTATGTGTATTTGAATATATGGTGCGTTGAGCCCTAAGTGCAAGTTCTCTGTGTTTTTTCATTTATTTTGATGTAACGCCTCCGAAGGCCATGAAATAAATATATATATATATATATATATATATATATATATATATATATATATATATATATATATATATATATATATATATATATATATATATATATATATATATATATGTGTGTGTGTGTGTGTGTGTGCGAGTGTGTGTGTATGTGTGTGTGTAGTGTCATACAGTTAGCTTTAGTCTTAAATTACACCTAGGCATTAATACCGAGAGTAATAATGTAGCAGTATTTTTTAGTTAAAAATATACTTATTAGTACTTTTGAGTATAATTATGTACAATTTTACAATATTCCAAGAGGAAAACAGATTACTTCCACCCGGTTACGTCGTAATTGCTATCGTTTTTTGCACTAACTCAGAGATTGGAAGAATCTTTGCAAAGAAACCTGTTACCTTTGCTAAGAAACCTGTGAAACACTCTTTGCTAAGAAACCTGTTGCTATACAATCTGTTGCCACTCGGAAAACACCGATTTGAGAAATCTTATGTTATTCCCTTAAAATATACTACATATCTATCTATCTATCTCTCTATCTATCTATATCTATCTATCTCTCTCTCTCTCTCTCTCTATATATATATATATATATATATATATATATATATATATATATATACTCATGAACAAAAAAATTAGCGCACCAAGAAGGAGTCGTCAAAATGAAACGAAATTTTACATGCGTAATGACTACTTTGATATAAGTAAATGGTAAGAAAATCAAAGAAAAGGGATAATTTATTTCAGAGAAAAAGGCAAAAGAACGGAGGAGTTAATACTCCGTTGGACCCCTCTAGCGCGAATGCACGATGTGATACGATCGGGCATTGAGTCATACAAGTTCTGTATGATGTCTTGAGACATTTCGTTCCATATTTGCTGTAACCTTGCCTCTAGTTCGTTCAAACTCGTGGGATGGCCAACTCGTCGTCCCAAATGATCCCAGATATGCTCGATTGGAGACAAATCTGGGGATCGGGCATGCCAAGGAAGGGTAGTAACAGTGCGGAGACAGTCTTGTGACACCCTTGCCGTATGAGGCCGAGCATTGTCTTGTTGAAAAATGGCTCCTGGGAGCCGTTGCATGAGTGGCAACACATGTGGTTGCAGAATTTCATGAACATACCGCTGGGCTGTCATGGTGGCACGGAACAATACTAGGGGTGACCGTGTATTGTAGGCAATGGCACCCCATACCATCACACCAGCTGTGGGAGCGATGTGTCGCTGTACAGCAAAGGCAGGATTGAAGCGTTCACCACGGGCTCTCCACACACGAACACGATTGTCATCACTGCCGAGATTGAATCTGGATTCGTCGCTAAAGACGACCTGGTTCCATTCCGCTGCAGTCCAGTTTCCTCATGCGCGGCAAAACTCCAAACGGAGGCGTCGATGGGTGGGCTTCAAGGGCAGCACACGTAATGGGCACCGCGATACCAACTGTCCTTCAGCCAGGCGCCTTCGTATGGTTCGAGAAGACACAGAGGCCCCTAGTGAAGGTGCTACCTGTGCCTGGATGGCGGCCGATGAAGCAGTTGGCTGTACGCGTGCATTTCTTACGATGTGGCGGTCTTCTCGATGACTGATCTGTCGAGGGCGTCCTGAGCCTGATCTTCGTGTACATGACATCTCTCGGGTCCACTGGTCCCAACACCTCCTCACAACACAATCAGAGCGGCCAAATTGACTAGCTACTCGCCTAGCTGACCACCCAGCTTCCATTTCCATCATCCCGACGATTCTCCCCCTCTCAAACTGCGACAATTGCTTATATTGTCTTCGAACACGGCGTAATGGCATGTCTATCTCAGCTCTTCCTTTGTAAATGATTCAGCACACTCAAACGAGCTTTGGTTACCTGTTTTATACTCCACAGAGTACGATGTTCAACGCCCTATACCGGCTATACGTAATGCGCAATCACGCTGCATTTCTAATCATTTGCATATCTCCCCGACATGTACCTTCATTGCAAGTTTCGTTACGATCCCGCAATTATTCTTGGTGCGCTAATTTTTTTGTCCATGGGTGTATATATATATAGATATAGATAGATAGATAGATAGATAGATACTCATACATACATATACATATATACATATATATATATATATATATATATATATATATATATATATATATATATATATATATAGATAGATAGATAGATATATACTAATACATACATATATACATATATATATATATATATATATATATATATATATATATATATATATATATATATATATACGTACATTCATGTCTACATACATAAATGTCTACGAGATTCGGTAATCTTTGCAATGAACATTTTCTCTTCGTATATGCATAAACATTTTATATAAACATTTTCTCTTCGTAATATGCTGCGTGGAACTGCCCTATTGACTAATGAACTCGACAAAAAAGTATTAACATTTCACATAACAAAAATCGTCATTTTCCCTTCAGCGAGATTCACCGGAATTCAAAACAAAACGGAGGTACGACAACTGATAAATATCAAAACGCAAGCTCTTGTGTAAGATCCAACGGGAGCGCGCGCGTGTGTTTAAATAAATTTTTCGACGTCATTCCAATAAACTGCTTAGCGCAACTGTGTCAACGTCGCAGTTTCCTCACTCGCATCTCCAGCGGGGCTATTTTTGCAACTTCACTCTCTCTCTCTCTCTCTCTCTCTCCGTTGTTATCTTTTGAGTAATGAACCAAAACTGTACATCCGGAATGTTAAGCACATGCATGTAGTGTCAATGGAAAGCGGAAACTTTACGGGAGGCATCTGAGTGAATAGCAGGCTTTAAATCTTCCAGAACTAATGCAAATACTTGCGTTAGACCTGTAAATTTCAACTATGGAGTTTCAGCTGGTGAGAAGTCGCTTTCATCTGGGGTTCTTTATAAAATGCCAGTGTTATTGCTGATATCTCATCTGATGTTACAACGTTGGTAAGTTACCGAGGGATCCCGGAAAGAAGATTATAATTTTTGGAAGTTTTGGAATTAACGATTATATTTTGTCTGCTTTATACAAATGAAATATCTGGTTGGTATTTCATGTGTCTAATAATGGAATGCTCATCAGTTCAAATTCCGACAGGAAGAGTATTGTTTACTTAGGTCGTATATGTATAATTTTAAAATTTTTTATACCTTTACTTTTTACTTAAAAAAAATTCTCAGAAACTCACTGTTCTTTGTGGAATATTGAGCCAGCCTTTGAAGTAATACTTAGCTTCAGAATCGCCGTTTAAAGTTAAACTTGTTCATCAATTCCCACTAATTCAGGAAGGAAGATTATTGTTTCCTTACGTCTTATATGTATAATTTTAAGATTTGACAAATGGATTTTTTTAAACTTTTCATTCATAAACTCCCAGTTCTTTACGGGATATTTAGCCAGCTTTTGAGGCACCACGTAGCTTTAGAAGCACCGTTAAAAGATAAATCTGTTCATCAATTCACGCTTATTCAGAAAGGAAGATTATTGTTATCTCATGTCGTATATGCATAATTTTAAGATTTGACTGATGAATATTTTTTTTTTCACTTTCCCTCTATTAACTCCTTAATGTTCACGGAATATTTTGCCAAACCTTTGGAGCAACACGTAGCCTGACAGTCACTATTAAAGATTAATTATTTCAATCCCTCACTCCATATCATCCCATTTCTCAATCGAATTATTTTCTTTAATACGGAATCTTAAATGTAACAACATGGTTTGAGGAGTCTTTAGTTATCTATACACTCACGAGTAGTGTGAAATGTGTATAAGATGAATCATAACGTAAAAATACTTATTAAACACTCTTAAACCATCATCATCATAATTGGCATGACAGCCCCACGTAGATCCTGGCCTTCTCTAGAAGTTTTCCCAAAACTACCCTCTCACCAGGCTTGGATATCCAGTTCTTATCTGTTATGGCACTAAAGTCCTAATCCAGACATGCCTTCCATCTATTTTTTGGTCTTCCTCTCTGTCTTTCACAGAAGGGGACTGCAGTAAAAACTTTCAATGGCCCTCTCTCTGAGTCCATTCACAAAAGATGACCTGCCCATTTCATTCTGTTCAATTTCACAAATTTCACTACGTCGTCATTTTTAAACAGTTTGTATAGTTCAAAATTGTGTCTCCTTCGCTAAAGACACCACCAAAGATAGCCCTCAAAACTCTCCTTTCAGAATTTACCAGAGCCTTATCTTCCCTAGATGTCAATGGCCGTGTCTTAGTGGCATATGTTAGCACTGGTCTTATGAGAGTTTTGTATAGTAAGATCTTTGTTTTACTTTTGATAAGATGAGATTTCAGCAGGTTCTTTAACCCATAGAAACAGCGATTAGCTGCGATACTTCTTTTCCTGATTTCTGGGTCAATCCCATTCTGATATTCAATTTTAGATCCTAAATAAGTAATTTTTTTAACTCTTAAACAATGCTTTGTAAATTAAAACAAATTTTCTTACATTCTAAAGCTTTTTTCTCTAAAAACATTTAGAGATATTCTCCTTGACTCTGATAGTACAAAATTATTTATGATTATTTTACAAATATACATTTATTTTATAATTTAGATGGATATATGTTATAGATTTATTAGTCATATAATTCATTTGACTGCAGAATATCGTAACTCGGAAAACATTGGTCACTCATCCTCCTAAAAGCCTCCAAACAGTTAGCCTCGAAATTGTTAAGGTCTGTGATTGGTCAAAACTATTTACGATTAACGCTGAAAGACTCAATGTCAACAAAGTTTAAAGGTGAAGAAAATTTTAAAATGTGATAAAATGTGTAAAGTAGTCCTTACAGGTAAAGATGTCATCTAATCAAATAGACGATATCTTGTTATTAAACTTTAAAAGCTCCGTTACTAAGGTCGTTGGTGTTTAGAGACAAAATAAATTTAAAAAGAATTAATGTGATTAAATAAATGATCCTTTCACTGTTATTAAGCGCAAAAGAAAATGAAAACATCTTTAATTCTATTTTTACAAATAAATAAAAAGTCGAAAAAAAATAGCAATAATAGTGTTTTAAAAAGGAACTTATACCAATCGGCTACGTCAAGAGAATGAATAAGTGAAAGAATCGGCATATGAAAAGGTTCTTTTGATCAAAGAGATATTGAAAAATGTTTATTTACCTCTCATTGAATTAGAAGTTTAAGTGCCCTTTCTTCACCCCGTAGTGAAAGTGTAATTTAATGTTCAAATTTAAATTTCATTCCAAATGATTTATATCAGATTAATTAGAAAGTTTCAGGTCAGGCATAAGCTTCCCTTTAAAAGATACACTTTGCCTTAGAAACTGTCTTAAAATTTTGAAATAATACTCATAAAATGCATCAACAAAGACGAAAGTATTGAATTGAATTGAAGGCCTTATTTGAATAGTGGTCTAACTGCACTTGTTAAAAAAATGGAGTTAGTCTCACTTTCATGTTCATACAAGTCATTTCTAACTTATTTTTAAACTGGTACACCTCCAGCTTATTTCTGCTGCCAACAGAGGTCACCAGAAATCTGACTTCAGCAGTCATTTCTCAGCAATCAATATACTTTGAGGCTCTGTATCTAAAAATGAGCAAGAATGGAGTTGAACCAGTATTCAAATAAAGCCTTCAATTATATTTATTACAATGTTTATTTAGGTGCGAAAACTAATGAAAACGGAGATATTATAAATTTTAACATGACATATTTCTATTGAATATTTTAATAATAAATGAACACTGGTTCTAATCAAATATGCAATTGAATATTTTAATAAATATTAAATAGCTAATTGAATACTGCAATTTTATTCAAATAAGTAATCAAACTTATAAATTCAACTCAATTATTTTGCAATCGTCTTGATAGCAATGTAAAGAAACCAAAATTCTACAATTTATAATAACAAGTCTTGCTAACCCTGAAGTGATTTCCTCGCGAATTTCAGGCTGCTGTGTACACAAACCCAACTAGATTCTCTCACCTCAGTGTTAACCTATGGAGAAAATTTGTCTGTTATTTACAGCTACATAAATGCTGATAATCCAATACAAATGGTTCTGTATTTTCCGATATAATGAGCATTTCTGCACCTTGCAACAAGATTTTATAAATTCTGCACTCTTATTTTATAAATTTCATCCAAGAATGGAATTTAGGAGCGTTTAAAACACACTATACACGATTTTTCGCCAGAATAATTCAAATTTTAAAATAGTATTTGCATTTATTTTTAAAACGAAGAATGTCCCAAGGTGTAAAATATCTTTCTATATTACGGTGTAAATTTAAAAAAAATCTTTAAATCCAAGTCGGTAATCCTTGGACACATTTTCCCTACAGTTAACATTGAGGTGAGCGAATCCAATAAGGTTAGTACAAAGCAACGTTAAGAGGCTATATTGTTAGGGGCCACGTTGAATATCAGCAATGATGTGCGTGGGTGAATACAGGATTAACCCATTGATGAAAACCCATTGATGAAAATGTACACTGAAAGCAATGTGGCATGTGTGAACCACATTGATAAAATTTTAAAGCACAGTAATATAAGTTTTTCACTTCACTTCACTCCTTTCGTTTATTTACCTACGGAGGTGCGGGGTCAAGTTTTCCGGTCTCGTCACTTGACTCGGTTCTACATTACGGGACCGGCTTGTAGGGGGGTAATGATGGCCACATATATGGTGCCCCCTTAAATGACTGGCCAGCAGTCTCGCCCTTTACTGAGAACAAATAGCGTCATAGCTTAGCTTATCTTCCTTGTATTTGTAATAAATATATAAATGTTCGTGGTCAAAATTTAAAGCTCAATTTGTTAATTCTGTAAAGAATGATTATAAAATACCCTTATTGAATTCTGAAATCCTAATCAAATCTGGAATTAAATCGGTAATTTTAAATGAATCTATGATTAAAATTTACGTATTTCTGTATAATTTCTCATGCAACAATCTTCAAATGTATTTGCCAAGCTTAACTTGAAACCATTATATAGAAATGCAAACAACGTCTTTTGCGAGCTTTGGAGGTATTTAACTGCACCTCTGTCAGGATTACTGCCAGACACAACATTGATTATTCAGTTAGAGATTTTGCTCCTGGATAAAACTTAAAGTATAGTAATATAAGTTTTTCACTTCACTTCATCAAATAATTTTAATTTTCCATTATTTAGAGAAAGAGTGTACAATGTCTCAGAGGCAAAGAAATCAAATATGATATACCACATGAGTATAATTCACGTGGTTCTTTGAATATCTTAAACTTCATAACACGGAGATATACCCACATCTAGCATTACTAACATAATTTTCATTATCACGGGTAGTGAGAGTAGCGAAGTATAATTGATGAAAATTGTACGCATGCAGTGTGCTATACGTTTAACCACATGAGTGCGTATTTAACGGTATGAGTAATTGTACCATTTAAAAGATACCGCATCAAATTATTTATTAAATTTACTATCACTAATATATGAAGCATTGAAGTGCGGCAGTAAATAACCGAGGAGTGTACATAATTGTGACTCATTCTTCCCACCCAAGTCACTAAAGGGCCGTTACTCAAACAAAAGGTCTATTAGGACCGTGGTTTATTGTGATACGTCACCAGTCCCGATTAGACGTTGATCACGAGATGAGTCACTTTCAGGGCGGCAAGTGTTTGCTACAGATTGTAATACATACTGTCCGGATCATTTTATCCCTAGAGCCATATCATAACAAAGTGCGAAGAGGGAAAAAGTAATAATCACGTCACTTATGCCAGTACATAGAATTACTATGCAATATTTCTGTACTTAAATATATCTGAACGTTGTTCTGTAAACCAGTCGTTCGCATATTGTGTGCCGCTATAAAAATAGAAGAGACCTCGGATAGTCTGAAGTAAATTCAAAGTAAATTGAATTATTTAATTAAAAATTGTTCTTTAGATTTTCTATAAACACGCATTTTTAATATTTTTAATGATATTGTTTTACATATTAACCCTTGCGCCAAGGTATAAAGTGTAACATTTTCGTAATTTTGAGTCTTTTTTTTTTTTTACATGTAAGGGTTGCATGTTCTAAGCAATTTCTGTTTATAGCTACACCTTTTCTAATTCAGGTATGATTTTATGACCCTTCTATTCCTTTCCCTTCATTGTTAGTCGTGATTTAACCGTGGTAGACCAGCGATTATACTGTATTACAATACGACAAAAGTAGGAGTTGATGTAGTCTATGAACTCTGCAGCTATTACTTGGTGTCCCGCATATCACGAAAATGGACTCTCTCGTTGTTTTTTAGGTTTTTGGACATAATAGGAATCCATTCGTAAGTTGTCCAATAAACCGGACAGTTTTGAAATAAGGCGATTGTATCTGCATTCTTTGGCCTTTATTTATAAATATATCTCAATATCATAAAAATTTTGTCATAAAAAGCAGAATTATTATTTTGAAAAAAATAAGTTTATTGCAAAAGGAATAATCAATGTTGAAAGAGACGTTGCACATTATTGCTAATAAGACTTCTCTGCAAGTGAACTTGAAATTTTCTTTACATGTAGAACATTGAATGTGTGTTTATATCTTTTTTTAATTATTCAAATGCGATTTGCTAAAATTTTACTTGTAATACGTATGTTTGTTACTACATATTTGTTTAGTAAAAATACCATTTGTCTTTTCAAAAAAAAAACAGATTCGTGTCTTATCATAATAAAAATTCCACTGACGAAAAAAAATTAAGTGAAGTAATTGATCGCTTACAAGATTTTATAAAATTTCAGTGTCAGTTTGCTCAGTTTTAAAGAATGAAAGGTTTTTAAAAGAAACGACAGTTAAAATTAGTCTACTTAATTCTTGAGTGCACATTTTTTACATAATAATATCTTTAAAGTTATACCTATATTGTAGATTTTAAATAGCTTTCCACTTAAAATTTCTTCTTTGAGAAATTTGATTAACGAGTTTTCTAACCGCAAAAATGCACTTCTTAACCTAAAGTTTACAAAGTGGAAGTCATTATGTGACAAAACATTTAACCGCATCTGGGAATTTCAGTCGGGAAATGTTTCCATAGGGTCAGAGGCTCAGCCAGTTTGTAATTATCTATTGTTTAATGAAGGAGTAATATATATTTATATATATATATATATAGAGAGAGAGAGAGAGAAAGAGAGATGACATATTAATTATTAAAAGCTTAAACATTTTCAACTACATCATTACTTTGTTAATGACAACAGACATATATTTAAATTACATCATTTTTTCCATCAAAAAATACTCCACTGTCATTGTTCGATTTCGGGTTTTTTAGTTTTAAAAAAAAATCGTCCTTTCATGATATACTATCGAAATTTATTCTCAGATTTCAAAAGCAAATTCCATTATTGTTCTTTTAAAAAGCAGTTTCAATACAAAAACTCGTAAGGAAGACTTTTTTTAACCCTTTTAGTGTAATACGATGATGTCCCCTTTTAAGGTTATAAAAAATTACGTGTATTTAAAATAATGAAAGTATTGTTTTTAAAGAAACACACAAAAATATTTTTTTCCCGAGCGTTTACCAAGGATTGTCTGAAAATTTTCTTTTTTATCTAATTACATTCTCTAAATTAAGAAAAAGTTTCGCTAAATTAAAGGATTCATTTTTGTGTAGTTGTAGTACACGATGCAATGTTCCATAAAGAATAAAATTTTAACCATTTTTTATTCATATAAACGACGCTTAAATTACTGATAGCATTATTTAACAGCATATAATACAACTGAACAACACATACAAACATACATATGTACTTATATATATATATATATATATATATATATATATATATATACACTAGTTTACTGATCATCAGATAATTACAAGTATCTTTGTATAGTTATTTCAACGTGAGTTATATTTAAATCTATTTAATATCGGTTACAGTGGCATAGCAAATTGTCATTAATTACAAAATTATCCTATTACGAGCTCCCGTACTCCCTTTACTAACCGCAAAAGTCTGATGTATAATTTGCATCAACCGCAAAATGTAGTTATTTAGTGAATAATCAAATTCAACTCTAATTACATCTAATTCTACTGCTGTCATTGTTGTCATTTTGAACTTTCTACGGTTTGTACAATTTGCCGCTGCACATAAACTGTTCACGACAGTGATAATTTAATGCTTAAGTAAGATAATTTCGAGTATTTAGAAACATGTTGTCTGGCTTTGACTTGTTATGCTTACTATGATAAATCTAAGTTACTGTACATTTTTAAAAGTACAGGAATTAGACTAAAATTCATATCACAGATACAGTTCGAGGAATTATCGTCCCAAAAATTATTTTATAATGAATACCTTACTGGTTAATAACTTTCAGTCAAATATATTTATAAAGATAACGTTATACTTAATAATATTTACCCCTATTATGGCTGTTATATTTAATAATGCACAAACGGCCGCCAGCTTCATTTGAAATCTACGAACTCTGGGATCTTCCGTCATTTTTGTATTCTGTAATTTTAAATTCTGTAATCTTTGTATTCAAAGACTTTTACAGAATTAATAACATCTACTACTTCAGAAACACTTAAACTATTAATTTTCGCGGGATTTATGGTCGTCTTTATCTAGAGTGACAAACGGAGTCGCATCGATTGCTAATGAGAGAGGAAAATTTTCCCACTCTCCGACGGTTTCGACCTTCAAACACACATTTGTTTACGGAACTGATTTATAGCATTGCTCCAAACCAAACGAAACCAATCCTCGTTCCCAGTCCTCTCTAGAAGTTCAATATGAATTTTTTAACATGTGTCGTACATGCTGAAAGCTTAAGGCTGCTGTCTACTAATCCTAATGTAATCGCTTACCTCAATGTTAACCTATATAGAAAATGTGTCTACTATTCACAGCTACCTAAATGTTAATAATCAAATAAAAATGGTATTTTCAGATAGCCTGTAACTTTTCTACACCTTGCTACAGGATTCTTTTTAGAAATTTCGACCACCAAAGGAGTTGATGAGCATTTAAAGCACACTATACCAGATTTTCCCCAAATAATTTAAATTTAAAAATATTAATTACATTTAAAAAATATACGAAAATGCCTCAAGGTGTTAAATTTCTTTCTCTATTGGAGAGTATATTTAAAAAAAAATTATTGAAATAAAAGTGGGCAATCCTGGAAAAATTCTCTCTCTCTCTCTCTCTCTCTCTCTCTCTATATATATATATATATATATATATATATATATATATATATATATATACACTGGGGTGAAGGAATACTATATGGTTAGTACACAGCAGCCTTAAGATTGTTAGGGTTAATAATACACAAACGGCTGCGGACGTTATTTTGATTCCGCGAGCTGCGAAATCTCTGGCATCTTCTATCATTTTTGTATTCTGAATTTTTATATTCTATAATCTTTGTATTCCAAGATTTTTATTGAAATAACATCTATTACTTGAGCGAAATTTGAACTGTTAATCTTCACCGGATTTACGGTAGTCTTTACCTAGAGCGGCAAACGGAGTCGCATCGATTGCAACTGACTAAAATTTTCCCATTCACTCACGGCCTAGACCTTGAACCACACTTAAGTTTACGGAAGTGATTTATCGAGTTAAAGTTCCTCGTTCCCTCTTTAGGCTGGGAAAATTGTCCGTTCCTTGTAGACCAGCTTGTAGATATAGGTAATTTGACTTAAAACTTATGTGTCTCGCCCCAGTGCGATGACAAAATTTCGGTGCAATAATGCAAAAAAACCTACATCTCCAGACCAAAACTAGGCATGAGCATTGGCCACCCTTGACATGAGCGTTGACAAGATGATTTTAAAATGCGGAATTTCTCTAAATTTTTACACGTGACTGACAAAGTGCAGTCTTCCAGCCTTTTCCTCAAAGAACTATCGTCTATCATGAATTGCGGTAGAAAATTTAGAGCGCTTTTTGCTCTGTAGATCCCATTAGACTTCAGTCTGATGTAATACCATTCTATGGTTCATTTGTGTTTAATGGTTTTCATCAAATCTCATAAAAAAAGAAGTAAATCAGGAAAGTTTTTTACAACTTATTATGGAGATTTAAAGCCTTCTTATTAGGCTTAAAATACTCCAATTAGACTTCAGTCTGATGGAATACCATTGAACGGCTCCTTCGTGTTTTATGCTTTTCTTCGCATCTCAAATATGAAGAAATAAATAAGGAAAGTTTTTTATAACATGTTATAGTGATTTGAAACCCTCTTATTAGGCTTAAATTGAATGACTCATGTGGACTGGGAATCAAACGCTCCCGATGTTCTTCAGACATGACAAGACCAGGCATGAGTTTTGATTAAATGTTCAGCACGCCTTAACGTGAGTGAGAAAGTGTGGAATCGTGATTCGAGTTCTTGTAGCAATTTTAAAGAAGCTTTTTTTTAAATCCATAATAAAAAATAATTTTGCTCTTGAAAACTGAACCGAGACACATTAAATGTTATTAATTCTGTGAGTAAAATCAAATTTAAAATTTTTTTCTGTAGGTATTCATTCGACAGTATGATATTAATCGATATCACGTTAAAAGCGTAACTTGATACTGTTTCTTAACTATAGCCTTGAAAATTTTCTTAGCTAACATTCCTTGAAATTCATTAAGCGAAATTCACGAGAATGATTATATGTAACTCTAACATATATACTACACTTTAAAGTCTGTACTGCGGGTCGATGAATAGATTTTCTTTAAATCATAATTTATATATATATATATATATATATATATATATATATATATATATATATATATATATATATATATATATATATATATATATGTGAATGTTTGTATAAACAAGGGAAAAATACAAAACTCTCCCCAAAAACTGTCGATATTTTGTTATCTGTTATTTATTCTACGATTCAGTCTACTTCCTTATTTCGTTGGCTTTCAAGAAAACCTTTATTTGAATGTCTTTTCTTGTCAGGGCAATGGCATTTCTGGCCTAATCGGCATCGTCACGATTCCTGCATAGACAATGGTAAGGCATGCAAGCAGTGGAATTGTTCTTTCAGCCTTTTTCATGTTTCCTCCAGCTATTTATTCATATTAGAAATTCGATATTTTCCAAGCATCCAGAATACAATTTAAGGGTGCTTTTGAAGAGAGAGTTTGACAATAGATTCCTGATTTTTTAAATATATTTTATGCATAAATATAATATATATAAAGATATATATATAACATATATATATATATATATATATATATATATATATATATATATATATATATATATATATATATATGTATATATATCAATGTAAATAAATACTACAACCTATAATATAATATGTCTACGGAAGCCTATATTTGTATCTCCGCTAAAATCGGATAATATTTCTTGAGTACTTTCTAAACTTTTTGTGTCTCTATAATACTGTTCAATTACCTATATTGTTCAGAAAACTCCCTACTTACAAGTCAGACAAAAAAAGGAATAGCAAGTGAAAAAGTCATTCTTTTTTTCATATCTGAAAGCGAAAATTACACTCGCGATTCCGAATGTATAACGTGGATTATTCTGGGAATGACATAGATCATAAATTTGATAAATTACATAAATATAATCGTAGTTACCTCTGATAAGAAATGCATTTCTTAATTGAACTTTTTAACACAGTTACTATAAATTCTAATGTGTGCTATAAAATGGGCAACAAAATTAAAAATTTCGAAAATGCTTAAATTTAGAAATTGATAGCTGAAATGTGGAGAGTGATCTTCAATTCTAAAATATGATGATTTTTTATATTTTTTCCATGTATCTTAAAAGGCTGTGAGAGATATCATTGCGTAAAAAAGTAGATACATTAAAATATGATGAAATATGAAATATTAGCATGATATCCCTAAAGATCAATAAAACTGTGCTCCTAAAACTGAAAAAATAAACCTTACGTAATCAAAATTACTTATAACTACTATGAGATGTCGGATAAATAAATGGTGACAAAAATTTAACACCTTAATATATATATATATATATAAACTAAACTCACGGTTCAACAGTCCGATGTGGACCAGGGTCGGCGGTACCCATCTCCGATTTCTTGACCTTGGGGTGCCATACAGCATATGTCTCAGTCAGGTGGCCAACCTGGCGTGGGACCCCAGAGTTTAGTTCCCAAGCATGCTTGTTCCTCATTTTATCGACCCACTCAAGGGATGAAAGGCTGAGTCGACCATGCCCAGTCGCAGGGTCGAACCCTGGACCTGTGGTAGCAGCTTGACGCTTTTAACCACTACGCCACCGGGCTTACAAATATATATATATATATATATATATATATATATATATATATATATATATATATATATATATATATATATATATATATATATATATATATATATATATATATATATATATATATATATATTATATATATATATATATATATATATATATATATATATATATTATTTTCAATGTGAGAAGTACCCAAGTCTGTACAATAGTTTAGAAAACACTTTTAAAGCATCGGGCATATTTAGGTACTTCTTACATTGAAAATATTTTTTTTAAAGTTACATAAGCAAACAAAGCCATGTTGGAAAAAACTGTCTTAGGCACTTCCTGTACCAAGCCACATATATAAATATACATATATAAGCAAATACACATACAACATAGAATATCACATGATATTTTGATTTTAAAAAATTTAGTAAATTTTCAGAGAAGGTGCATAATTTAATTTTTCGACTTGTCTCTTCTTTTCAACTAAATTTTTGATTTTCCATAAACATAAATCACTTTATTTCTATATTATTCGTTATTTTCTTGTACATACGTAAACAATAGTATTGTTGGTGCTTCATGCATAGTTACTTAGGTAAAAAAAAAGAACGCGCTATCTAACATGCCAAAATTTTAAACAGCATTCACAGCATTTTTACGGCACAAAGTAACCGTTATCCCCAGTCCTCCTTTTCTCCTGAATATTTTACCTTGGAATATTTTATCATTCCTACAACTTACTTCACTTTAACCATTCGAAAACTATGTGGCCTCCACGCGCTATTATTAGTCGCTTCCTTCCCTTTAAATCACATATAACATTTGAGGAATTTTAAAGCGCGTATATAAAAAAAACTAAATTCTAGTGCACGATTTCGCTGCAGCGAACCTGCGAAGCAAGTGTATAAGTTGAAGAAGCAATTACAGAATATGCTGACATTTATTTTTGAGGAAAACAAAGATCCATTTTTTTGGCTACATTTCTTTTTGCGACGGAGTGTGAAAAACCGTTAAAAAATAAAGTTCTCTCTCTTTCTCCCTAACAAAAAAATAATATCTTCTTGTGCTAGTCGAAAGACATGAAGACAATTAGCGAGGCAGTCTCGTTTTTATTTCCCTTGTTATGGCAAAAAGCCACAGAAAGCAGTTTATAAACGATTTAGACGAAACGTAACTTTTCTTATAACTTTTTCCAGTTGTCGCAAAGTGTATTTGTTGAAGAGTGGGACGGAATGGTTTCTGGGGCATTTTTTGGTATAATTAATGTGTACAACATGATAATTAGGAGCAAACAATTTTCTTCTTTTTCACTTTCTCTTTGTCCCTGCAAATGGTTTTGTACCAAGATAAAAAGTTCCTTAACAAAAAAAAAAAAAAAATCCAAAGCATATATAGTATTAGAAATGAAATCACATGATATCAGATTTTAGTGTCAAATTATATATATATATATATATATATATATATATATATAAATGTATAGTAATAGAAATAAATTCATATGATGTCAGACTTTGATGTCAAATTATATGCCTTAAACCGCATTAAAATATCTTAGCCTATTGCTGTTTATTTTAATAAATTTGAAACTTTTTATTGCTAAACATTTACACAACTAATTGTCAAATATTTGGACCTTTGATGAGGATCATGCAACCATCTTTTTTCTCATCTCTGACATAGGGCCAAACTTCGGCCTGCTTTCCTTTGCATTATGTGGCGTTGAATTTACATTATTTTATCCTGGTTCAACTTATGTAATCTTACATTTGATCCTAAACAAAGTGAAGAATAGAAATAAAATCCCATCTCGTGAGATTTCGGTGTCAAATTATAAACTTCAGGCTACTTTTCCCTATCTGAGTATTATTCTACTGCTTTTATTTTAGTACTAATTAAGTGTTTAATTGATACATATTTACATTAATAATTGCTAAAGATTCAGGCCTGATCTTTAGCGAAGCATGCCCCCAATTTTTTGTTTATTTATTTATTTATTTATTGTCATATAACGCAGAACTTGAAGCTACTTTACTTTCCGTTATGCCTCGTTGAATTTACCTTACTTCATCTCAGTTCAACTGATGTAATCTTATTGTTGATCCTAATAATATATGGGAGTATTAATAAATCACATCTTGTCTAGTTTCTGCGTCAAATTATAAATTTTAGGCTACATTACAATATCAGAGCATTTTTTCTGTTAAGTTAACCTTCATAATGATGAAGTGTTTAATAGCTAAACATTTACATTAATAATTGCGTTACATTTGGGCCTGATCTTGGCGTGAAGCATGCACCCATCATTTTGCTTCTTTTCTCATTTGTCACATAGCGCCGAGCTTGATGCCTACTTTACTTTCCGTAATGCAACTTTGAATTTACTTTTACTCATATTTCACTGCTATACGAGTATTTTTACTGCAAGTTTGAATAACTTAGAGCTGAATAATAGAAAAGTATATGTTGATGTTGTTGTTGTTTCTAATCCTATCTGATCTAGCCGATAGGCTAGACCAGATCCATGAGACCAAAAGCATTTTAAAAATTCAAGGAAGGGACTCTGCGTCAAATCCTTCTTTTCAAGCCCCAAGCAGGAAAGAAGATGGTCAGGGTGGAAATGATTGATGTTACATTTTCCACAAATGGGGAAGATCTTATTGCCTTGATCAAATTTAAGGCACTTCGGGTGACCACTTAGGAGACTCGACAAAGCAGTCTGCTGCACACGATTGCCCACAAAAGCCATAGCTCCTCCCGGATGTCTGCCACAATGAGTCATGTGCTGGAGGAGATCGCCATGAAAGGCTGATGGCAGATTTAACTAAAAAAACTAGAAAAGTATATGAGAGTTACTGGCTGCTCCATCCAGTATGACTAAAGTAAATGTTATGCAGATATTTATAAAGATAGTATAATAGATTGTTAGTTAAATTAGCAGAGTTTTCTTCGTAAAGTGGAGGCTGGGGAAAATCCTGGTCATCCTTGATCAACAGCAAGAAATACGAGTACATCCAACTATCTCTTCCCAGAGCTACCAGAGGTGCCTGTTTCTGTGTCCTTGCTGGCCATGACTGCTTAGAGGCCCATCTTTTCCGCAATATATTTTCAAGACCTCCTTTCTGTGCCCTCTGATCCTCAGCTCCTATGACTGGAGAGCATCTATTTGTCTGTCCTATTCTCCAGAAAATTCATTCTAAGGAAAGTTTTAGGCCACTCCCTCCCACTGGAGCAATTTCCCTTTTGTACTGGACTGCTAGGCGTCATACCTTTGAGAGAACTTTGACGGGGGTAAATTAAAAAATAAATAAATAGAAAGATAAACAAATATAAATCGTAGGAATAAACAATGGTAATCAAAAGGAGTATAAGAGATTGCTTAATACACTGTAATGTAATAAATACTGTCGTTGTGAATTTAGATTATATAAATATTAGGAATAAACAGTGGTAATCAAAAGGAATATAAGAGAATGCTTAATACACTGAAATGTAAAAAATACTGTCGTTGTAAATTTAGATTATATAAATCTTAGGAATAAACAATGGTAATCAAAATGAGTATAAGGGAATGCTTAATACACTGAAATGTAAAAAATACTGTCGTTGTGAATTTAGATTATATAAATCTTAGGAATAAACAATGGTAATCAGAAGGAGTATAAGAGATTGCTTAATACACTGTAATGTAAAAAATACTGTCGTTATAAATTTAGATTATATAAATCTTAGGAATAAACAGTGGCAATCAAAGGGAGTATAAGAAAATGCTTAATACTCTGTAATGTAAAGAATACTGTCATTGTGAATTTAGATTATATAAATATTAGGAATAAACAGTGGGGATCAAAAGGAGTATAAGAAAATGCTTAATACATTGTATTGTAAAAAATGCTTTCGTTGTAAATTTAGAATTATATAAATCCTAGGAATAAACCATGGTGATCAAAAGGAGTATAAGAAAATTCTTAATACACTGTAATGTAAAAAATACTGTCGTTGTCAATTTATATTAATTCAGGCTACTTAATAAATTTTAGGTGAGAAATAAAAAAAATCATACATATAAGTGTAAAAAATATCATGAGTTCCAGAAACGTTGTACGCGACAAGAACTTGCAACTTCCCTTCCAAAATAATTTTAACGGCAAGCATCCTTACGTAATTGATCTGCCTTGGTACACAGTCGAATCGTGTTCATTCCGCTCAATTTCTAGCTGTTGTACTGCATTTTCATCCTTGACAACTAATTTATTTCATTAAGTAGATGAAAAATGCACGGTTGCTTGACATAATTTTCTTTTGTCGGCAGAAATGCCATAAATGCAATAAGATATGCGCATCATTATGTATGATTACATTTAAGTTATCCCGGGTATTTTTAAAGATTTTTTTTTCTTTTTGAAATGTGCGGTAGCCTCTTTGGTTAGTTACATCAGGATTTTCACCTTTAGGATGAATCCAAAACTTCAAACAGCCTATGTCAAAATGAACAAAAAATATAGCAGAAGGACTCCGTGCAGAGCCCTACTCATTTTGTTTTCTGTTCATTCTCATGATGCAACTCGATAATTATGACAGTGAAATAAATAAATATTATATACAACTTTTGTCCAGAAATTTCGGTAATGACGTCATAGTGCTAACGTTCGTAAGAGTTTGCAACCGGCGCATACCGTGCCGGACAAGTGAAATCTGTTCTGAAACAGTTCCTGAGCGGCGGCGCTGCGAGTTAGTTTAATGTGTAGAAACAGTTCATTGTAGGGTGAAAGTGTTGTGTGCTCGGTCGAAATTCAAAATGGATCAGCGAACGAAGATGCTGTTCTGTTTCAAACTTGGAAAATCAGCGAAAAAGACACATGAAATGCTGCTGAAAGTTTACGAAGAACGTGTTGTCATCTTGAAGTGTCTGTATGTATGGTTTAAACGCTTCCGAGAAGGGCGGGACAGCATTGAAGACTCCCCCGAAGTGGTCGGCCTGCAACTGCACGTACCCAGGACAACGTACAGAAAGTGAAGGAATTGTTCGCCAAGGATTGTAGGGTGCGAATGATAGCCTAAGAAGTGAGAATTGGTCGTGAGATAGCCCACCTCATACTGACCCAGGATTTAGGTAAACGCAAACTTTTCTCTCGACTAGTGTCCCACACTTTGACGCCGGAACAAATGCAAATTCGGCTTGACACCTGTGGAGACTTCATCGACATGGCGTATCGAAAACCAAATTTCCTGAAAACCATTGTCACGGGTGACAAGACGTGGTGCCTGAAGTATGACCCCGACGGCAAGCGTCAGAGTATGGAGTGGCGTGGTCCAAGGTCGCCGAAAAGCAAGGATATGCGAAGTGAGAAACCCCGAATCAAGTCAATGCTCGAGGTGTCCTTCGACTCTGAGGGTCTCATCCACAGAGAATTTCTCGCCGAGGGTACCACGTTAAATGTCGCTAGGTACGTGGATATACTGAAACGTCTGCTGCAGCGGATCAATCGGGTACGCCCCAGGACGCTAAACAAGGCAACTGGACTCTCTTCACGACAATGCCCGGCCATGTACTGCCTTTCTGGTGCAGTAGTTCCTGGCCAACAGGCAAGTTGTATCCCTGAATCACCCACCCTACTTCCCAGACTTGTATCTCCCGAACTTTTTCTTGTTCCCAAAATTGAAATCAGCCTGAAGGGCCACAGGATTTCGGACATTTCAGACATCCAACGTAATGCTACGACCCAGCTGAAGGCAATCCCTAAAGACGACTACGCCAGGAGTTTTCAAGACTTATAACAGCCGTTCACAGATGTGTATTACCGTCCACGGGGATTACTTCGAAGGACAGTAACAGCTGTTTCCTGTAAAACCACAATCCATTGTAACTATTCACACATTCACCGAACTTTCTGTATTATATATATATATATATATATATATATATATATATATATATATTGAGAATAAAACATGAATGAAAAAATGTCAATTCAAATTATAGTCAAAGAATTTACTTGGAAATAAAATTAATATAATGGATCTTCTAATGAAATGTACTTCATTATTTTCACAATATTTTTCTAAATTTTATTCCTGACAAACAGAAAATTTATTAAGTAGACAATTCATGTATGCCATTAATAGTAAGTTACTCCCATATATATATATATATATATATATATATATATATATATATATGTGTGTGTGTGTGTGTGTGTGTGTGTGTGTGTGTGTGTGTGTGTGTGTGTGTGTCTGTGTGTGTGCTAGCTAGCTAGTCGTTGTATCCCTAAAATCAAAGGGCAAACGGAAAGATATAAATCAATTTTAAATTATACTTATTTTCAGTAAAACGTTTTCACATCGCACTTCGTGATTTGTGTATGCAAAACTAAAGTAATCATCCAATCGACATAGTAATCGTAAATCATATCTCCCATATTTGAATCGTAAAGTTGGTGGATAAATATTCTGAATCCAAAGGACGGTTCAAACTTGAGGTGCAACTATTCATCAAACATTCATTTACTAAGTGAGATGAACTACAAAACACTCCTTGTAGAATTCCATAATATAAAATAAATATGTAAATAAAATTTTCCTTCAATAATCATTTTTTGAATATTACAATACAAATCAATACTTAGATTCCTATCTGAAATATATATATATATATATATATATATATATATATATATATATATATATATTCTTCAGTCAACCAAAGAGATATATTTATCAAAGTATATTGTATAAATTACTGATTTTACTTCTAAAAAATTAAGAAAATTATATAAAATAAGATTAGCTATATTTTTTCCAGTACGGAAGGAGTAAATGGCCTATAAGCTAAAAGTAAAAATAATTCTATTATTAACCATATTTTACAGGAGTTTCAGATTAATATAGCAATAAGCTGAATAGTATTCTTTGTAATACATGTAAAAAATTCTTTAAAAGGAAACTGGAATAAATCTACAGTTGCTAAAAAAATTATATTTAAGGTTTAAAGGAATCGTGGGAGTGAAAATAGCTGTATGGTACTATTTTTTCCTTTCTTGTATAGAATAATCACTGAAAATGAAAGAAATATTTCTCAATAATATATATATATATATATATATATATATATATATATATATATATATACAGAGAGAGAGAGAGATTGTTTATATTAATAATTAGTTTAAGGATATTGAATGGTAAATGAACTTAAGTCAAATCAAATTGTATTCGAAATATTTGATGCCTAAGGATTCGCAAACTGATATTAATTTTCATTAATTAAACTTTGAAAGCTTAGAGACTAATAACGTACAGCTGAGTTCAAAAGACACACTCATAATTGTTAACAGTCAAACCCTGCCGAAATAAGACAGACTAAACGTATGTCATAAAAAAGCTCCACTAGAAGTTTGTGGCTGAGTAGGCACTTTTTTTCCAAAAAACTTTCCGTTTGAAAAACATTTCCACCTAATTGTTTTTCAGGCAACAATGTGTATCTAGATAAAAAATGACATTCGAAGCAAAAACGAAAGTAAAAATTCCAAAAAAACATTTCTGAAAATAACACTGCCCCGAGAGGGAAAAAAAAGTTATGCTAGGAGTTTTTTCCTTAACTTTTTTTTCTACAGCTTCAAAATAGTAAAAACTTCCACGATTAAGGGAATATATCGGTAATTTAAAACTTTGCAATATTTGGATTCCTTAAAAAGTTTCAGTTTAAAAAAAAGTTTTTATATGAGTGTGTAACAAGAGTACTCCGATTCGGATTAAATTAAAACGAGCAAAGAATTCTTTTAAACTTTTGTTTCCGAAACTTTATCACTGAGAATTAATTATAGGTTGTTTTGCAATCATATAGAGTTATTTTAAATAATAAATATTCAAATTCCTTGATATAATTAAAAAAGTTTGTTTCAGAAATGTCATTTTAACTATAATATTTTGAGATTGTTTATATGAAGTTTTTTACTTTCCGTCTCAATACAACAGATAATTAGATTTCCAAAGTATTTTTAGTCAATGCGAATATATATATATATATATATATCTATATATATATATATATATATATATATATATATATATATATATATATATATATATATATATATATATATATATATTTATATATATTTATATATATTTATATATCTATATATATTTATATTTATATATCTATATATATTTATATTTATATATATATATATATATATATATATATATATATATATATATATATATATATATATATATATATATATATATATATATTTATATATATATATATATATATATATATATATATGTGTGTGTGTGTGTGTGTGTGTGTTTGTTTGTTTGTTTGAAGGCAGTTTCATTTCTTAAAGTGAAGCAATAACTTTTGGTAAAGCGATGTCATATAGTACACAAGGATAAAATATTTCGTGGAGTTTCGTGAGATTTTAATTATGTAGATAATTTTTCTTAACTAGCTTAGTTATAGATACTGCGATTATTATAAGATATAAACCTTTCAGTTTACGTTACTTAGCATAGGCAAATATTTCTAAGAATTAGGCATTTCTATTCATTCTTCATACTTAAAAAAAACTTTTAATAAGTATATCTTTAAAATGTAATAGATCATATTTTTTTGCTTCTAATAAAGGATATGTGAAAGCAGGAAGTGAACTTATTTGGCATCCTGAGCCGATATTTTAGCTCTGAACAACGCTACATCGTTATTCGGGAATTTTACAACAATCTCCCATCACAGGTTGAACTTAAGCGAAACACTCATGTACAATCAACAAGAAGTATATTCAACCCAAAACCTTTTGCAGAGCATTAACATTTTGTATAGAATAATTAAAGGGGGGAATCACCTTAACACCTTCAAAAAAACTCATTTTTTTATTATTATGATTTAATTTTGAAGAATGTAATATAAGGAATCTTTCTTTTAAAAAATTAAGTCGATGCTACAATTAGAACCGATTTTATGGCCAAATGTGTAAAGCTAATTGTAATGAAATTTATAGAAACTTTAAACTTTGAATGGCTTTTTCTAAAAACAGTTATTTTCAAACTTGTGCACACTGTTTCTTCAAAACCAAAGGTCACGAATTGCTAAAATGTTCTATACACGTATATCTAGTACATTTATACAATTTCCACCTAAGTTTAGGAAAATACATATTACTAATTTTTTACAGCAATTTTTTTGAAAAAAAATTATTATTTTCTTGTACATTACAATACATTTGCCTGAAATTCTTTTATGTGAAATATGGTAATTATTTTAGGTGTAGATTAAAGTATAACCTATGGATAGAATATATAGAAATAAATTGATATAAATCTGTTATAGTTTTAAAAAAAATCTCATGCAATGCATTGCCCTAAGATTCATTATTCATAAAACATTATTTTTTTTACATAAAATAATTTCTAATATTCTCACTTCAATTCTGCTTTTGTTTTCCAACAGATAAAGCTTTGTGCAATTCACCCCAAAATATTGGTTTAAATTAATTACAATTAACTCTTTGACAACACATTAGGCTTGGTAGTAAAATCAGTGTATTTGTACGAGTGCAAAGTAATCTCCCTCCTTAATATATTAACTTCCTGAAATTCGATACTGTGTATCTTCGCTGTAAGATGTATAATGTATAATTCTAACATACTCCTGAAGTTCTCCATGTTCATTACTTCCTTCATTAACTGTCATTATAACGGAGTGAACTTGATTAACGATCACATTTACACTATCTCCGAATGGCAGTTGACCTTCGGAAGTCATCAATGGAGCCCTTTTGAACCCAGAGATCGTGATCTATGCCTTACCATTGTCTTCAAAATCTTACGTTATTCTGACAACGAAAGCCTAATCCATCTATTTGATATTACTCCGGTTATGTTCTATGGCTGAAAAAGGACCGTAACAGACGCTCCAAATCAGTGGTTTCCAACCTCTTTTGTTCCATTCTCCTACTTTCTACGTCGTTCAGAATATCATTCCCCCATTCCCAAGGCTGACTAACTCAAAAGGTGCATTTCAAATAATATGCACATAATATTGAAAAAAATGTTCCTATATTTATACATACGTATTTTTCTAGCTGAAAACCCGTACTTCGCTACGGAGTACATTCAAATTAAATATAACGGTCAAGGTATGCAATTAATGCCAAAAATATGTATAAATATATTTATAATAAATACAACGATCAACCTATGCCATCGATGTAAAAAAAAACGAAAAAATATATTTATAAAAAAATTGTAATGGATATTTTTATAGACAAAATAATGTAAATAAGAAAATATTCAAATTAAATCTAATAGAACATACTAAAGAATATAGTACAGTTAATAAAGTACAGTTCGAGGAACATATCTTTTACTGTATTTCAATATTTTTTTGGATAATTTCCAATCGTCTGCCGCATTAGCAAGAATTTTTTTTTCTATATTTCGTTGTTATGCACGTGACGATAAATTAATTTAAAGTACCAGAAAAAGAAATCACGTGATCAGCATTTAATGAATTAAATTTCAAAAATTTATATTTAAAAATTCAACAAAAATCAGAAAATGTGGGTAAAGATTCGAAAAAGATTTCATTTTAAACGAATATTTATGTTCTTGCTCGTGATATAAATTTTATAACCCTCAAATTATTATTTTAAATGCAAACTTAAAAAAGTTACTAAAAAAGCTTAAAAATTTAATTTTAAAAAATCTAAGAAATTTTTTTCAAAAATGTTTCTTAGTTCACCGCTACACTATAAGAAGAATCGCCATGCAAAATTTCAGCCCTTTTAGGTCCAGCGGTTTGGTCTGTGTGTTGTCTGTCAGTCAGTCAGTTACGAAACTGTTTTATATATATAGATTGGATTATTTTTATAGTAGAATTTTACAAATTTAATAGAAATTGAAATGTTGGTAGTTAAGGAGTGTTCAATAAAATTATTTCTTTTTTATAATCAGCACTAATTACTTGACAGTCTAAAGTTAATGAGAACTGACTAAAAAATGCTACATGCTCAAGATCTGAATTTAATTTGTGAATTAAATAAACTTTACTGAATGTCGCTAATAAAATTAAAAAACACAATTTTTTCCACAATTTTTTCAGATTGTACATAATTTTACGGGACATTTCTGGGGTGTTATGGATGATGTTAATATGTTCGAAAAATTCCTTTTTATGTTTTAAGTTGATATGCCCCACTTAAAATTTGTTCTTTAATGTGGCAAAATCTGATAGTGTAATTAGGAAATAATGCTAAGTTATTCGTATTGGCAAATGCTGTTATGTATAAAAGAGGTATTACTTGGTCCCTAATTGAATATTTTCGTCCCTAATTGAAAATTTTCGTTGAAGACCAGCCATATGCTTGAGGTTGAATATGAGTATTTTCTAAAGAATATTTGGATTTAAAAAATTTATTGAGTGATTTTATATTTCACAACAAAAGTTACTTTTTTAATTTGCCGAAAACATGAAAAAAATGACATATCAACATCTGCTATAATGCCACAGACTTATCTGAATAGTGGTCGCAGTTCACCTGAAACCCTAAAATATCCACCAGGGGGGAGGGGGAGAGATTCTCCCTTTGTTGAGAATCCTCGCTCTAAATGAACATATCAGGATTTATTCACACCTCTATCCTCTACCACTTGACTTCCCACGGTCATCAAACATCCGGTAACTTGTAAGACAGTTACAAATGAAGTTACCTTTATTTTTTGTCATTTTTTTATACGTAGCCTTATATTCAGGTAGACGGCGTTCCATTTGTATTCTGCAGACACAACCAAACAGTATTTTTTTCATATAACTTTGTATTGCACAATTCGCCCACAACTTGCGTTTAAAGTCGGATTGTAATGGTTTATAAATTTATGTCTCTAACATGCATATCAAACTCGACTATAACATATAATGCAGCTAGCTCACAAGTTTATATATACAATGTATTTAGTTAAAACAAATTGCAAGGGGGGGCTTTGTATGAAGTAAATATGAATTTCTATTGCATTGCATAAATTGAGTTTTAATTTTGACAACTTAATTTATGAGAACAGATATCGTAACAGGACTGTTAATCACAAAAATTCATAATATAACATTAATTAATCATATAATAAGGGTTCTAAATACATCTGCATACAGATGTTTTAAACAATAATTAATTAATCAAACTGATAAAATAAATCTGTTTGTTTAATAAGCTTAAAAATCTGTCAATTGAAAGAGTAAAATCAACATAAACGATTACTCTGTCTTTTTGTGCTCATGTTCTGGAAAATCACTCACACACAATCAACTGTCATTTACATTTGTAGTTTCTTTTGATCGCAACGTTAGATGTAATTAAACATATTTGGATGAGATGACATATCTCTTTGGCATGTCCGTAGTGTGGTATCTTAATTAACAACTCTAATAGGATTACTCACGCAATTAAGTGTTGAAGTATTTGTTTCTGTCGCAACGTACATGCGACATGTCTCATATTTTAAAAAAGAACGCTAAAATTTTCCAGCATGAAGCGCAAACCGTCAAGCATATTAAATGTCTCAAAAAAAAAGAAAATATTCTGGTTTAAAAATAGATACTTCAAGCTAGGAATGTCACTTCTTTTTTTTCAAAACCTCTGGTATATTTCTTTCGTTTTTGCATAAGGTGATGTATTAATATGCAACGAAAAAAATTGTTTATACATAAAATTAAGATTCGTTTTAAATATTCACGTGATTTATGTCATATATGAGGTAATAATGATTTCAATAATTTTATAATGTGCATATAAATGGAAATTATGCTAGAGGAAAAACATTAATAAATATTTTAAAGAGTATATTTTCTTTTGTATATTCTTTACACAGGGAACGAGAAAGAGTATTCGAGTAGATATACGTTCATAAGTACTGAAAATTATTAAGTTTTAAAATTATTATATTAATAGTAAAAATGTATTGGGAATAAAAGATTATTAAATATTTGTTAACAAACAATTTTTTCAACTTCACACTATTTCTAACTTTATATATTTCTGTAACAGCAAATTCTAGAACCTTTAAAATAAAGCAGCTCACAAATAATTAATTTGTTTACTTTAAATGTAACAGTAGTGTCGTTAGATTAAAACATGTATTACATTAACAGTGGCATAGGATTCATACTGATTATGTCTTATTAAATATTCATTGGGATTTTTAGAACAATAAAGCCTCTTATTGACGGATACACATGGGACAAAAAAACATCTGTATTACTCGGAAAAAAACATTAAATTATTAAATTGTTTTAAATTTTCAAAAACTTTGTACTTTTGGTGATAACGTCATGTGCCTATTTTCTTTAAAATTCATCTTAAAGAAAATAGGCACATGACTGATCTCTTACACAATAACTGGGATATTGAGTCTAATCGAGTCATTTAAATGCAATTATTTATTAGTCACTTAAATGCAATCATTGCATTTAAAAGACAACACTTTCACACTTCTAATACATGGGTATGTTTGACAGTCAGAGAGTAAGATAATGAAACTGACATATGTAAGTCATTACATGTTTCATTATCTTACTATATTTCCCCTTCTGCTTCCTCAACTAACTTTTGACAGAAGGTTATTCCTCTGTTCAGAAAATTTCACTCATAATGCCGGATATTTGTCGAGATGCTCTTAATGACCACATCGACCTCTATAAGAGTAGGTTCTTCTTAGGTCATATTCATATATCCGGTCTTTTACACCGAAGACTACAAATCTTTTGTTTTTCTTACATTGTTTACACTTGTCCCGATTCTCTTAACATAGGAGCAGCAATGAACTTTTATTATTATTATTATTATTATTAATACAGTTGTGTACTAAAATAACTTATTCAGAAATATGAAAATTTTACTGTGAGTTAAACACTCTTTCTTCTTTACAAAAATGGCTCTTAGTTTTTTCTAGTTCGAAGAAAAAATTTTAATTGTTTTAAATTTTAGTCATTGTTTTTTTCATTGTTATATAATTTCGCCCATGATATCACAAAACAGTTGGCTAGAATACCATAAAATTTTATACACGGGCAATATAAACATGTATCATTAAAATGACCTACTATTATGTCATTCCTGCTATAAAAATTTTATTAACAGTAAAATTTGAGTTTTTACAGTAAAATTTGAAATTTTTTACAACCTTTTTTTCTATGAAGAACTAAGAATTTTGATTTCATAGTAGCTCATTTTAAAGGCATATTATACAAAATAATTTTGAAACTAAAAAAATATGTATATTCATTAATATACGGACGCAAGTCTGCGCACATAGCCATAACAATGAAAAAAACAATGGTTGAAATTTTAAAATTTTAAAATATTTATCTTCAACGTAGAAAAAATTGAGAGCTATATTTATAAAGAAGAAAAAGTGTTTAACTCACAGTAAAATTTTCATATTTCTGAATAAATTGTTTTAGTAACTGCTGATGACTGCCTTTATAAGGTACGTGTCCCCTTAGTCAATAGAAGCAGGAACTTGGGAACACGGGGAATCAGATCATTTATTCATTCAGGTTTTAAATCATATATAATTAGTATATATCTTTAGAAACTAAATTGTTTAGGGATGCCCTAAATTGTTAGGGGTCAATGAGAATTACAGATAAGAAAAATTGAGAGATCATTACCATGCAACACTGAGCTTACAGAGGCCGATATTTCTCAACATGAAAACTGTTGTACTGACAGATATTTGTAATAATTATAGGGATTTTTTTAAACATAAATATGACATAAATTATCCGATAAAGTTCTCCCTTACATGCATTATATCACCTAAATTGTGCGTTTGCATGATAAAATAATTTGGCTCAAAAGGCCTTATCCTTGCGGTATGAATTCCAAAACATTATCATCAAATAAAAGTTAACCCAATGAAACTCAATGTCTATGCTTAATATTCCTAATATTTTTTTCTCCTAAACGTAAAACAGTCAAACGTTCTATTAAATAAATCGAACACCAAATTAAACGTCTTCGATTATTTTATCAACAGTATTTTAAATGATTTTAATTCTTTTTTTGTTCTTTTTTATAATTTGATGATGTTGTAAAACAGCTTCTGGAAATCAATTATTTATCACAGCTTAATATGACACTACAACATTTCAAAGAGAAAGTTAACATATCATACGAGCGGAAAACAAATACATTACACATCTTGGCAACCTTCTATGAATAAGACTGATGATGCATTTTGTCATTCTCCACTTCATTACACAACAGAATAATGCGTTATTCAAAACTATTACGTATTCTAACAATAATTTATCATTAAGAAATGGCTTTTCTCCGCCTAATATTTGCTTTTCAACATTTATTTTTAGCTAATAACCCATTTCTTTTTTGCTCAGTTTTAGGCCTAGGTCCAATCTGCTCCCTAGGTTGCTGAGATCATCATCGCGCTGCTGAGTAAACGACCTCGGGTAGATTCTGAAACCAACTACGATATGGGAACGATTCAGTTCATGCTGTTAAAATTAGAGGTTTTCTCAAACGAGCATCAGGTTTGTAATAAACAAAGAAAGAGTAAGGGGTATTTTGTTTCTTTCTCCCTGAATGTGCCAAACATTGTAACGGATGCCAAGTTTTGACTCATCCGGGCTTCCTGATAGTGCCAATTACGTTTTCTCAGCGGGGGACACTGCCCTATACCAATCCTTCGTGTTTTGGCAATAATAAGTATTGCCCTTTGGCATATAACAATGCGTATATTAATAGAGAAAGACCTGTTTACTCGACTACTTGTTGAAGCTGCCGTGTGCGTAAAACTGCAAATCACTTTTTACAGATTATATACCTTTTATATGGGTATATTATGGGTATTTTTATATGGGTATGACGTAATCTTTATTTATGAGGTAAATCTAATATTTTTGAAGAAAAAAAAAGGGAATTTATTTTATGTAAATGAAATAAACGAACAAATGAAAAAGTTTTTTTTTTTCCCGTAGCAGAGCAAAGAATGTCAACAATTACTTCTGCATTATTCAAGACTGGTGATAAACTATAACTGACACTAAACATGCATAGAAATATTAATAAGATGCATATAACAATTTGTAGAAATAAATGGTAATAAATGATTATATAAAAATCTTCAAAGTCATTTCGACCTCTAACACAGGATAAAAAAAAAAATTATCGAGTTAAGGAAAATAAATGTCCCAGAAAATTCTTTCAAGGCTAAAGCCGTGAAAAAGCACTTGCAGACACATTAAAGTGCAATATTACATTATATATTCTTATGTCTGTTATTTAATACGGGAAATAGTAATACCCTGCAATGTCAAGGAAAGGGCATTGTCGCAATAAAACTTTGTGAACGATTTAAAAACATAGAAAAAACTCGAGGCTAATATCGACAGTAAATGAAATCTCTATGACTTCTGCTTCTTGTGAGAGTAAATCATGACTTGAATTCAATAACTGCCGAAGTTCAACCGCAAGAACTTATTAGTATCTGCAAACATTTAACTTATTAATGAAATCATGTCTGCGATAACTTGTTATTAACGTATTCATAACATTTACAAATATTGCAATCAATTGCTGATTTAGAGGTTGTCACATATTAAGATAAAATTACTACATTTTATTTTTTTTTTCATTTCCTAGTTGTTGCGTAAAAAGGGCCTATATTCATTTGAAGTACTGAAATTTGCGTTGATTTCAACCATTTTTGCTCTAAATTATTCCGTTCAAAATTATGTATTATTAAAGAATCGCTGATTGAAATATTTATATTTTATTAGTGACTGGTATCATCATTTGGCAACATTAACTTTGTAAAAATGGCACTAGTGAGTATAAACTAATTTTTTCACTTCAATTAAACATTTATGTTTTCAAGGAAAGAGAAATTTAGACTTCATTTGTAATATTTATGATAACGCTAAATTATCCTGTTTAGTTTCGATTTCAAAATTCAACATTTAACCTTTTGACATTTTCATGGAGGTGAAACTAATTTTAAAAGTAAAACAGGGACAAAGGCTTGTAAAAATTAACAAATATACAAATTTAAACATAAACAATAACTGCATAGCAACGTTAATGACATGTTTACGAAACTGAAACTTAATCAGGAACGCATACCTTCCGTGGATATTATTCCTGGAAAGCCAGCTAGAGTTATTGCAAAAGAATTCGTATCACGTCCATCCATTTGGGAATGATACGCACTTAGAACCAAAACTGTTGAGAAATCACGATTGGAATTCTCTACAGACATGTAGTATAAGATCATAGAGGAGGTAAGTCTTATGATAATAGAATATATATCTAAATGGCTAACCCATAGAGTCAGTACAAAATATCAACCAGTAAATCGTTTTTATAATGCAACTCAAATTGTTATAGTTGCTATATTAGTAGGGAAAATGTATTAGTTATAAGGGAAATGTCGCTAGATCATGCAATTATATTGACTATTTTAAATCATTATTATTTAACACTAGAAAGACGGGAATCTTTTTCTTACTAAAAAGACTGAACGCCGTCATTTTGACGGTTAAAAATAAAATCAAGAAATTTAAATATTTAATGGTTAAAAAAATGGTTAAAACTTTAAATTTTGAACTATTTCATATCATTATATATTAAGTGAGTATATAATTAAATATATTTTATGCTGGTATGCTGAACTGACAACCTGGTATGGATTATCAGTAAAATATATGCATGGTTTGTGCAGTCCTCCTTTTTCAACACCAGTATTTCCGAAGAGCCAATATTTCTGTTATTTGAAAAATGGGGAAGAGACCAAAAGTAACTAATATTTTTTCGGTATTATTTTAAAGATTTCTGCCTGTTTTCTGTACTGCCGTCAAATTGACGACTTTCAGTCTTAGTAGGTATACAACACATTTTCTCCCCCTCTTTACTATCGAATATAATTTTGTAAACGTGTGTGCATATTTCGCGTAAAATTAGAAAAAAGTCATAAATTTTCAGAAGCTTCAGGACACAAATACAGTCACAGCGCTCAACAGAATGTCCGAAACCGTCAAAATGACGGCAGCCGTCTTTCTGGTGTTAAAATTGGTGTGTCTAAGATGTTAATAATCGTAATTTCTTGCTAGTAACCGCAGCTGTCCAAAATGAATTTTAAAAACTGGCTTTCTTTACAATGGGAAGTGTTTTGTATTTCATTTTGTACATAATTACATGTCATTAATGAGGAAATTTATTGGAGTATTAAGGATTAAATGAACAACATTTGATAAATCTAAATCTATCTCTGTGGTCATATGATTAAATGAAACATACAGTTAACTGTTTTAGAGAGCGACAGATAAAGGAATCGGCTTTTTCCAGTGTTTCAAATATAGTCTATTCTGACCCCTGAGTACAAAATAGGCATGAGCGAAACTATTTTTCATGCCATCGGCATCCGTTTCAAGAAAGTATTTCAATGTATGTCGTATTTACTATTATTAATCTACAATATTTGCAACTTTCATATGACATCTTTAATGTAACTTAGCAAACATAGGACTCCTCAGACTAAACGTCAAACTATGGCTAGAGTATAAATGTCATATGTGGGAAACTCAAGTAATGTTTGCAGACATGAATAAAATATATTAAAAAGCATTAAATAAAAGTTCTCCTCACATAGTGGAACATTAAAAGTAGGGTTCTTTTCCAATGACTATGAACCATGAACCATAAAAAATAAAACCCTTTTCTTCACATCCATTCTGAATTTAAGATAGACAAGATAATTTCTAGATCTGAAGTAAATAAATATTTCTTTAATCACTCCGTCTACGTACAGTATACATTTATTAGACATGATTAGTAAAGAATTTAACGATCTTCACTTGTGAATTTCAAATTTCCTTAAATACCAATCCACAACAAAACAAAATATACAATTATTTCAAGTACAAGAACATGAAAGATATCGTAAATAACAACAATTATATGGTGCAAAATGTATTAAAAAATAACTAAGGTTTTTTTTTCTTACCCATTTCTGCATTTTATCTGAAATATCAGTTTCACAATAATTTCATAACAATATTTATGTTACTGAAGATTTCATATTTTACACACATATCATAACTACGTCTCAAGTTAAAATGCATACATGGCAGTCTGTTGTTATGATTTTCTTGAAATCAGAAGAATTTATACAGCGCTAACTTTTACCTTATGAAGATACTATACTATTGTCACCAATTATTACGTACACGAAACAGTTAAAAGTACATTTTTGCAATGGTCGTAGAATTAAATATATTTAATCTCTTTGAATATTACTCTTTGATGGATTTAAGTGTGAATAAAAATCAATATTTTTAATAAATTCGATCAGATATCGTTGTCATTATCAAGTTTTAAATTTCCTTCTTTTCAGTTTCACAAAAAGTACACTATGTAAACAGCACATTCAAATTGTTTATCACCCGTAAATCAAATTTAGCATGTGAAAAATCTCGCAACGCAACTCTTCGAGCTCATGTGACTAGCATAAAGAATGAAGACACGAAAAGAAAGTTGACAGTTGTAGATTGTTTTTTTTCTTTTTGAAAGATTCATGGTGTGGCTCATTTGCACTTTCCGTTTGAAAACCACAGCCGGTATGAACTCTGGCTAGCGATACTTTTTCAGTATGTTCTAAAATACCTAAGCATTAAAATATAAAAACGCATGCTACAATTTACCATACACGTAATTTACCATACACATGTGGATTTCAGTGGGAATAAAGGTGTTCGAAATTTGCAATATAACTTGAGTTTTCTTTGAAAAATAATTTACAATTGTACATATTTTTTTCTCTTTTGAAAAGTGTTATGATGAGTGCCATTTAACACCTTTTTTTCTGTACACAACAGCAAGTATGATCTGTGACTTCAGACAATTCTTATTGCGGTCAGTTTTAGCTCATGTACCTTCCAAGGACAGAAAAAAAACGCTTTCGTTCTCAATTCTGATTTACCATAAACTAGAAGTTTTCACTGGGGAAAGCATTCAAAATTTGAAGATAGCTTAAGTTTTGAA
Source organism: Dolomedes plantarius (assembly GCA_907164885.2). NCBI lineage: Eukaryota > Metazoa > Arthropoda > Arachnida > Araneae > Dolomedidae > Dolomedes > Dolomedes plantarius. The sequence continues at coordinate 59,837,785 of OU015497.1, read as the reverse complement.
AATTTTCGTCGTTATCATTTACTACAAGATAAAGTTTAAATCTTTTGTTTATATTTAAAATCCCGACGGCAGTTTCTGAAGCAATGAACTATCTCATTAATTTCTATTCCGACCTCGGAGATTTCAAGTAAAAATTCATCTTCTCAGACAATTTATATACGAAATAGACGTTAAACTTTCCCCAATTCCCACATCTTATTTGAAATTTTTATTCAAGCTTAAACCATTGACTTTCGTTATAATTTTTACTTATGCTATGAATTTATTCTTTAACAACTCCTGGGAATTAAATGTACTTCAGATTTCTCAAGATAAACGCAAGTTCTCCGAATACTCTTCCATAAATTTCAAGAATATAAATAAGATTTAATTTGTTGCATGTACTTAAGATCAAGTCAACACTATTTGAAGCAATAATTCTTCCCTTAAACTTCAACTTAATCTAAGATTTCGATTCGATTAATATTTCTATATATATATATATATATATATATATATATATATATATATATATATATATTTATAAAAAAAAGTAACGGATATTTTTATAGATAAAATAATGTAGAAGAAAATATTCCAATTAAATACAACGGTCAATATATGCAATTAATTTGTATGTTTAATATAGAAAACATACTATTTTGAATTAAATTCTTAAAAATCTTCCTCTTCAATTAGCCTAGTAGTTTAATTTTAATTTTTACCGTATTTTAATATTTTTGTCAATTTATTTCGTTGTTATGCACGTGACGCAAAATTAATTTAAAGTACTACTAAAAGAAAAGAAATCGCGTGATCAGCGTTTAATAAATTAAATTGTGAAAATTAATCTTTAAAAATTCACCAAAAATCAGAAAATGGAGGTAAAGATTTGAAAAACTTTCCTTTTAAAGGAATATTTGGGATCTTTCTTTTGATATAAATTTTAAAACCCTCAGATTATTATTTTAAATGAAAACTTTAAAGAATGTTACAAAAACAGCTTAAATATTTAATTTAAAAACTAAACAGAATTTTTCGAAAATATTTCTTAGTGCACCCCTGCACTTTAAGAAGAATCTTCATGGAAAATTTCAGCCCTTATGTTCAGCGGTTTGGTCTTTGCGTTATCTATCATTCAGTCAGTGAGTTACGGAACTGTTATATATATATAGATTACTCCCACATTTTATTGAAGCTTTTACAAAAATATGCTCATTATAATATTAGCCCATACTATAGTTAAATGTCACTCTTATCTTAAAATTACACATGCCGATAAGAATGCATCAAAGATAATTGTTGCTACTTATTATACCGCTGCGTTCCGTTCGATAATATTCATGACTGGCGGCTCCAGATAACAGCTAGGCAAGTTTATTTGCTTGTTAGTCCAAAGGGCGGAGATCACCTTTGTACTCGCAAAAATACATGGATTTTACTAACAAGCTTAATGTTTTGTCAAACAGTTACTTTGTAATTAATTTAAACCAATTTTTAGGGTGAATTGTACAAGGAGTTATTAATTAGAAAACAAAAGCGGAATTGTTGGGAGATTATTAGAAATTATTTTATGTAAAAAAAATAATATTTTATGAATAATGAAACTTAGGTCAGAGAATTGCTTGCAGATATGTTTAAAAACTATAAGAGATATATATTAAATTATTTATACATATTCTATCCATAAGTTATTCTTTAATCTACATCTAACATGATTACCATACTTCCCATAAAAATATTTTTTCAGGCAAATGCATTGTAATGGACAAGAAATATCATAAAAAATTTTCACAAAAAATTGCTGTAAAAAAATTAGTAATATGTACTTGCCTAAATTTAGGTAAAAATTGTACAAACATACTAGATATACATGTAGACAAAATTTTAGCAATTTGTGACCATTAGTTTTGAAGAAATAGTTCGCACAAGTTTGAAAATGAGTTTTTAGAAAAAGCCATTTGAAGTTTAATGTTTTCATAAATTACTTTACTATTAGCTTTATACATTTGTCCATAAAAGCGGTTCTAATTGTCGTATCGACTTCATTTTTTTTAAGATTGCTTACATTCCATTCATTAAAATTAAATAATAATAAAAAATGAGTTTTTTTAAGCTTTTAAGGTGATCTCCCGCCCCCCCCCCTTAAAGAGATCTCAAGTATAACAAATAGTTCCTCAGGACTACAGCCAATTTCAGCAAAAGACTTCAGATTTCACACAATACATGCACAAGAACAATAGCAGGTCTGCAATTCACACAGAGCAGGCGAGCTCCAACTGAGAAATTAATGAATCAAAACTTTAGCAGCCGAGCTCGGGATGCTAATATACACTTGGCGACATTGGCGATTGTTCTAGAAATAGAAAATCCCAATACTCGACATCTACGCCACCTATATGATGTCTGATTGGTTCTCCAAACACCCAAAACGTCTGCAAACCTCGCCAAAATTTTCTAAAATATCGCCAAAGCCCTGATAATAAAATCTAAAGTTCTATTATAGAAAATTAACAGTAAGTTAACTCTTACAAAACGTAAATCAAGCACCAGTAACGATTATTCACAGCTATTTACAGCAATGATATCATAAAAAAATTTCTGGACAGTGCTGTCAATTTAAACAATCGTGAAATTCGAAATCACTACAGTAACATTCGTTCAATTTATAATGCTCTCCAAGGCTCACAAAGGACTTACATCAAAGGAACAAAATTTCCATAAATTTTGCTCCCAGTGTCTGCAGATGTTATTTGTTACAGTTTTGCCCTCAGCATAACTCCGAGATTAAACAGATAATATTCATTTTGTTCTTGGGATTATCAGAGTTGCTAACGATTACAAAAAAAACCATTCGTGTCACGTAAATCCACTTTGGAGATTAATATGCTTTGTAAGGGATAAGAGACGAAAGATATTAAATTGTTTGCAAGAACGTGATATATTAAGGGAAGATTATCACAAAACGATAACCATATCACAGTGCCTTATAAAAGCTCGTAAGGTAAAAAAAAAATTCTTTATTAACCTTTTCCTTATGGGGTGGGATAGCATATATCCCAAGAATACGGGCCCAAGAATGAATATATATATATATATATATATATATATATATATATATATATATATATATATATATATATATATATATATATATATATATATATATATCCGTTCTTACAAAGGGGGTATGAAATTTCCCGTTCAAAAGTGGGAATCAGAAAAATGGGACCCGTAAACTAAAGGTTAAACGATTTGGGATTTAAAAGTACAGTATTCGATTAACATAATCTACAAATTTTTGCGGGTATTTTCAAATCTGGCGATGAAAACTATATAAAATAAAGTGATTGCTATTTATAAATGTTAAATTTCTAGTAACGTTAAAATTATTCAGGACTGCTGGTTACTATCTAGAACATAATATACAGGGTGGGCCAAAAGTAGGTATATAGTATATAGCATATTTCGGATGGGATAATGGTAATAAATAATGATATTAAAGTATTAAATAATGTTTTGTTTTGGTGTTATTCATAGTATTTAAATTTATTGTACATTTCATCGACGTTTCATCCCAGATGTTGGCATTGTGACAGTACTTAGTTGTTTAACATTTAGTTAACATTTAGTTTAAACTTTTTAATCAGGTTATTTAACACTGTGTCAGTATTTAATTGTTTAGTTGCTTTGTTTTTTAACGCTATTTTTAATCCTTTAAGTACTCGAAATGTCCTCCATCAACTTTCCAACATGCATCCAACCTATACGAAACACTTAGACATATAGTTCGGCACAAAGTGCGATCTAAATCAATGTTCATAAGTGCGTCTGTTATAAACTCTTTCATTTAGTCCACTAGTTGGGGCCTTCTCTTCTAAACCTTATTTTTCAAAAAGCCCCAAAGTTTTCAGATTTCCAATAATACTGCTTTACTTTCTTTAAAATTTGGGAATTCTAAGATAATGCACGAAATATTTCCAAATATGGAAATACGATGTTTTTGTTTCAGCATTCTTGAATGGTTTGACCTTTCAGGATATGGGTCTTCAATTGCTTAAAACTAATTATTATCGATATAATAAATTAATCATAAATTTTTCTGAAAAAAAAATTTACACCATTTGTAACGAAATTTCTTGAAGGTTGTTCAAAACATTTCAGTTATCATCTGTGGAAATTCAGGACAAAAATGAAATATTTCAAAAATGAAATATTTCAACACCAAAAAATTTTCCGTAATAATTTTTATGATTTTGAATATTTTATTTTATCATTTATTGAGCAATTGAAAGGAAAACAATCTAAATGTTTAAATGAGAGAGCATTCGGAAATTAACGAAGCATCAGAAAATAAAATATTTGTAAATGAGATTTCTTTTTGTTTTCTTTGCAATGCACTAAAGGTTTGTATTTTCATATTTTACCAAAATGATGTATACCTTAAACCTAACAGCCCGAGTAGTACGTTTACGTCGGCCCACAGTACTAACGAAGTTTGACCGACCTCGGTAGGTCACTCAAACATCGGTGTCGGAATCCGACTTGAAACAGACTGGAGGCCAATTATCGTTTTCCAACTCTATACAGACGTCAGTTAGCCGCTTAGAATTTCATTTCTCTTCTAGCCAAGAAATTATTTTTTTCTAAGATTTTTAAAACGGTATGTTTTATTCATTCGGTTTTTTGGGGGTAATATTGTTTTTATTTGGAAAGTCAGTGTAAATAATGAGATACGAGATTATAGATATTACTCTGTAAACCACGGGGGGACTTGGACTTCACCTATATACTGAGTTATCCCACTCTAACTCCAGCTCCAGTGCGGGAGACATTCTGGATAGCTGATGGGTTCATGGACGTTTTTGCTCTCTTTTGTTTGTCTGTTCTTGTTTTTATTTATATGTAGTCTTGTAACCCGCCATTAGAAATGAAAAATCTATTATTCAAAACTTTTGTAAGATAGTATTTTTATTTTATTGTGTTAGATTTTTATAATTTTTTTAAGATTTCCTGTCTTGTTTCGAAAAAAAATTAATTCAGGTAGTTTCTTCTAATTAAACATTCGCGGGTTTTAACGTAGGATTACTTATCGTTGCTTACCCTTTTTGTAAGTATATATATATGTATATATATATATATATATATATATATATATATATATATATATATATATATATATATCTTTGTGTTATGTATATATGTATTTATCTATCCATATATATATATATATATATATATATATATATATATATATATATATATATATATACGCATTTATATAATATATACATATATATGTATGTCAAAACTTTGACGCATTTTGGTAATTTTCTGTTTAACTGTTTATTGCTTGTCCAAGCGATACAGACTGGGTTTGGCGCGGTGCCTAATTTATAACTCGCGAGGTACGGACGGATGGTTTTAGCGTCTGAAATTTTCCTTTCCAGAGGACCGTTATGGAAGAACGTAATCCTACGTTAAAAAAAAATAAAAAATTTTGGCATTAGAAATCACCTAATTCTTCTGTCTTCTGCCGTAGTCGGTCCACTAACGCATGGCCAGGTCGGTTCGACAAGGAATCCGTTGGCTCAGTGGTAGGCCCACAGTCGCAACTGGCGTCGGACTGACCGTTGCGGGCAGGGCGTCGACGGATAGTCTCCGTAAACCGACGTCGCGTCGGTCCGACGTGATTGTGTTACTAGATAGTATTTTATTCTACTGAGTTAGCCAAACACATCGGTTTTTAGTAAGACGGAAGTAAGTGCTAAGCAACTAAGTTCTAGTAGCGCTTAGTTGTCTTTGACATCAAGCGAAATAATTTTGATAGATTGTTTTGTGACAGCTTTCATATAAGCGTGCTTTGAAAAGAAAAAACTTATTAAAACTGGGGATTTTTTGTGTAGCCATTTTAATATTGATGATGGAAGAAAATTAGCAATAGTTGCGGCATATTAGGCTTTATTATTTCTAGAAAGGTAAAAAAGCAGAATAAGATTTGTTCAGTGTAAGATTTATGAAGATGGAACTATGAGGTTACCCGAAAGAGGCTGTAGAATAAAGCGGTTATGATTTGTTCAATAAAGTTATTGGTGAAAATCAAAAATTGTTTTTTCATTTATATCTAAAAACCGAACGAACTTTTTGACTAACCAAATATTCTTAAGCCTATAATATTAAGACCAAATCTTAATTTTGACATGTTTTTCCGTTTCAAGCATACATTAGACCCATAACATAAACAAGTGTTATATATGGAACATGCCATCCGGTATGAAAAACATGTCAAATATAGATAGTAAGGGAACAAAGAACACAGATCGAAGCCTAAATTAAACGACGCTTTTTACATATGTAAAAACACCGAGTTATTTGTAGATTGTAGAGCCTATTCTTAAAGATAATCTCCCGTTCTGACACTGGTAGTGAACACATATGGCTGAAAATAAAGTCGGAGCCATGGATATAATGTAGGCGTGGTTGGCACCAGCGAATGTAGCCAAGTGGCGAGGAGTCAACTGACACTTGTTTCAAGGCTTCTCAAGAAAAAATCTCGGGGGAAAAGGGCTCTTAGAAATTTTACAGCAAATAATACTGAAATCTCATACATTAAATTGAAAGTGAGCACGTTCAGAAAATAAAGATAAAAGGAAATTGTTGCGGAAGTGTTGATAGGAAGTAAGATAAATTATGGGGGAAAATAAATTTTCAGAGATCACAAACATACTCTAAAAGACGGATGCTAATAGGCCTGAATCTAAATTAAAGCAAAAAAACTTAAGTTGTTAAAGCAGTTAAATTAGAATTTCCAAAGCTATACGGTTATGTTTTCTTGTTAATTTATTAATATATATTATCTTTCCACTATATACATTCAGTAAACCCAGTAAACTATTTATCGGTAAAATATGCTTCTTACAGTCGAAAAATATGCCTCACGAACATTCAAAATTAAGCTTGGAAAATCACCAACTATTTTTAATTTAAAAAAAAAAGTTATGTTTACTTTTATTTCAATGATTTGCGTTGTGCGAATTTCAATCGCAATGATTAAATTTAATACATAGTTACAATCATGATTCTTAAAACAGTGGGTGCGCATACTGTAAGTGGCGACCCACAGGGAGGGACGCAAAAAAATTTGGATGGGTCGCGGATAGCTTGAAGTAAATTTGTCATATTAAATCATACAATTAAAAATTTTTATTTTAATTTTCTATGATTATTAATGATTTTCTGTAATTATTTTCCATAATTATCATATTTTTAATATTTTTATTTATATTTTTTTATATGTTAAAAAGTTATGGTATTTTTATATAAGGAGTCAAACAGTTTTACTAAGAAACAATTACAGATGGTAAGCAAAACATTTTTTTATTGTTATCATGTAATATAAATATATCCCCAAAATATACAGTTTTATCTATTTTTTCCATTATTTATTTAATTTTATTTTATTTTATTGTTAACATTTTCATGATGTTTTTTATAAAATTGTGTTTCGCGGATAGTTGGAAATAAATTTGTCATATTAAACCATACAATTAAAAAAATGCTTTAAATTTTTATAATTATAAAATGATTTTCTATAATTATTGTCTGTAATTATTTTCTGAAATTATTTTCTATAAATATCATACCTTGAATATTTTTATTTATATTTTTTATATGTTAAAAAGGTTATGATATTTTTATATAAGGTGTCAAACAGTTTTACTAAAAAACAAGTGCAGACGGTAAGCAAAACTTTTTTTATTGTTATTATGTAAAATAAATATATCCCCCAAAATGTATAGTTTTCTCTATTTTTTTCCATTATTTATTTTATTTTATTTTATTTTGCAATTAACATTTTCATGATGTTTTTTATAAAATTGCATTTCGCGGATAATTGGAAGTAAATTTGTCATATTAAACAATACAATTAAAAAAATGCTTTGAATTTTCTATAATTAATTATTTTCTGTAATTATTTTCTATAATTATCATATTTTAATATTTTTAGTTATATTTTTATATGTTAAAAATGTTATGATATTGTTATATCAGGTGTCAAACAATTTTACTAAAAACAAGAGCAGATGGTAAGTAAGCAAAACATTTTTTATTGTTATTATGTAAAATAAGCATATCCCCAAAGTGTACAGTTTTCTCTATTTTCCATTATTTATCTTATTTTATTTTATTTTATTTTATTGTTAACATTTTCCTGATTTTTTTTTATAAAATTGTGTTTCAACCAAAATATTTTCACTGGCAGTCTAGTGGTTTTTTATTTAAAGAAAATGGATCGCGGTCGTAAGAGTTTGCGTACCACTTCTCTAAAATACGTTGAAATTGTCTTTTAATTGATATATTCTTATATTATTTTAAATAAACATCCAGTATCTGCGTGTTTATTGTTTAGATTATGCTATGTGAAAAGTTACGATTATCTGAAGGTGAACACAACAGGATGAATTTTTAATCATATAAATTGGGAATTCAAAAAAAAAAAAGGCATGAATGAGACATCTGAATAACTAAAAGCCAATTTCTAAAGAAACAAAGTTCAGTTACGTAGCTTAACTTCATTTATCCAACTCAGTATTTACATTTTCAAATTAACGAGTTGATAGAATCGTAATAAACAAAAAAAGAATATTTTGGAAGAAATCGCAAAGCACAACGATATATTTGAAATGTTGAGCCTTAAGCTGATTGTAAAATGTTATTACTAACTTCATTTGAGCCCAGATAACAGATTATATAAATTTCTCTGTTTTGTTTTGCACCAAATATATTGTGACATGGAACTCGATGAATTTTATACTATTGTATGGCGTAAAAAAAATTAAGTATCTCTTTCTGCCTATTTTATTTAATAGTAGGGCTGCATTTTTTATACTAATAAGCGATTAATATAAACCGCTGAAATCTATTTTATGCAAATTATTTTAACAAACTGCATAGGACCATGCATGCTAGTTGACAGTCACATGAAATATAGTTCTTACATTACGCTATATTTAATTGTTGAACTAATAGGGATTTTAAATTTCTTTCAAAAGTAAAATACTCATAAAATTGTTTAAACACCTAGAAATGTTCAAAATTAGAATTAAATAAATATGTATATATTTAGCTTTATCAAAAGATGTAAAACGTCTTTAAAAATCTGCTGACAATTATTTCGTGTTTGTAATGACGAACTCAACTGTAGTGATATTTGGAATAAAACTAAGAGAATGAATCAAAATTTTCACAGTTATTTTCACAAAACTCTCCCCTAATGAACGTTAAAACTTTTTAAAATCCTGACACGGGTAATACTTTTACACTCCAGCTTGCTCATGAAACAAAGACACTGATTAACAAAAGTGCATTCACCTTAAATCCTTTGAAATTTTGCCATCTTCCTGAAGAATTAAAAACTTGAGTGGTCCTTTTAATTCAAAACGATACAATACTTGAACGTAGAAAAGAAATTGTATGTACTTAATCTTCCCTTGAGTTCAGTAAAATGGGACAAAGCTAATAACGAATCTGCAGTTTAATTAACAAAAAGCCCCATTTTGCCGTCCCCAGATATAAATGATTTCGGATTCAAAAAGATTCAAGTAAAGACTTTCGCCTCATTAAGCTGATTAGATTTCTTCCCATAGGCATTCCGAGCGCATAATTGATGTTACCTTGAGAAAGAAAAAAAAAATAATTATTCGTTCACAGTTACGGAAATTATTTTTGAATGATCTGAGAAAGAATTGTTTTAGCCATGTGCTTATTCCTTATTTTCCCCTTCCAAAGAAATAGAAAGAAGCGATGATAATAATAATTATAATTGAGCTTTTGTTTTGATATACTTTTAAATTAAAAGATCGCAATCTTCTATTCATTTGGAAAATATTCAAGGTTTAATTACTTTTCTAAAGAAGCATTTGCTCTTTCTCAAATATTTGGAAGGAGATTTCGGGAAAATGGAGAATTTTTTTTCTGTGTGTTTCCGCACAGATAAATGTTTTATAATCCTGGAAGAGGATTTCCCTGTAGAGTACGGGGATTTCAAGTAACATTAAGAAGATAGTCTTTACATGAAATGAATTTTCCCTCAAAAATTTCTTCAATTTACCCATTTATCTGAAAGACATCTTTGATTATGAACCAAAATTGGATGTAGCTTTAAAACAGATAACGTTTGATTATCAGGGGAAAAAATACAGCATAGCATCTATTTTGAAACAGTAATCAATAAATAGTAAAGGGAATAATATGATCTTGGGCACTAACGTAGAAATACAATTGTAGAACTCTTCCAGCAATCAGAAAAACACTGACTTATATAATAACTATGATATCTAATATTTTTTCCCAGTGGTGGGCAATACACAGACAAGCTAACCCAAATAAACAGAACAAAGATGGAAAAAATCCAAAAAGATGATAGGAAAAGTCTATTGGCCCATTCGGTCTCTTGCCTCTCAATATCGCTCCCACAACTGGGCTGAATACAGCGCTGGGCAGCGGAGATGTGAAGCCGGTCCATGCCTTCCCGAAGGTCGCAGAGCATGGAGAACGGACTATCCAGGATGTCAAAACAGTGGAAATGTTTTACGAGGCAATCCTGTCCTGTAGCCAACCGGAATTTAGCCACAGCTCTTTTCCTTGGCCAGTCAGGAAGTTCGTGAATTTCATTCCATCAGATTTTCTGGGAATTTCTCGCCGAAAGTTTATGTGGTTCTTCCCTTCTTTTTATATCTCTAACGGTCCAGGCATATTATAAAGTACGAGGGATAACTCTAGAATAACTCCTTTATTCTCTACGTAGAGGCAGACTAACATATACAGACTTGGGGCTTCCAAAATAATACACAACAGTACCGCAACCCGCGGTACTAAGAAACTAAAGGTCGCAATCCCTCAGGCAGAGTAGGCATTTACTAACAATACACGTACACCTCGGCTCTGAGCTAATTCTCGAAGTCGTGCAGCCACCTCGGCTAAATACCAATACACGCTCTATCAGTTAAACACCGCTATCACCTTCCATCAAGCTTGCCTCGCTCTCTCCCGTATCGCTACTAAAGTCTTGGGCTTTTGCCAACTCAGCGTGTGCCCTTTAAATAGATCAAACACCTGCGCCGAACTCACTTTGGCTGGCATGTACAGCGCTGCTACCCGAAATTTGCATCTGAGCAACACGCGAACCCTACAAGTTCACTGATGTGTCTGTTTTGAAACGTTCTCTTAATGATTGACTTAATTGTGTTGTATGGTATCTCTGCATTTGATGTTTAGAGAATTGCCAAGAAGTTGGCTTTCTCGTTACCTTCTATTCCGCAGTGTCTTGGTATCCACTGCAGAGAAGTCGTTTTATTGTAGACAGAGAGTCTATATATAGAAGCGACCGACACTCTCCCACTGTCTTTGAAGTTGGAGCTCCAACAGATATAATTCCCTAGGATCTAGTATTGCCTTTGGAATCTAATTAGATTCCAAAGGCATATTAAATTGCCTTTAGATTGCCTGTGTGTCATTCTAAATATTAAATAATCAGCATCAAGCAGATGGATAGTATTTTTTTCACAAATTACCAAGTGTCTAACATTCTGACAACAGAAAAATATTGAGAACTTAAATGAAAGGTTTTGATAGGCCAACCATGAAAAAAAAAATTCAAGTGGGAGCTACCAAAATTGGTTTCTTGCATAAATGTATCTCCTACTCGAGCCTAAACACGGTAAGATTAAAAAGATCGAGAAACGTTTCCATGTTGAAAAACTTTTACAAGCAACGGCAAGTAAATAACTGCGACTAACCTTGCAGTGCGAACTCTTATGCATGTCTCAAATGCGAGTCCGTTTAGAGATAGGTGAGTAAATATTTAGTAAATTTTGCTGTGATAAACATCGAAAGGCTGAGATATTATCTTTGCTATAAAAAACTTAAGTTTCAACTGTTATCACTCTCAGTTTACCGAGATTAATTTACAGGGATTTTATTCTAAATATAAAATATTCAGCCATCAAAATGGATATTTTTCTGAATAATTCCGAGCCGTACATAGAAAAATATTGAGAAAATTAATGTTTAAGTATTATAAGAAATTTAATATTATATTTAATATTAATAAGAGATGTGTTGGTATAGAAACAGTGAAAAATATTTTGAAATGGGACCTAACAAAATCAATTTACTGCATAAAAGTACTTGCTACTCGAGAATAAACAGTTTACGATTAAAAGGATTTAGAACTCGAGATATGTTTTTATGTTGACAAAACTTTTACAAACAAAAGCAAGTAAATAACTACGACTAACTTTGCTGTGTTATGCATGTCTCAAATGCAAGTCCGTTTAGAGATAGGTGAATGAATATTTTGTAAGTTTTCTTGTGAAAAATATCGAAAAGCTGAGATAGTATCTTTATTATAAAAAACTTAAGTTTCAATTGTTATCGGCTCTCAGTTTACCAATATTGATTTATAGGCATTTTATTCTAAATATAAAATATTCAGCCATCAAAATGGATATATTTTCGAATAATTCCCAACCGTCCATAGAAAAAATAAATTGAGAAACTTAATGTTTAAGTATTATTAGAAATTTAATATTATACTTAATATTAATAAGAGGTGTATTGATATAGAAACAGTGAAAAATACTTTGAAATGGGAACTAACAAAATTAATTTACTGCATAAAAGTACTTGCTACTCGAGCCTAAACAGGTTAAGATTAAAAAGATTTACAACTCGAGAAAAGTTTTTATGTTGACAAATCTTTTACAAACAATGGCAAGTAAATAACTACGAATAGCCTCGCTTTGCGGAATCTTATGCATGAAATTATGCATGTTTCAAATGCAAATCTGTTTAGATGAGTAAATATTTAGAAAGATTTTCTTATATATTACCATTGCTTTAAAACGTTAAGTTTCAACTATTATTGACTCTTCGTTTACTAACATTAATTTATGGGGATGTTATTCTAAATATAAAATACTCAGCATAAATTTGGATATTTTCCTAAATAATTCCCAGTCCTCTACAGTAAAATGAGAAATTTATTAGAAATATTTTGGTATGCAAACTATAAAAAATTCTTTGAAATGGGAGCTAATGAAATTAATTTACTGCATAAAAGTATTTCCTACCCGTACCTAGAAAGGGTACCATTATAAAGATTTATAGCTCAGAGAAACTTTTTTTTATGTTGACAAAACTTTCACAAACAACAGCAAAGTAAACAATAAACGAATAACCTTTCTACCACCCAGAAGAAATTAAGTCTAAAAAAAGTGAACGTGATGAAACTAATCTAACACGTTCATCCATTACACACTCGGAATTGTTCCCGGTCATGTACGAGGAGAAACTCCTGTGCCCCCCCCCCAAATAAAATCACAGCGTGAAAGGCACTTGAAGAGTAAATATCTGCACTGGACGCACGATATCTTATTACGTATGCGGGAATCGTGACCTGGAGCAGGCCATTTCATAATGTTGGCGAAATCTTTAACGTGGGAAGCGGAACGAGCGAAGATTTAAATAGACTCATTAGGCTTAACAATAAAGAAATCACGTCGGGGAAATGATATTAAGCAGACTTCACCACTTGATACCTAATTTCCTCTGTTATAGTCACAACTAATAAAAAATAGAAATATAGATCCTAAACATGTAATTCAGAAATCTAAATACTGTACAAATATATATATATATATATATATATATATATATATATATATATATATATATATATATATATATATATATATATATATATATATATATATATATATACATATATATATATATATGCATATACATATACATATATATATATATGCATATACATATACATATATATATACTTACATATATATATATATATATATATATATATATATATATATATATATATATATATATATATATATATATATATATATATATATATATATACATATACATATATATAAATACAGTAACCACCGCTTATAGTGATCAGTGGTTATAAGAATCAACCGTTTATAAGAATCAATATCGCAAAAACAAAAACAAATGTATTATTTCCATGTTAAAATTTTCGCTTTAAAGAATCAATCCACCGGTTTTAAGAATCAGTTTACACTCTTCGCTTTTCTTTCATTTTTCCAAAAAACTCACTTAAACCCTCAAAAGGTACGAAGTTCTTTCTTTATTCTTTTTTAAAGTAAGAGTGATAATATGGGATGGAATGCAGTCGTAAAATGCATCCCTCTCCTTGTTAGACATAACATAATAGTTTCCCCTTAAACGTTTAGCTAAACCCTGCCCTATTAGTCTGACCCGGGAGAATCCTAACCGTGCGGATCCAATTTCACTTTTCTCCACTGACAAACAATGACATGGACTCTTTTTTTCCCTCCTCCCACATCCTAGTTGCGGCTTCCTGAACCCTGAAACACATAAATCTTCGAGGAAGTGTCCACTATCACTTAGAAAAACGTGACATTATTAGATTCAGCACGTTATCAAACCGTGAAACGTAAGCTACAAGGTGAATCTTGGTCTGAGACTATTGGTATTGAAAGAGGTATAAACAGCCTCCTGAAAACTTCATTACGTCAAACTACCATAGAAAACTTTTTCTTACATCCTTTCTGTAGTTGAAATGTTAAACTATTAAGCAGGTATGTTGTAATAAATATTGGATGTTTTTTTCTTCTCTTACTATAATCATGTGTATATACTTATAGGTCTAGAAATTAAGTTGTATTTTTAAAATTATAAAAATAATTTTAATAAAAGATAATTAACGTAAATTAACGAGTATTTTATAATAAATTATCTATTATATGTATATATAGGTGTGTGTTTTCCTGTCCAAAAACCTAAATTTCGGTTATAAGAATCAAAAGCAGTAATAACAAAAGCGGATTCTTATAAGCGGAAATCACTGTATTTATATATATATATATATATATATATATATATATATATATATATATAACAGTAGAAAGACGAGAATTTTTTTCTTACAAAAAAGAACTGAACGCCACCATTTTGATGGTTAAGAATAAAATCAAGAATTTAAAATATTTAATGTTTTTTTGTTTAAATGGTTAAATGGTTAAATACTTTAAATTTTTACGTATTTCATACCAACATTTAATAAATCAGTATATATTTAGATATATTTTTAAGTAGGTATGCCGAGCTGACAACCTGGTATGGTTGATCCGTAAAAATATTTGCATGATTCGTGCAGTCCTTATTTATGAACACCAATATTTCCGAAGAGCCAATATTTCTGTTATTTCTGAAAGGGGGAATAGAAGAAAAGTAACTAATATTTTTCCGGTATTATTTTAAAGATTCCCGCCTGTTTTCTATACTGCCGTCAAATTGACGTCTTTCAGTCTTAGTATTAGGTATACAACATATTTCTCCACCTTTTTAATATAATTTTAATATAATTTTGTAAATGTGTGTGCATATTTCGTGTAAAATTAGAAAAAGCTCAATATTAAGTCCGAAACAGTCAAAATGACTGCAGCTTTTTTCCTCTTGATATATATATATATATATATATATATATATATATATATATATATATATATATATATATATATATATATATATATGTATATATGTCAGAATCTAAAATATGGGGGGCGATCGCTTAAAACGGGATTTTAGTTAGAAAAATATAGGATTAACAATTTAAATGTCTGGGAGTTCAAATAAGCGGCATAAGGTATTGCAGTGAAAATAGAATAAATGGGTTCGACTTGATTCAATTCCGAGGAACCTAGAAGAATTTTTAGTAGACGGATTAGCCTTGAGGAGTTGGCGCTAAGAAAATGCTTAGTTTGGCAAAAGAGCGTGTGCGATATGACATCACGCATAAGTAATGAGCGTCACTAAGCGTTGGTTTTAAAGTTGAAACAAAGAAAATCGCAGAGATATGGAGAGATAGCATCGAGTAAAGATGTGTGCCGAAGGTGCGCAGATTTAAATTGGGTGGGGTTCTTAATTAATGTTTGATGGAGCTGAGAAATTATTGGAATTTTAATAAAGATCTTTAGGATACTCAATTGGAGTGTTTTTACGCCTGTTGTGTTAACATCTTGCTGTTTGATGGATTTATTAATGATGAATGTCCTCGCCACCGGACCACCGACTGCCAAGTGAGAAATGATTCTCAGGACGTTTGGAATACTGTGTTAAGTAAATTGATCGGGCGTGAAGCACCAGCGTCCGATATATATATATATATATATATATATATATATATATATATATATATATATATATATATATATATGTGTGTGTGTGTGTGTGTGTGTGTGTGCACATTGCGCTGTATACATACTGTATAGATAAAATGCAGATTAAAAACAGACAAGTAAGAAAAAATATCTTAAGTTTTGCCAATAGTGCCTAGCTAAATAAACATCAAAAGTTTTGTCTCGTTACTGAGAGCGTAATAATAACTACAAGACAAATGAATGACACTTCATTAATGAGAAAATCGCTTCAAGAACAATGAACTTTAGGTTGTCAAGAAATGAGAAATGATAAATGAGAATATCTTCCTTGAAGGTATTACAAACATTTTATACGCCTATTTAGAGATATATAAAACACTCTTCCTTACTGCTTTATATTCTTCATATTCTCAGATTTCTCCATCGGTTATCAATATATTTATTTCGGTTTATAATTATATGTGATTATGTTACTGCGTTACTATATGTATATATAACTGGTACATACACACTCACACACATACGATGCTAAAACTAAAATTCAGATATGAATCGTCGTTGATGTTGTTTATGCTTCCTGGCCGGAAATTGCAGACTAGGTTCATATAGGTCATGCGGACTAAGTATTGCGTCTCCAGTTTATAATAGCACTACAAAGGTAGGATTCTGACTTCGCTAGGTTCCACCCCAATTTTGACCGTGCACCCCCCATAGACGACATCAGCGGGGATCGTACCTTTTTCAGCACATTGTGATCTCATACAAGGATTTTACGTTCTAAATATTTAACGTGTCCATAACCGGCCTAAACACGATGGCATTTTTTAGCTCTTGTCGAGATTCGAGCCCAGCACCCTCGGCGGCCAAGCTGACACGCTATCACTTGGCTACCTCGGCCCATTAAGGCAGGAATCGGCTATGGCATTAATTAAGAATTAAATGGAACTACAAAATACAGTTTGGTGAAGGTAATATTGAATACTCAAAAGATGTAAGCAAAAATTTATAAAGAAATTAAAGAAAGTATCAAAAAAACTCCATTCGAGATTTTAACCCTTCAGTCGGCCCATGTATAAAATGCAACATTTTCGTAATTTTTAATGGTTTGTTTTTATATGTAAGGTTTGAATGTTCTATGCAGTTTCTATTTATAGCTGCACCCTTTCTATTGCAGGTCTGATTTTCTGATCCATGTACCGTGGTAAACCCGCGATTAATACTGGATTACAGTACGACAAAATCAGGAGTTGATGTACTCGGTCAAATGTGCAGCCATTATACGTTGTCCCGCATATCACGAAGATGGACAATCTCATCATTTCCTAGGTTTTTTGGACATAATAGGAATCAATTCGCAAGTTATCCTTAAATCCAACAAACCGGACAAATGTGAAATAAGGCTATTCTATCTGCATTCTTTGGCCTTTAATTATAAATATATATCAATATTTATCAACATTTTATATCTTGTTATAAAATTCAGATTCATTATTTTCAATATCAAAAGAAAAAGTTTATTACAGAAGGAATAATCAAGGTTGAAAGAGGCACTTTGTGCCACGCGCGCCTGCTGGTGTTCCAAAAATTGGCACGCCCACTGAAGGGTAAAATACGTACCAGTCGAAGTGTTAATAATTAAAGTCATCATTCTATCTTCTTCTGTTAAACATAACTAATGCATTGCTATGTTACTCGTTTTATTAGAAAGTTTAATTAACTCGAAAAATTTTAGCGGACTTGAAAAAGGTAGTATCTTGAATCTGTCAAACTGATAAGAATAGCACTTTAGAGCCATTAACAATTACAGTTGGACTGTGTCCAAAACTATATAGTGCAGTTAAGTCCATTGTACATACATATATGAAAAACGTGTTTTATGCTTTGTAGGGATAAAAGGAATAGTGAAAAGCAACAACAAAGATACACGGTTATTATTCAAAGAGCGATATTAAAAAAAGTCCTTTGACATATTTTTTTTAAATATAAATGTAGCAAAATATCATTTTTACGATCTCTATTCATAAACTGTAACTATGTTAACATTGCATTTCATGATTTTTCTTCCAAAAAGTCTTTTTTTGAAACAAATGGTTATAAGTTGGACCCTTTTGTATTTTTTATAAAAATGAATCTATAAATAAGGGCATTTGATATTTGACTAATTCCCCAATCATCTTCGTCCGCTAGATGTTCTTATATATGTACTTATGCAGAGGGGAACTTTTAATTTTAAACCTTCTCACGCACTTGCCTATGTACACAGATATTTGCACTTAATACGGGGAATAGTTTCCATTAGAGACACCTCCGCTGATGATATGGTAAATCTCACTTACATCGAGTTTCGGTTCACATATATTTAGTCCATACTATATTTATAGTCCAAACTACATTTTAAGATTATATATATATATATATATATATATATATATATATATATATATATATATATACACTGAAACTGCACTATGGTGTCCACAAATGGTCCGAAAATGTGGCCGTTTGGAGGGGTGGCCGTCGAAAAGAGGTTTATTTTAAAACATTGACTCCATGGAGTCTTAATTGGTTCTGAACAAAATATCGTAATTAAGAGAAGTTTGACTGTATTACCAACGGATACTCAGAATATACTTTACGTACGTTTAAAACACAAACACGATTTGTTTATACATATAAACAATGTAAATATGTTGTTTATGCATATATGTTTATATGTATAAATAATATATTTATATTGTTTAGTTTGTATGTATATTTTCATATGCATACAAACTAAACAATAAACTAAACAACCGCATATGTATATGTTTATACATATTGAAACACGCTTAAAGTGCATAATAGTAAAAGTGATTTTTTACAGCATGATGAAGAACGTTCATCTACAGTAATTTGAAAATCGTTAATGACCACTAAAAAATAAAATTAACTGCTTTGTTATTCACATCAGTCAACGTAATTTGTCCAAGTTTGAATTGCACATAAAAATCAAATCCCTCGGATTTGAAACCATAAATTGCATTTGCGACGCTTGCATGACAGAAAAGAAACTCAATTTTTTACTCATTCAGATTATGATATACATATATTCAGCCTAAATATACTCTGACGTATACAGAAGAAACTCTGTGAACTACTGACTTACATTTCTTTTCATATCAGCCTCTTAAACAACTGATTATTCTACTTCCTGAGTAAAATTGAGAAACTTCCTGTGTATCCGTAAATGAAACAGCCAAGGTACGCACCTGTTAAATATTCAAATCACGATATGTATTCTCTTCAGAAATCCGATTGAAAAAAAGAACTTCTTTTTTTAACTTCTTCCCCTCCTGACAAAAAACTTAACTGAAATCGTTTACGCTTTCTATAAGCTATTTACGCATTTGTGCAGCTTTGGCATTTGAAGCAATGTTGTTTAATTTTATTTCATTTTAATGATTGGTGAAATATTAAATAATTTTTGCAGTGTCACTGCTGTTTCCTCTTTATGTAGGTGCATCTATAAGATACAAGAACTGGTATATTAATGCATATTTCACCCGGGCAACAAAAGTGACACAAGTCAAGCAATGGCAATTTTAAGGTTATGTCATTGAAAAATATGTATGAAGTGTCCCATCGTGCACGAAAAAGTGACACATCTCGCAATTTGTCCACCTGAGAGCAGTTGTATCAGTTTTATTGACATGATAGTTCGAGCTGTAAAGTATTCTTTAAGTCACTTTTCTCAAATGCTGCATTTTTGAGTTGTGTCACTTTTTCTTGCCGGGGTTTGATATGTAAATAACGTGAGGAAAATTGATAATAGGCGTTTGATATGCTTTCATGATATTACGATTAATAATAACGAATTCTAATTCATTTGTAAATTTGCACTATAAAAAATGGAATGCTGTTCTGGACATATAACAAAAATGGCAGTGTAACTAGAAGGCTGAGAAAATATGTTTAAGAAACAAAAGTGAGATATCCAAAACAGGTAAACTCGTTACCCAGAAACATTTTACCCTGAAGCAAGTAGCTTTTTGAACATGAAGCAGCATTTCATTTTTACATTGTGCTTAGAGGGGATACATTACGCTTACATTGTGCTTAGAAGGGATACATTGCGCTTACATTGTGCTTAGAAGGGAAAATTCCTTTACCATCGTATATACAGTATGCGAATTTTTAGACTCAGATTAATAAATTCAGCGAGAATGAAGCTCTCCAAAGTAAAGCTTCAACTGTATCATTCAACTTTAACATAATTTTATTATTTGTAAAAAAAAGCATTTGATGTTTAAATTTTTCCTTTCTGTGATAAGACCTTTTATTTTTCTATGGAGTTATTTTCTTTGTACTCGCAGTAAGGAATACTGGTACTGTGCGGCTGTAATGAATTTTATGATTACAACACTATAATTACATTATTTCTTATTCAAGAAAGATATCATCCAAAATTTAAAACAGACACATTTGGCAATGACCTTTATTCACCTACCAGTTATCCAGTTTCACCATAAATATTTGTTTAGAGACAAGAAAATTTAAGTATGAACTTTGGGTCAGGCACAATACAAGATGACATATTCTAGACATTTAATATATTTAACTTATTTAAATCACGTCATTTAAAACATAAATGTTCTAAATATTGACTATACTACACTATTGATATCTGATTATTTA
>OU015497.1:59811897-59814397 GCA_907164885.2 Dolomedes plantarius | reverse complement strand
ATGAAATTTACTGCGAAAAACGGATAAACAGGAAATAATAGGGAGTGTTGAAAAGTCTCGTTTCGAAAAAGATAACTGTAAATGTATTGTTACACTTCTATGTAGGGGATTTCGAAACTTTTTTATGGCATTTTTTGAGCGTTTAAAGACCGATCGCTTGCTCTAAAATAGTGCAAATGACTACTACCACAATGACAGGGTATCAGGACACTGGAATCTCATTTCTATGACACAATTTTTGCACCTTTGAATTCACTGCTGTCTTTCCCACCGTGAGTAAAGTGGTACTTTGGACACTGATTTCCATAAACAAATCATAAAGTGCGGGAAGTGTATCAAGTGAACATTAATACGGAGGAGGTGGGTTAATCCAGTATTCATGGCATGTAGTGGGTTCAATTCTTTAATACCTAAATGGTTTTTTTTAATTTATTTTATTTTTTATGAAACTTACTTCTAAAAAACACAAAGAGGAAATAATCGACAGTGTTATGACCTCCAATCCATATGTAACTCATACATTGCTGAAGATATATATATATATATATATATATATATATATATATATATATATATATATATATATATATATATATATATATATAAATATATATATATATATATATATATATATATATATATATATATATATATATATATATATATATATATATATATATATATATAAATTATATATATATATATATATATATATATATATATATATATATATATATATATATATATATATATAAAAATATATATATATATATATATATATATATATATATATATATATATATATATATATATATATATATATATATATAAATATATATATATATATATATATGTGTGTATATATACAGATGGTTATCAAAATAATGGAAACACCTATCAATATTAGTGGTGTTTATGAATGTGCTTCGCATTCCTTAAAAAACCAGTCTGGCCACCGGTATTTTTATATAATATAGTGCATGTATTATTCTACTGTCAGGCAGCAGTAATGAAGCTAAGGGTATCGTGCTTTTGGGGGGAACAGCGTAAAATGTTAAACCTTGCAAATATTTTGAAAAGGTCAAATTGTTGGAGCGCGTTTAAATTGGGGTATCTGTTACTGCAACCCCAAGGCTAATGGGTGTTTTTCGAGCTATGGTATCGAAAGTCATGACAGCATACAGTGTGCACGGAAAAACATCCTTTGCCAAACAGAATACTGGACGAAAGGGAGAGCTGAGTGAAAGAGACCACGAAGTATTGAAGTGGATTGTCACATGAAAGAAAAACAACTGAAACCAAAATGACCACAGAGCTTAATCTGCATCTGCACGTTCCGATATCAACCATTAGAGGTAGAAGGAAACTTCACAAACAAAGATATATATATATGTTAGAACTCGATCTCAGGCGAGTCCCTACTTTTTGTAGAAACTGGAATCGGTGTCTAGGGGTTGTTGTCCTCAGTCTTATAGAAACCTTTCCGCTTACTGCACGGCGGAACTAGACTCCCTTATACTCAGAGTAAGACAGTACTCAATTAAAGACAGAGTCACTGCTTAAAACACAACACTATATATTGACACTTATCAAATATTTACAGTTGAAGAAATACGTTGCATATAAAATTACACGTCAGGTCGCATCAGGCCTCCACAATCAGAATGTATCCGGCCGTCTGCCGCGATAGGATTGACTAAGCCGCCGTCTGCTGCTTATCAGGAGCCAACGTCGTGCCCCGTCGAGACTGCCTCTCCCGTCGCAGCCCGTCTGCTGCTTTCGGCACCTCTTACCAGGTCGGGACCCAATCTCAGTCTCCCCTCAAATACTTTTCTCCCGGTTCATCTCTCGAAAACCTAATAGCGCTGTCGTCGCATAGCGTACACGGCTACATATGGCTCATAGCTGGAGCCCTGGGATTAGTATGCTGGAGCCCTGGGATTATTATATATATATATATATATATATATATATATATATATATATATATATATATATATATATATATATGTGTGTGTGTGTGTGTGTGTGTGTGTGTGTGTATAGTATATATATATATATATATATATAACTGAATACTTGTATATGGCATATTATTAAAGAAAATATTTTAATGATCTGTAAAATTTTTGCTCAGATTAGAAATAATCACCCTTTTTAAATGATGCCTGTAAATGTCTTATTGCGCTACAATGCAGGATATTTCGAGACTTTTGTATGGCATTTTTTGCACGTTTAAAGACCGATCTCTTGCTAGGAAGTATAACAATTGAAGACTACAATGACAGCTGAGTAGCAGGATACTGGAATTGCATAAGTATGATACAGTTTACCAACCATTTGGTTTGCTCTTGGCTTTCACGCCTGAGTCAAATAGCACTTTGGATGTAGATATCCATGAACAAAGTATAAAGTGTAGGGAGAGAAGTATTTGGTACGTGTATCAAATGAAGTTTAATACGGAGAAGAAATACTGTGAGTTCATCTAGTATTCATGGGA
>OU015497.1:59754397-59806897 GCA_907164885.2 Dolomedes plantarius | reverse complement strand
CGACAATATATATATATATACATATATATATACATATATGTATATACATGTATATATATATGTATATATATATATATGTATATATATACATATATATATATACGTATATATATATATATGTATGTGTATATATATACATGTATATATATACGTATATATATATGGATATATATATATATATATATATATATATATATATATTTCTACATGTCCATTATAATACAAAATTTTATAATATATTAATCGAAATATATGTTTTAACTAGAATAACCTTCAATAACGACAGGAATTTTATTGTTTCAAATTAAAGACATCCATGCATGCACTAAATATAGAATGAAATGAATGTAACAGGCATCCAAATTATTTATCTACTGTTTCTTGGTTAATCATAACACTAAGTTCATTATACGTACATGCATACATACATATATATATATATATATATATATATATATATATATATATATATATATATATATATATATATATATATATATATGTATATATATGCATATATATACATATATATATATATATATATATATATATATATATATGTATATATATGCATATATATACATATATATACATATATATATATATATATATATATATATATATATATATATATATATATTTATTTCTACATGTCCATTATAATACAAAATTTTATGATATATTAATCCAAATATATGTTTTAACTAGAATAACCTTCAATAACGACAGGAATTTTATTGTTTCAACTCTAAACACAATGAACTTGAAGCACAAAGTGACCTAGAGAACACTTCCAAAAAAATCACCAACATCCACCATTATGACAGCAATATATTATGTTAGGTCAGATGTATGATAGGCAATAGTTCTTCGCTTCGGAAAAAAGAAGAAAATCACATCACTGAAGCTATTTTAAAAGTGCTGAGAAGCAACCTCATTTTCTCACAGGAGAGTGCTCAAGGAGGAATAAAACAAAGGCAGGCATCATATCGACGTCATTATGGATACAGTTAAGAAACTTTTTTCTAACTCCCGCTGTCCTGAAGATACATGACACTCAAGGCATAAAAAAAAGTCAGAACAGTCCCCATAAGTAACGGGAAAGGAACCTTAAAGGGCCTCAAGTATGATTTATATACAACTTCTGGATTTTATGTTCTTCAGTTTTCGGATAAGATCGTTTCTGATTGTTAAGAACTGATTTAAGAAGTAGAAAAATAAACATTGATATTAAGTGAAAATCAACTAATATTTTAACTTGTTAAATAAACCGGCATTTTCTAACTTCGCATCAACGTTTTATTTTCAAAGTTTAATAATTTTTCATGAAACAGAAGGAATTTTTATGTCTAGTTGGCGCCCCAGGGTTATATATAAAGATTATATATGTTAAATTTTATATATAAACATAACATAAAAATTTTATATATAATTTTAATATATAATTATATACGTTCATTAATATTTACAATATAAACAATAGAAATAAACAAAAATTAAAAATCAAGCATAGACTGCTAAATCACTTTAACATAAAACATATCCTGCAAAGAAAACATTTTCAATAAAGGATAGCACAGAAGCTTCATATCCCCATAATGAAAACAAATACATAATCCAACAGAGATAGATAAAAATAATACAAATATAGAGAAGAAACAAACAGAAATCAAGCACTCTGGGTATCCACGCACCAACGGCAAGATTCTGTATAAGTGCCGGAACTGAACCATAAAACAATAGAGGTAACCGACAGGTCTCTTCATCAGGGAGCCTAACCATGTCAGTTACCTCAAGGGGAACTTTCTGAATAGGATGCAGGTAAGCCCCAAAAACATCCCAAGGCCCCGAGTTCCCCAAGGAAGCAATAAGTCAAAAAGAAAATGAAAAGACAAACACAACTTACAGTATGGGCTCAACGCACCTTACATGCAAGCACACAAAATCCTAATGCAAAATAAAAGATGCGTACACACCCCAATTCCGTAAGTGACGGTTATGGCGAAACAGCAGCCAATTCTATCCTAAAAATTACGTCATTGTAACATTACTATAGCGCCACCCCCCCATTACAGCCTAACCAAATGAAAACACAAATACTATTCTAAACATCATTAAAAATTCTTGAGTCTAAATGCCATTTTTTTAAAACTTTTAAATTGCCGAAATTTTTAGGGAAATCGTTTTTCTTAAGTTTTCCTCGAAAATGCTACATGCCTCCAAAAAATTATATTCATTAATATCTAATTATATTAACATAAAATGTATTTATAAAATTAATACTATTTATAAATATATTTATTTATAACATACATAAATAAATACATATTATTTAATTATATATGTCATTTTATATGTCTAGTGCTCAATTATTTTCTGTAAAATAATGACTGCACTTTAAAACTTTTAATTATTTTGATACTCTACGATCACAAATACACCTATGAAATATTTTTTTAAATTATATCCTTTTCTATGTTCTTGATTTCTAGCCAAAAGTAGTAAAAAGATTAATTCCTTTTACCAAATTTACCACGAAAACAAAATAATTGCTTACATTATAAACTAAACACAATATAATGAGAATTTATTTACACTCTTTAGGAAGTTTTCTTATCTCATAGTAAGTAATTAACAATATAAATTATAGTAAGTAATTAACTTCAAAAATTACCTCGCGAAATTGTTCTTACTGAGAATTTAAAACTAACATAAATGTATTATTATTCTTGAAGCAGCAATATTAAAGTAATTTAAAAGTAAAAAATACAATTACATAAACATATTATCGAAATGGTTAGTTTCATTAGCATTATATGTACTTAAACATAATATCTGAAAGGTTTAAGTATCATCTATAAAAAAACACATTAAAGTTTTTATTTAATATATAAAAGGTTTGAGTATCATCTTTATGGGTACGTAAATTTCGCAACAAAAAAGTAACAATACATAAAATTTCGCATTTATATATATATATATATATATATATATATATATATATATATATATATATATATATATATATATATATATATATATGTGTGTGTGTGTGTGTGTGTGTGTGTGTATGTATGTATGTACGTATGTATAAATTCAAAATTTTCGCATTTATAAAAAAAATCACAATTTTACTTATTTGGTTAGGTAAGTATCAAAATTCTTAGTTAAAAGCTAACTTCGTAGTAGTCTTCATTCTCTTCCTTAAGTCTTTAGCAATAAGTAATAAGCAAATTTCGAGAGTGAGATCTCTCCGTTAAAGACAACGGATGGTCGTAGATAAGCAATTATGTTAATGAATTATTACTATTATTACTTAATTTCGCTTAAAAATCCGTTTATCACCGAGTTTTCACCGAAAAGTATCAAAAAATTACTTTTCACATTTATTCGCTCGTATCGGGAAATTTCGCATTTATTCGCATCTATTTCGTAAAGACAAAAATTACGTATCGTTAATCATCATCTATAAAAAATATACATTACAGTTCACTTTTGTTTTTTATCCAAAGTGGCAGGTACTTTGTCCTGAGTACTTTCACCTGTCCACAACAATATTAAAGCAGAGTAAAACTAAAAAAATACAATTATGTAAACATAATATCTAAATTATTAGATTTGGTATCATTATATTTGACATAATATCTAAAATGATGGAGTATCATCATCTATGAGAAAAATGTATTTTTTCCCCAAAAAGCAGCAGGTACTTTATCCTGATAACACTGACCGATCCCCAACAATATTAAATCTGAGTAAAACTAAAAAAATACAATTATGTAAACATAATATCTAAATTGTTAGATTTAATATCATTATATTTGATATAATATCTAAAAGGGTAGAGTATCATCATCTATGAGAAAAATATATTGCAGTTGTTTTCTTCCCTAAAAGCAGCAGGTACTTTATCCTGAGGACATTGACCTATCCACAACAATCTTTAAGCAGAGTACAACTGAAAAATGCAATTCCATAAACATCATATGTAAACTGTAAATTTTGGCATCATTATAGTTAATAGGATATCTGAAAGAGTTGAGCATCCATATCTATGAGAAAAACACATTAAAGTTGTTGTTGTATTTACGTGGCAAGTACTTCGTCCTAAAGGCATTGACAAATCTAAACACCTAAATTGTTCGCTACTTAAATATGGGAACACCTTACAGGCGACGAAACACTGCTCTACCGAAAAGGACCGCACAGGAACGTCCACGCCTTATTGGGGATACGATCTCGTACCCACTTTCTGGAAACACGAGAAGCTAACCACCATACCCTGTGGGCGGCTACTTTTTAAAGTTATAAATAATACTTCCGCTCGATATCGCAGCACTGTGATAATTTAGCTTTTCTACAAGCACGAGCGGGATTTTGTGTGAAGAATAAAACAAATTTTCGGCAAGCCTTTTATAAATGCATGAACAAAATTAACAAATAATTAATTGAAACACTGTCTTGCCTCACGGAAGAATAATTTGCTGAGTTAAGCAAAAAAAAAACTGTAAATCCTCATTTAAGTTATCTACACGATGTGTTTTTTTATCAAATTTATTTAAGTAAAATTTTCCGAAAGCTTTACTATTTTTTTCGTCGTACTTAAATAAATTTGATAAAGGTATAATATTGGTTTAGATAAACGTAAGAAAATAAAGGGTGACTTACATGATTTTTATACTTGGTTAACTCGGCAAATTATTCTGTCATAGGGTAATACAGCCTTTCATTTAATTATTTGTGTTATGTATTTTGAATATTTTTATTTATAAAATGAATACAAATGAATAAGGATAATTCTAAAATCCTCTATAAGCCCAGATAATCACCTGAAGGTATCTACAAGTCGGAATTTGCACACAAACAAACATACACACACGCATATATGTATACACCTATACCTCGCTATACGGCCGATCTTTATACGGCATTTCTCTATAACGGCCTTTTTTAATTATGGCACTTTTTCGATTTACGGCCCACAGTGTTTCGTTATACGGCCACAACAGCGGAAATTGATGATGCAGCATATTATAGCTTGGTGATTCTTCATGTTAATGTTCTTCATCACGTTAAAACACTTTTTAAATATTTTATTTTATGTTTTTTATTATATGTATACACATGCGCATATGATTTCTTTTGTTGTTTATACGTTTATTTTTTTGAATTTCTATTTATTATTACATTGTTTTGTACTTTTATTTTTATGTAAGAATTTTTATAGGAAATTAAAAGAATAAAATGTTTTAAAACTAAAAACTATATTATTTATAAAAAAAAATGGAACAGATCCAATTAAATTTGTACGGGTTTGTATTCAAATAATTGACTTATTACACGGCTTTTCGCTTTACGGAGAACTTTTTCGGAACGTATCTTAGCCGTAAAGCGAGGTATGCAGGGCCTTTTTATAGCATGGGCAAATCGGGACTTTGCCCAGGGCTCCCTTATGCTAGGGGGCCCCCAAACCCCCTTGGTGTATGCACCTATTACTTCTAATAGTATGTATAGCCCATGGATAATTCTTATTTTTATAAATGTTTGTAAGGGGGGCCCCCAAATAGCATCTGTCCAGGGGCCCCCAGCGTTCATAATCGGGCCCTGGAGGTATGGGTGTATATATCTATCCATCTATCTATCTATCTATCTATCTATATATATATATATATATATATATATATATATATATATATATATATAGTTTCGTTTATATAAAAGTTCTCTACACTCTAAAATAAATAAAAATTTTAAAATATTGCTTCAGGATAATCATACATGAGGTATTTTGACCCAGAATAAACTGGCTAAAAATTACCTAGACATAGATTTTGTTATAATAAACGATTATAAACAATTATAATTAAAAACGATTACATTACGCTGCATTATAAATGATTTTTTAAACTACGCTTTCAATGAATGACAAGTTACTCATGCATTTAAATCTCCTTTATTTCAAATGCAACTTATTTATTTAAAATTTAACATTTCAATGATTAAATTCACTCTATGAATATTTTCTTAATCAAATGGAAGAACTGGTTCTGAGCAGTAATCTTTCTGTGTATTAACAAACTACGATATAAACTTTTAATCACAATGTTTGTAGCTATGTATTTATATCTTCATCTATATAAAAGTAATTTTTTCTTATAATTATCTGACTCAATTAAATTGAATTTTTTAAAAAAAATCAGTGTGTTGTTCAACTTTATTTTAGAGGACATCAGTCGTGGAACGTATTTTTATGCAATGTTTTGCGGAAGTTTGGAAAGGAAAAAAACATTGCCGCATTTGATATAAACCACAGAGATGGTTAAAAAATGCAGGTTGTTGGCTTACCCGTGATAAAGGGAAAGGAAAAACTTCTGGAGGATTTATTTACAACATCTGGGGTCTCATTTTACATTCCCATATTTTTTTCTCTTCTACTGAATGATATATGAGTAAACATAGAGTGAACCACACGTGGTGTAACTTAAACCCATAAAAGTGGTAATTTTATTGTAAAGTTGATTGATTTAAGGTTAGGATTTAAAAACTTTTATGACTATTAACTGTCACACCATAACTTTAGGAATAATTACTTACGTTTAAACAGTATACAGAATGAATGAAAAAAAGGTTTCAACTGATTTTTTACTTCTCGGTTTTGAAAACTTACGCAATTTATCCATTAACTAGGAGCTCTCCATAAAATAAGCATGACGCGCGGGTAGAAAAAAAAGGAATTTACATTATTTCTTCTATGAAACAATTCATTAATTGTACTTCAGTAAAACAACAGATAATTTTACAGGCATGATGTTAAGATATTGTAATTCCATGCACTAAAAAAGTAATCAATATTTTGTTAAATTTCACATGAGTCGATGAAAGGCAAAGTCAAGTTAGAGTCATTTTGAGAAACAAAATGTTTTACTGCAAAATCTACAAGAAATTCCACTATAAATTTAACAAATTATAATTAAGATATCTATTATAATATTGCTTATAATAGTTATTTGCAATAACACAATAAATGGAACATGGAGATTACAATTTTGCCCCCAGCTAAAAAAAGTTGAAAATGTGACTTACGCCACTTGCCTTTCACCGCCTCATATTTTTAATTATAACGAGTTTAGGCTTCAAAATACTGAGCTCAAGAAAAAGTTTTATTTTGCTATCTAATCTCAGAGATTTTCTGAGCTTTCGAGGTTTTTACGTAAGTACAATTTTTCTCAGCTTTAAATGAGGTTATGTTTCAAGCTTTAAATAGAGTAAATTATATTTTTAATAAAACAAAAACTTTTTTTTAGCTACAGATGCTTACTTTTAAAATGTGAGAAATGTGTGTCAAATATGATATAAACGCCTCATAATTGCAAATTAAGGGCGAAATAAAACACTGTAGGCACGTGACTGCTCTCAAAGATCTAAAACTGGTGAATCCCCATTGTAATATCCTTTTTTGGACTGTTGCAGTTATTTTTCTATCAAGTCACGCAATTGTAAATCTTAAATTTTGCCTGAATGTTTACAGTTATCTTTAGCTGCATCTAAGACAGTTAAATTTCGCCTTATTCCTACACTAGCTGAATACCCGTGATTCGCTACGGAGTGCATTCAAATTAAATACAGCGGTCAATGTATGCAATTAACGTCAAAAAAAATATATATATATATATTTATGAAAAAAATCATAACGGATATTTTTTATAGAAAAAATAATGTAGAAGGAAATATTCAAATTAAATACAACGGTCAATGTATGCAACTAATTTGTATGTTTAAATCTATAAAACATAATAATTTGAATTAAATTCTTAAAAAACTTCCATCTCAATTAATCTAGTGGTTAAATTTTATCTTTTACCATATTTTAATATTTTTTGTCAATTTATTTCGTTGTTATGCACGTGGCGATAAATTAATTTAAAGTATCACAAAAAGGAAAATAAATCACGTGATGAGCATTTAATAAATTAAATTTTAAAAATTAATCTTTAAAAATTCACCAAAAATCAGAAAAGGGAGGTAACGATTCGAAAAAGATTCATTTTAAAGGAATTTTTATGATATTTCTTGTGATATAAATTTTATAACCCTGAGATTATTATTTTAAATGCAAACTTTAAAGAATGTTACAAAAACAACTTAAAAATTCAATTTTGAAAAATCTAGAATTTTTCAAAAATCTTTCTTACTACACCCCTACACTATAAGAAGAATCGCCATGCGAAATTTCAGCCATTTAGGTCAAGAAATTTTGTCTGTACGTTATATGTCAGTCAATCATTCAGTCAGCCAATCAGTCAGTCAGTCAGTCAGTTACGGAACTGTTTTACATATATAGATAAAAGAGTGCGAAATAACTATCTCTTGAATAGGTATCACACCCATCATTGGCACATGTCACATGTATTTACAGATAAAATAGTAACCCTTGATACATTTCGAAATAGAGACTCTGACTGTACATGGCTTCTCTCAGAGAGACAACTGAAATTCGGTCTAAAGTAACTGGAATTGAATTTCTTGACATCTTCTCTGAGCATTGTTTGGAAATGCTTCAAAAGAAAGGATAGTTTTCATCTAAACATTACGCAAGGAAATCTATTTTACACATGAAAATTTATTGCAACAGCAGTTTAATTATATATTCTGTATACGTACAATGTTCCCATCTCAGTCAGAGAAAACTAAATACAGCAGTGCAACATTTTGTATCAAAAGAGTGTTATCAGCTGATGCTAGTATTTACGCTACTTGCTGGCATTTATGAAAGTTTCAGCTTAGCAGTTCTCATTAAATCTCCGATGAAACTTGGCAAGTGTAGTTGTTGGCAAGACTGAACGGAACTTACTTTTGAGCATCTGCCGGGAATTTGTTTATAACGTAAGAACTAGACGTTGTTCATACGTATATTTAGTTCTCATCAGGTACAAAACATTAAGTAGAGGAGATGTATGGAGGAAGCGCATCGTCACTGTGGCGAATTTCTGATACAGTAAAACCTCGTTTATCACGACTAACTGGGACCATAGCCAATCCGGAAAATCGAAAATCCGGATAATCCGTGTAATATGTGTAATAAGCTAAACAAAATCCTGAACTAAGCAGACACTAACAGTCTACAGTCGAACCCCGTTATAGCGAACCCGGTATATAGCGAACTCACGGATACAACGAACGAAAATGTTGTTGCCTCTGTTTTCCTATTGTATGTAATTTAATTAGTATTGTGTCCATTTAATCTAATCGATTTTAGTTGATTTAATTCATTAACGATCATTTTTAATAGATTTTATAATTTTTAATACATCCTTATTGAATACACATTGCAATTAATAAGTTATACATTTACTGAACTCTAGCATTTTTCTTAAAGGTTCAGATATAGCGAACCACCGGATAAAGCGAACAAAACCTTTGGTCCCTTGAAGTTCGTTATAACGGGGTTCGACTGTATTACGAAATTATATTTTGTGATAAAATTAAATAGTATTATTTACAAGACATTAAAAATCTGAGTCAATCCACGTCAACGCCTTGTGACACTCTAGTAAAGCTTTCTTAAACTCAACTGAAAGCGTTTTATTACCATAATTTATTGTACAATTTATGCAGGAACTATACATAGAATCAAACTAAAAAGCGAATATTTAGCGTACTTATAATTACGTCCTTGCTATCATACTTAAAAATTATTATCTAATGTGAACATTAAATAAAAAAAAGTCTACAAATCTGATCCTGAATATCCGGAGATCCAGATTAACGAGGGCTTGATAAACGAGGTTTTACTGTACCAAACTGACGTGAACACTCAAGGACGAATAAACGCACGAGGCTAAATTTAGACTCCCAAGTTCAATATGTGATCTACAGGTCTAGAGAAAAATGTTAAGAATTAATGAAGTATATATTTTTCGTATATGTGATCAGGTCTAGATATATAGAAAGAATTTATCAAGTTCATGTTTTGGGTATGTGGGAACAGGTCTAGATAAATAGTAAAATTTCAAATACTACATATTTTGCATATGTGGGGACATAGCAATATATATACCACGTATTTATCTATATATTATACAATTTATCGCACATGTTACACAGATTTGACACCTGTCACACATATTTACAGAAAAAAAGGTAAAAATTGTTGCATTTCGAAAGAGAGATGCAGATTGTACATTGGCTGTCTAAGAGGGACAACTCGAATTCAGTCTAAAGTAGTTGGAATTGAATTTCTTGACATCTTATGTTACACATATTTGACGCATGTCACACATATTTACATATAAAAAGGTAAGAATTGTTGCATTTCGAAAGAGAGATGCCGATTGTACATTGCCTGTCTAAGAGGAACAACTCAATTTCAGTCTAAAGTAGTTGGAATTGGATTTCTTGACATCTTCTCTTATGTTACACATATTTGACACATGTCACACATATTTACAGATAAAAAGGTAAGAATTGTTGCATTTCGAAAGAGAGATGCCGATTGTACATTGCCTGTCTAAGAGGGACAACTCAATTTCAGTCTAAAGTAGTTGGAATTGAATTTCTTGACATCTTCTCTTAGCATTGTTTTAAAATGGTTCAATAAAAAGGTTAGTTTTCTTCTGAACATTACATAAAGCATTCTACTTTACGCATAAAAAATTGTTACAGCAACAGTTCAGTAATACAGGGTCATAGAAAAGGGTTGGACACATTTCAAAAGCTCATAATTCTGGAAGAAATTGATCAAACGCAATAATATTCTTTTCAAACAATTTGGCAAGTGTCGAAGATTTATAAATCTAACTGGTATGCAACTGTGACATGGAACACTGCGCAAAAGCGATGCAAGGTGGAAGAGGTCTTCGTTCGGCTTTCCGTCAGTGCATTGTCGACCGTTCAGGGGAAAGCTCAATGTGTGTTGTGGTTAGCGGAGTACAAATCTGGGGTTACGTCAATAGTATTGTTTACAGCGTAAAAGTACGGGACTCGACACATTTGAGACTCGAGAGAATTGTCGATACAATTGCCACATTGACGCCAGACATGCTGCGTAACACCTGGTTAGAGATTGATTATCGACTTGATATGCGTAGAGCAACCAACGATGCTTTTATTGAAACTTATTAAGATAAAATTCTATTAAATTCTGTATATTACACAAGGCAAGAATTGTTTGTATTGTAATTATTTCATTAAATATGAATATATGAAATGTGTCCAACCTTTTTCGATGACCCTGTATATTAAGTATATAATTTTCCTATCTCAGTCAGCGAAAACAAAACACAGCATTGCAACATTCGGTAAAAAAAGAACGTTATCAGCTGATGCTAATATTTACGCTACTACTGGCATTTATGAAAGTTTCAGCTTAGCAGTTCTAATTAAATATCCGATGAAACTTCCTTGAATTGGCAAGTGTAGTTGTTGGCAGGACTGGGTGGACTTCGTAAAACTTTTGAACATCTGCCGAGAATTTGTTTATAACGGAAGAACTCGACATTGTTCCTACGTATATTTAGTGCTCAACAGGTACAAAAAATAAAGTAGTAGAGATGTATGGGGGAGGCGGGTCGTCACTCTGGCAGATTTCTGATAGCAAACTGACGTGAACACTCAAGGACGACTAAACGTGCTGGGCTAAAATTACACTCCCGAGTTCACTATATGATCAACAGGTCTAGATAAATGTTAAGAATTTACTAGCTGGTACCCGTCAAAACATGACGGCTGGATAGTAAATAAAAATACTAATGCAAAAATTATACTCGACACATCATTGCCAAATGTTGAAAATCATAATATTAAGAATAGAGAAATACACTTTAAAAATTACTATTGAACCCAACATAAAGGGAATTTCCGCCAGGTATAATTTCTATATCTCACAACCATAGTTAAAAATAAAAAATGGCAGAGAGAGAGCTAGAGAGATTTCTCGGTATAAAAAAATTAACGTCTTTATGCGGCCTCGTGCTTAGTAAGTATCTAAAGCCAGATTTAAATATGTCACTGAGCATGTGCAGAAACAAATTAAAGTGTTTATGCGACCTTGTTCTTAGTGAGTATTTAAAGCCAGATTTTAACATGCCATTGAGCCAGCGCAAAAAAGCAATTTTTAATTGCAAATTATCGCTAATTTATAGAAATTGCGGTTAACAAAAAACAAATGTGACACGTCTATAGATTAGGGTAAGTAACCCACATATCGCCTACCCTAACTTTTTTTCGACATTTCCTCCACTTTTTAGTTTCTGATAAGGCTGGAAACGCAAAGAACATCCCTAAAAACTATTTCCTTTGGTATCCTGAGATCGATTAGCTCCAAACCCAGTGCCAGTTTAAGTTATGTAGCTAAATTGGAAAAATTGAAATTTCCAGTGAACTCCAGAGCGATTCCTCTTACCGCCTACCAGGTGAAATTAGGAGCACCTGTTAAAAGGCGTTGCTAGCAAAGTCTCTGTTTAATGCACTTTCAAATGGTATAAGCAAAACTAGAATTTGGATGTACCTACCTGGTCATTCACTGGATTCTGATTCTTTGGAGCCAAAGTTTACTAAGACAACAGCCAAAACAACTTCAGACGCTATATCGTCACCTGATTGCAAGAACTAGGTAACTCGATTATTCAAGTTCTTAAAGATCTCAAATGTCTACTTCTTCCAGTGAGAAAATACTCGTCGTTCTGTTGTCTAATTATTACACTAGCCAACAGAAAGCATTAGGTTAGCAGCAAAGTGAGTTGCCTAGTTATTGCATTCATTTCTTATGTGATTTAGCTATATATAGCCATATATCTCAAAAATATTCTTTGGGGAGTTGCCTAGTTATTGCATTCAGATGACGATATAGTTTCTGTTGTCAGTGATAAGAGCGTTGTCGCTAGTGCCGCTGTTAGTACAGACCCAGAACAACCCCAGAAGTTACTGCATTTTCTCATACATAGCGCGAATCATACTTTAGAAACACGAGTAGGCGATATTAGGCACAGGGGCGATATTTGGGACACCTACCCTAAAATCTTTCGTTTAAGATCAAAATGAAATAAATTGATGCAGTAGTTTTCTCTCACAAACTGCCCAAAGAATCGGCTTAGCAACTGAAATATATAGAAGAAGTACATATTTTGCGTATGTGTGAACAAAGCAAGATATATACAACCTATCTATATATATAAAACAGTTCCGTAACTGACTCATTCATTCACTGACGGACTGACTTACTGACATACAACGCACAGACCAAACCGCTGTGCGTTTGGTCCTAACCTAAAGGGCCTTCCTAAAGGGCTGAAATTTTGCATGGCTATTCTTCTAATAGTGTAGGGGTGCACTAAGAAAGATTTTTCTAAATTCTTCTTAGATTTTTTTAAAATTAAATTTTTAAGCTGTTTATTAAACTTTTTTTACGTTTGCATTTAAAATAATACATTGAGGGTTATAAAATTTATATCACGAGAAAGATCATAAAAATTCCTTCAAAATGAAATTTTTTTCGAATTTTCACCTCCATTTCCTGATTTTTGGTGAATTTTTAAAGATTAATTTTTAGAATTTAATTTATTAAATGCCGATCACGTGACTTCTTTTTCTGGTACTTTAAATAAATTTATCGTCACGTGCATAACAACTAAATAGACAAAAAAATATCATAAGTACGATTTATTAAATTTCAGTAACGGCTGAATGAATTCTTATCATATTAGAACTAATTTTAAGTACACATTAGATTTTTCTATTTTACGTTAGTGGGCGAGAGGGAACGTCGGTCAAAGAAAACAAGCTGTCTTTTAAAAAATAGAATACACAAGTTCAGTAAAGATTGTGTTTGGGAAACTAAAGGAAAGTTGTTGACAATTTAACAGTAATGGTATGAATAATAAACTAAAATAGACAAAATCAGGAAATAATTTTTCACCTGAGTTTAAAACACCCTTCCCAATAAAAGCCTGAAATTTTTTATATCCTTTGAATACAAGAAATGTTATTGTCAAATATGTGTTTGTTTTCTAACCATCCATAATATGTCCAAAAAATGCCAACTAAACGGAGCATTAGAAATTGCAGTTTTGTTAAACCAGAAAGTACACATAAAAAGATAGAGGAAAGGACTTCCATCATGATAAGCATTTTCATTACTAATATCATGAATATCTATCTTATTTCCGTGCAACACAATACGCTTTCTAATTTAGGCTTATTCCTCCCTTTACCCACTTTTCCTTAATGTGACCATTTGTTAGATTAAATCTCTGTTACTCAGAATTGCAGAAATATGTATGACAGAGCTTATAAAATATATTTTTTCACACAATATGATTTTAAAGTGTATATTATGATCTTAGTTTTAATGGAAAAGAACATAAGTGGAGTGTTTTTTTTGTTTTTTTCTTTTCCCGGAAATCCTGTGTAATTCATATATGCTGTACATAATGATCTCAATTCCTTATAATGTGGGGCCGGATGACGGCCGAATTGCTAGGGCGCTGGCATTCGGAACCAGAGTCCATGGGTTCGAGTTCCACTGTTGGCAGGGATATTAGTAGCCGTTTGGAATCGGGTTTAAGCAGTAGATCCTGGTCTAATTAGACCTCGTGTAGCAAAAAATAACCGTAGCGCTCTAAACCAAACCAAATGTATCTTCCTTATATATATATATATATATATATATATATATATATATATATATATATATATATATATATAACAACACCCTCTTTCCTTAAACACAACTTACGAACAACTTAATTTGAAAACTATATTAGCCATATAGCCTCGAGCCAACACCGTTCCCGAACATTGAAAGGTCCCGTGGTGTACAACACGTTTTCAACTATCATACATGACATTAAAAATCGCTCTGGTCCCTTCCTTGTTCATAATAAACTAATATTTATTACAATCATTTGAGCATAGAGTTATATAATCATGAAAATACGTACCAATCCCTAATAGAACGAAATGTCAGGAAACACCAACTATGATGAGGTCAAACCAATTAAAAATTTCTATCCACTGGTTGTTAAAACGGCAAATGACCATTTTATATTTCCTATCACTTTACATTAACATTTCTGTTTCATACAAATGTTAAGGATTTACCAATGTTATTTTTCATTTTCTTACGACAGTATATTTTTCTTTAGCGATTGCAAAAATGTCACACGTCTACCGACATACTGTATTTTAAGATACGACATTTGAAAGGCTTCTTAATATGCTTCATAGAAAGACGGGAGAAAAAAAAACAATTTGGACTGCGGCTTCACTCTGAGGCTTTTTCAGAAGCCATTTAAAAGTATCCATGACATCCAATGAATGGTGTGCAATATCTGTTTACATACGTGTTTTGAACACATTGCAACATGCATTGAAATGTAAAAGAATATTTATAGCTTTGCATTTTAATCTAGATATATTAAAAAAGAATTCGTTAGAAAGGAAATAGGTATGTGGTTTATTGTCTTTGGCAGGAAGTAGAGATGTAAGTGCTCTTCCGTTTTATTCTTTTCACAATAAGGTCATAATTCTTTCCTAAACTAAGAAAGTAAAATGGATAATTGTAAAAATGACACTAATGTTTCCTTTATTCTCAAGTTCACCAAATATAGAATTTCAGACTCGGAGGCTCACGCCAGAGCGGAAAGAATGAAGAGAGGCTTTCTTTTTTTAAAGCAACAACACTTATCAAATATTCTATTCCGGTTTTGTTTATTTATTATGTTTGCTTATGGAGACATGTTTACAGGCTCTAACAGATTGGCTTTTCTGATGTTAAAATTACACAAAAACATTTATTTTAGAATACAAATATGAACATATATCATTGAATATATTCATGAATTTTGGCCTGAGAATATGTATATAAATTAGTTTGTTATTGATATTATACATATAAATAGGTTTTTATATGTACTCACTTCTATCTTTTTTAGTGATTTTTAAGATTATAAAAATTTGCTTTGCATATTTTTTGCCTAGAGTGTGCTACATTTCGCAGTGAGGAATTTAGCTGTGCAAATTATGCTTTCAATGATCATCCTTGCATTTTATTGGATTTTAACTATTTTTATTACGTCTATCATTATAACAAGCATTATTACTAGATACATAAATGTACATTTGCCCGCTTATATATTTCTGCGATGTTATGCAAATTGTTTTTCTCATGTATAACAATATGTCAAAACGTACACGTAATACCTACAAATACTGTGACCAATTATTTATGTCGTTGTTGCTTATTCCACTTGACCGACAGCAACATCAGATAAAGTCTCGAAGGCTATGGAATTATGAATGTGCGGCTCTTGTTTTGACTGGTACCACAAGGGTAGGAGTCCGATCCGTAATTTTGAACCGAGTCAAGTGACGAGACCAGAACATTTGACCCCGCACCTCCAGAGGTAATTTCCTATTATTTACTTCTACTTGATTCACCGAAACTTCTGAGAAATTGAAAAAGTGTTGCACATCAACAAGCACTCTTTAAAAGTCTAAATAACAACTTTGATCTAATACATTTCTAACTTTGTTGATTGCGTTGCTAACACGCGGCCACAATGTGAGGGCTGGCGGGCTGCATGTAGCCCGCGGGCCGTATGTTGTGCAGGCCTGATACAGATAAATGATTCACGTACTTTTTATGTCTAGCCAACTCCCAGGCAAAAAAAAGGGTAAACAACGCTTGTAAAATACGTTCTTCACATTTTTTTACTAACTATTCGCGACCCCCACTGAATACCCCTCACGCCTCCCTGGGGATCGCGCCGCCTAGGTTGAGAACCACGGATGTAACTTAAAATAACGAAACTATATAAACCCTTGAATGAAAACATTCGAAAATTCTGTCATGTGTTTTAGAACTCTTTTTTCGAATGGATTTCACCCGTATTTACGATAGTTGGTAACTTCTATGAAAGATTTTTTTCTAATGTTTATTCTTACTCTTAAATTGCTCAGCTATAGGTTTCCTTTTACCATAATATAAATGGTAAAATTACTATCAAAATGACAATTTTGCTCGTTTACTCATGTCTTGCCGTGCAATACTCTTATAGATTTCTAGACGATCATAAAATTGATCATCGACGATCATCGATCAGCAAACACGATCATATATTCTGCTAAGTACCATCAGGTTGCTTCAGAAATTTCTGAACAAGTAAATCCATAAATTACTTATGGCTCATGGGTCAGTATGAAATCAAATGGAAAACCTGTTGTACATAGCATGACTTATAGGAAACTTGTGGATAACACACACGTAATGAACACTTCATCAATTCCATAACAAAATAAAAAGGATGGCTATAGACTTTAATAGCTAATCCTCAAGCCGTGGGATCATTGGTGTGATTGTTGCAATGAACAATTCATAAATGCTGAATGTGAAGTAAGGATTGTTCATGGCGACAATCAAAATAATGCTCCCCGGTCCTTATAATGAACTATTAACTAGTTCGGAACATGTAGCCATCCTTTTTAAATTATAGTGGAATTGAAGAAGTGTTCATTACATGCGAGTGTATTGCAGCCTATGTAAATTGTTGTTGAAAAAATTATGTTTAATTATGACATAGAATTTCCGTGACTAGCGTGGAAGAGTAAAATACCAGCATCTGAAAGAATTCTTTAAAAAAAAAGTTTGAAATTAATAAGGTGTATGAAGGTCTTATTCGAATATTGGTTCAACTTCATTCTTGTTCATTTTAAGATACAGCGCCTTAAAGTCCAATGAGTGCTTGAAAATGACTGCTGAAGTCTGATTTGTAATGCCCTCTGTTGGTAGCAGAAATAAGCTGGAGGTGTACCAGTTTAAAAATAAGATAGAAATGACTTGTATGAACATGAAATTGAGTCTAACTCCATTAAAAAAAAAAAAAAATTGGAGTTAGACCACTATTCAAATAAGGCCTTCAGATTCATTAGGAAATTAAATAGCGAGAAAAAGTTCGTACTGGAAATTTTGGCACTTGTAATCACGAATACCCTGTCTTAATAAATCACTGCATAAACGACACATAGTTAACGCTATTTTAATATGATTTTATGATTCGTACAGTTAGTTATTCGTACCGCCGTTAATTTATTTGTACCACGGTAACGTCCTTTTATTTTTCGTACCAGTAACTTTATTATAATGTTATTCTATCATTCGTACCACTGGGATCAATGTAAAGAAGCAAAACATTTCCATATCTAAAATGCCCCCAAAAACGACAAACAAACAAAACAGGCATACAACCGAGAGACGTTTAACTCAGAGATTTATTGTTTACGAACTGTCCATTCAATATTTCCGAAATGCTGGAAAGTCAAATAAAGCATGCACTTCCATTTAACAAATTTATAAGAGGAAAAATGCAAAAATGTCTATTCGCAAGAGAGTAACACAAATCACATTTTCCTTCCTCTCTCTCTCTCTCTCGGAATCGCCAATATTAAATAAATCCTGCGCTTTAAAAGCCTGGAAACAATTCGGTAAAAAAAAAAATCTCCGAAATAGCAAGCTATATCTCTTAAAAGCCGACATGCAACGGGTATAACAAAGCAACAGGAAAACAAATATTTTCATAACACCATCATGTTTAGCCATAATCCAATGAAAAAGCCTTTTCTGTTCCTTGAGTGTCGTTTTTCTCACGCTCAGGACGGCCGAAATATCGAATTGAGTCTCGCAGTGAGGGGTGAATATCACACGCTGAGCACTTAACGGTGGAAGGGGAAAAACAGAAACAAAAAAAAAGAATATACTGCTGTCAGGTTCTCTAGCAGATAACTCGTTTATCATCATTATCATCAGCTTCTTTTCCGACTTCCCGAAAAATTATGGATAAAAAAAAAATGGACGCTTCTTCTTCTTTTTTTTTCATTGAGTTATATTTCTGAGATTTCATTATGAAAAAATAGCGGAAAATCTGTGAAATGATGCTCACTTTTTTTCTGTTCTTTCTCACTAGAAACATAGGATACAAAACGATTATCGCAAGTGTCTTTTTTTTTTTTTGAGGGAGAAGGGGGTGTTAAAAAACCTGTTAGAAACAGATTTTTTTAAAAACAATTTTTTTTATCGATCTTGATTCTATGAATAAATGAAATGAAACATAAAATTTCACGCATTCTCTTAACCAGAAGCATATAAACGCTCTGGTACGATATCTATTTACGATAATTTAAAATTTATTTATTCTCAATGAAGTTTAAGCATAAGGGGAAATATATATATGCCTGTTAAAGTAAAATATTTTACCCGATCTCGATTCTATGAATAAATGAAAGGAAACAAAATTTCCGGAATTCTTTTATCGATATGCATTTAAACATATCAATTTTCCATAATTAAAAAACTATTTATTCATAATTAAAGCTTATAGGGAAAATATATATTCCTAATAAGTGAAATATTTTATTCAATCTTGATTCTGCCAATAAAGGAAATTAAACATAAAATTGCATGCATTCTCTTATCCATAAGCACTTAAACTTATTTATTTATGATTATTAAAAATGCATTCATAAATAAATTTTAAGCATGGGGGGGGGGGAGGTATTTACGAGCATGAAAAGCAAAAGTTTTTGTTGATTTGATTCTGTAAATGAAAAAAAAAAATGAAAGGAAACAAAATTTCCTGAATTCTTTTATCGATATGCATTTAAACGTATCCATTTACCATAATTTAAAAATTATTTATTTATAATTAAAGTTTAGAGGGAAAATATATATCCCTAATAAGTGAAATATTTTATCCCATCTTGATTCTGCCAATAAATGAAATTAAACGTAAAATTTCAAGCATTCTCTTATCCATAAGCATTTAAGCTTATCTAAGCTATCTGTTTGTTCCTGAAAAGTAAAATATTTTTACCGTTCTTGATTGCGTGAATAAATGCAATGAAACAGAGAAATTCTCGCATTCTCTTACCCATTAGTATTTAAGTGTGTTTATTATCGATAGTTAAAAATTTACTTATTCATAAGTAAAAGTTTAAACATAGAAGAAGAAATCTATGTACCTTAAACATGAATTTCGAGAAGATATAATTTCCCAAAATTCATCAGTCTTAGTTCACACTCTTTTATTAAATGACAGACACTTGTATATTATAGCTAAAGAACTGATTTATTCGGCAGTGAAAATATAAAGTGTAATCATTTATTCTTAAAAATAAATGTTAAAGTGTTCTGAGATACATATAGGCCACACTGTTATGCAATTAAATATCTTCATAAATAAAGTGGAGTTACAAAGTTAGAAACAAGTAAGTTAAGGTACGTGTTGTTTCACTTTTTGTTTCGATGAATTAAATTTTGGGGGGGTTATTTGGTTTGACAGAGTTGTAGACCATAAACGAATGGAATAGCATGAAAATCCCAAAATCGTATTTCTTAGAGATACGTGGTTTGTCAATTAGGCCAACGTTATATATTCTAGAATTATGTCAAACTAAAAATGATGAGATGTGTTATTTTGTAATGAACTAAAATCACATTCAATAAAATTAAGTTTTAGATACTCTAAAATCAGTTGATTTCAAATTTGCATTATTATTTGCAAAGTTGTTAATTGCATTGTTGAAATGTAGCAGCAATGAA
The DNA here is from genome assembly GCA_907164885.2 of Dolomedes plantarius. Classification (NCBI taxonomy): domain Eukaryota; kingdom Metazoa; phylum Arthropoda; class Arachnida; order Araneae; family Dolomedidae; genus Dolomedes; species Dolomedes plantarius. The sequence continues at coordinate 59,786,307 of OU015497.1, read as the reverse complement.
ACTGCCTAAAAGGAGAAAGTAAGAAATTTGTTGAATAAAAGATGACTAATCTATCTTTAGCTTTTTTCTTCAAGAAAAACAAAAATTAAGTGCCTAAAATTGAACACAATATTTCAGATTGAATACTTGATTTATAATTTATTATAATAACTACCTGTTAATTGCCACTAAAAAGTTTCATATATCCTTATAAGTAAAATTTTAATTCGTAGAAATTTCAGGGGGTTACAAAAAATTTTTTGCCTTAAAAAGCTTTATAAAGTCTTAAATATCATTGAAAAAGAAGCAACTATTTGATTTAAATAAATTCTAATTCAAGAACAATGTGAAACAAAAAAAATGTCAAATACGTCATTTTTTTTTCATTTGTTCGTATTAACAAATCATCTATTGTAAACAAAGTTCACTTATGTTAATGTTAACAAAGCTTTAATACATTAAAGTTGATTTTTTTTATATTTTAAATTTTAAATTTACCCCAATGTGATTTGGTGAAAAAGAAATTTGAAGAATAAATTACATAAAATCCGAAATGTAGAATGTTATTTTACCCAGAAATAATTAAGGTACTGATTTTTCGACATGATTTTTCCATTCTTTTAAAATAAAATATTAATGAGCTTTTGTTCAATGTCACATAATTTAAATTTAATGTACACACTTTCAAACCTCGATATTTGTTTAGAATTAATTATAAAATTTGCTTAAATATTGAAATCTAAATGTACAAATCTTTTTTTAGGTATTAAATGAAATTCATAAATGCATGGAAGTTGAAACATATTAACGAGGATTTGTACAATCAGAATGTAAATGTTAGGTTTTCAAATTAAGCATCTTTTCTCTTTAGCAATACATGAAGGAATATATTTTTAGTGGAAAATAAATAATCAAATATTCCTTAGTTTTATGAAAATTAATGATGTTCCAAAATAAATTATATTCATTTATAAAATAATAATGCATATATTAATTTTGATTAACGTATTGAAATAATTAAAAAAAGTATTATGTTTGTGAAAAAACCTGTATTGATAGAAATATATGTAAAGAAAATTTTTTTAAAAATTAGATGCTCCGATACAAAAAAAAAAATTAACTCAAGTTTGCTTTCTTCCTAGAAACGCGACTTGTATAATATGATTAATTACATTGATTTTTTTTTTTTGCTTGTTTGTCTATTACGAACCAGTTCAGGAGATATACAAATAAAATTTTACCAAGCCTGAATTGATTTTTATTATATTAAGAGCAAATATGATTAATTATATTAATTATCAAAAATATTTTTTTCACCTTAATGAAGCTCTAATTTAAAAATGAAATGTAATTTCGTTTATTTGATGAATAATTCGACATTCTCCTTTCATGAAATTTTGAAAATGACCTTGATGTTTCCTTTTTTTTCCATATGTCGAATTAAAAATATTTTAATAGCTATACGATTAAAGGCTTTTCTAAAGTTCTTCAGGTACGTACAAATTTTTTTTAGCTGTGACAGTGCTATTGAAACAGAAGTGAAAAAAATTAAATAATAATTAATAAATAAAGGTTGAATAGATGCACCAGTTGGGAGGTTAAAATATTAGTGAAAAAAGTTGTAAAAATTGGTTACCTTGCTCATTTCAACAAATACCTTACTTTATTAATATTCACATGCGTAAACTGCTAGCTAAATACCTTTAATCATTACATAAAGGATATTTAATGTTTACAAATTTAACATAAGTTAGAAATTGTCAGCTTATTTATTATCTTTAAATCACTAAGTCAGTGGTTTTCAAACTTTTATGAGCCATTTCTCCCTTTGGACCATTAAAAAGGAAACATTGATCGTTTGGGACACTGAGAAAGGAAACACTAACATCAATGTTTCCATTTTTCCATATGCCGAATAAAAAAATTTTAACAGTTATACGATAAAAGGATTTTCTGAAGTTCTCCAGGTACGCACAAAATTTTTTTTCGCTGTCACAGTGGTACTGAAACAGAAATGGAAAAAATTAAATTATGATTAATAAATAACGGTTGAATAGATACACCAGCTCGGGGGTTAAAAATGTAGTGAAAAAGGTTGTAAAAATTTTTTACCTTGCTCATTTCAACAATTATTTCCCTTTATTAATATTCACATGCGTAAACTGTTGGCCGAATACCTTTAATCATTACATAAAAGATATTTAAAGTTTAAAAAATTAACGTTGGTTAAAAAATGTCAGCTTATTTATTGCCTTTAAAGCACTAAATCACTGGTTCTCAAACTTTTTTTATCCCTTTCTCCCTGTGGACCATTGGAAAGGAAACATTGTTAATCATTACATAAAAGATATGTAAAGTTAAAAAAATTAACGTAGGTGAAAACATGTCAAGCTTATTTATTATCTTTAAAGCACTAAATCAGTGGTTCTAGAACTTTTTTGATCCATTTATCCCTTTCACCATAGTCCAGAATATAATTTTCTCTTTCCCAAGAATGTTAAACTCAAAAGGTGCATTCCAAATACTATTCACATATTATTGAAAATGCTTCAATAATTTTTTCTGTATTAATACATATGCATTTATTTGGATTTTTTTATAGTAGAGTTTAGCAAATTTAATAGCAATAGCAAATGTTGATAGTTTTCAAACCTTAAATGAAATGAGTTTATATTTTTAATATTTAGAACTAATTACTTTATAGACTAAAGTTATTCAACCAATTTTAATCAAGACCTTCAAAAAAGTTTATTGAATTTAGCAGATTAAATTAAAAACAAACTACAATTTTACTGATTGTATATAATCCACAGGACATCACACTTTTCTGAACAGTGGTCCCATATCCTCACCACCACCCCTGAAACCCTAAAGGAACCCCCCCCCCCTTCCCTTGTTGCAATAAATGAAATAGTACTTCCTCTCTAAATTGAAAGATGCCCTTTAGAACATTGGTATGAAAGTTAATCATAATTTTTTGAGTAAAAGGTAAAACAAATGCCTACTATGTCTCATATTTTATAGCGAACACGAAATGTCATCTAACTTTTGTTTTTCTCTGTCTGCTTACCAAGGCTGTTTGTGGCATATTCTTGAAGAAAAAAAAATCTAATTGTTTTTTTCATGCTATTGGATGTAAAATTTTAGTTTTTTTATTATTATTAGAAACTGTCAAACACAACGTGCAGTCACATATATGACTCAATTGCTGACGGGGATAAAGTGACATTTTCCATAGTCTATAGATTTTTAATAATACAGACTGTTGGAAAAGTTTTCACCCATTGCCACAAACATGTGGGATAGTTAAAAAAAATATAGCACGCCTAAGAAATTGTTGTCTGATTATAATCAACATTAAAGAATTTACATTAAAAAAAATTGGAAAATTTTACAGACACTGTCGTGGGCACTGAAACTCCATTTTATTTGAGCGACGTAATTAAACTATGCCTGAACCTCGACATTTTTGAAATTGTTTACCTAAGTGGGAAGGTCTGTGCTAAATATGAGATTGCGTTTTCGGTATTAAAATTTATGAAGGAAACAAATCTTTTGAAACAGCAAAACATCCAGTTCCAGTTAAATAAATAAATTTTAATTAGTTGTTTGGGGAGATGAAAAGACAACTAAACTCTTTAACAGACATTTTACTGAAATGAATGACTATGTTAGTATTATTAAATTTCGTGACGTAATCTCTGCGTCTATTCATTGAAATTTGCTGTATTCTTTGTGATATATTATTAAATTTAATAATACCCCTAGGAATAACTTAAATAATATGAATAACTCAAAATTACGGCAGTTCAAAATTAAATATTTTTGTGTGACACATTCGCACAATATACCGCGAAAATTGCATAAAATCATTTTTAAGTTGCAACTTAAAGTAGCCATTGTAAGCCACAAATGAAACTATTTAATTTATGCTCCAGTATTTGATGATATATATATATACTCAATACATTAAAATTTCCCTTTTATTAAATTTAGGTTGGTCTGCCAAATATATATAAACTTATATATTTGGCAGACCAACCTTTTTTTACCTGGCATTATTTATTGAAATAGGGATTCGTCAGTGTCAGATAATTACATTCACATATACACACATCATATATACATATATATATATATATATATATATATATATATATATATATATATATACATATATATATATATATATATATATATATATATATATATATATATATATATACATATATATATATATATATATATATATATATATATATAAATATATATAGATATATATGTGTGTGTGTGTGTGTATGTATGTATGTATGTATATGTATGTATATATACAATTCGTATCCCAAATGTAAAAGTTAAACCATTGCATATACTTATTTACACAAAGATATTATTTCATAATATTAACATAAAGTATTTAACATAGGATTACGTCCTTTATAACGGTCCTCTGGAAAGCAAAATTTCAGATGTCCTGCATCGCGAGTTATAATTTTGGCAGCATGCCAAACCAGTCTGTCTCACTTGAGCAAGCAATAAACAGTTGAACAGAAAAGTACCAAAATGTGTCAAAATTTTGACATACATATATATATATATATATATATATATATATATATATATATATATATATATATATATATAAGCAACGATAAGGAATCCTACGTTGAGAACCCGCTGTCGTTTCGTTAGAAGAGTCCACCTGAAATTTTGTTTTAAATTCCATCACATGTCGAAAGCACTTTATAAATAATATTTATGTAACGATATCACTTTTGTTTTTGCCTGTAACCTAAGAGGATAAAATATACATAACTCTAAATAGTACATTACATTAATCACATACACATAACTAGGTGTAAATGAGTCCCGTTATTTGAAAGAATGAATCTTTGCGCATAGTATCATTGTTAAAGCTTTCTTTTATGTTTTCTTTATTTTTTTCTTTTATTTTTTTTAATCCTCAGAGGAAACGCCAAAATGAAGCCCTGATATGCATCAGACGATATAATGCCTTTCTTTCATAGCTAACTATAAAGATATTTCTAGTTAATAAGAAGTAACACGAGTATAGTGACATATCATGTTATTTGAAAAAGGCCGGCTGATATCTTTTTTTTCCTCTGTGAAATGCTGGAAAGATGATTAACGATTATGATGACACGCGAGCTGCATGACATGGGAGCACATTGTACACCGTTTTCATCCATCCTTCCAAGCGCTTTTAAAATACTCGTCATTTGACCTACGTCTCCTTTGGAGCAGTTAAGATGAGAATTACTACATTACTATTCACTACCGAAGAACAAAAGGATTAGAGCTTTAGAGTGCACTTTTAAAAGGTTGCAATTCGGGCGTGCTTTGACATCCTTAACCTCCCGATCTCGATGGATGAAAAAAATAAATCAAGAAGAGGATTATCCTGCAACCGGTGAGACGAAACTTTAGTGAAATCTCACCATCAGACAATCGAATTTTTATCATAGGGAGGTTCACATAAAAAGATAAAAGTGTGACATGAACATGAATAAAAGTGTGATACAGTTGGATATTTATAAATTTGTGAGACCTTATTAACAATTACCGTAATGGATACAATAGAACATAATGTTGACAATAATGAGAGATTAATTGAATCTGTAAATGTGCGAATCAATTAACAGATCAAACACATATATTGGCTTCTAGTATATATATATATATATATATAATATACAGAAGATCGTTCTCACTTTATGGAAACAATTCTGATAGTTAAGTTTAATGTATAAATGCCGCATTTTTTGCGGTGATTTGCTTCTGTCTGATAGCCATGGTTCTTGACAATAGCTCTAGCTCAAATTTCCCATGAAAGTAAAATTTTTCTTAGTACTGTCATGTCAATTTTTTCCATTTCCTCTTGGACCATTTTCTGTCCAGTGTTCTAAGGCTCTTTCAGTGTACTAAGGCCGTTTTCCCAAGGCTCGTTTTAATAAACCGAAAGTGCGAAAGTCCATTTGTCAGGTGAATTTCCAGGAATTTCATTAAATGGGATACATTTTATTCCCATTTCTGATTCTTTCTTTGCTAAATAAGCGGCAGTTAATTTAAAGGTGTGACTAGAGGCTTTGACCATATGAAGCTCAACATTATCAATGTCCTTTCCATATAAGGCTGGAATTTCTTCTTCAAAAATTGGTTCTAAAGTATTCTGCTGATAGTAGAGTGAATTTATGTTGGCTTTACTTGACACTGTTTAGATTTTTAATTTGTCTTTGTAATAAAATCCTCCAACAACAGTGAATCCCTTTGGGAACTTTTCTGTACACTGACGAAGCCAATTCGTACGGTCAATCCCGTCAGTTGAGCAATAGAAAATTGATACTTTTTTTGTCAGTCACTTAAATGCACCCATGCCTCATCCAGTGTTACCAAAAATTTCCATTTTTCAGCAGCAAGGTGTTTTTCATATAATATTCTACAAATTGGTTTTCTTTCAGTAATATTCTTTGGCAAAAGCAGATGAACTTAAGGTTTAAACAACTTTTTCAACTTCAAATATTTATGAATGATTTTACTTACAGTGCCAGAAGATATTCCTAGTTTCGACGATTTTCTTTTAGGATCATAGACTTCACTTTCTTGATATTTACCTGCGTTCGGATAGTCTTAGGATGAGGTTTCGCGGTCATGTTTTCATTTTTACTTTCAGTTAGATGTTTTTCCCTTTCAAATTTAATATATTATAAATAATTTTTTATGAAATGCCATAACTGCGATATTTACACCACCTTATAATTTGATGATACGAATATTTCTCCTCGGAAAGCGCAGTCACGTAACCTTCGAGCAATCTCTCAATTTTAGGAGCCATTTTCAAATAAATATTTTATTGTACACTCCAATTAAAACAAAACAGTAGCAGTCGATTACTCTGAAATTGCCAAATTATTATCTCAAAATACATATGACAAAAATAAATTACAAAATCGTTTCCATAAAGTGTTAAAGACATTCTGTATATATAATATATTATATATATATATATGTATATATATATATATATATATATATATATATATATTTATTTATATATATATATATATATATATATATATATATATATATATATATATATATCTGTATTTATTTATATAGAAAATATGTATAGGAAAAATCTAATGAGAACAATGAAATTAAGATGGAAACAACAAATCGAAAAGAATTGTCATTTCTTACAAAACGAAAACAATACTAAAGATCTAAAAGTAAGGCTTCTGGGCTGTCTGACCTTTAAGACAAACACATTTTTCAGAGCTATACTCACCTAAACCCCCTAAATTAACGAAATCCCTACCGATAAAGTACAAAGAAATAACACAGGAGGGCTAGAATAGTGTGAAACAGCATGAAAAATATATCCCAAGTCAAAGTATGTTTTCTCTTAAGAATAATGCACTGAATAAGAATGCAAAAAATTTTTCGAATTAACTATTTTCTGTAACAACCAGAATATTTACTAACATAATATTCTTCTTTTGTTTATGTATTTGTGAACGATAAGATTTAAGGATAATAATTCGCTCAAACAAGGCTGTAGAAAAGAAGATATCTAGGAAAATGCTTTTTAACGATTATAGTAATAGTTAAAGATAAAATATATATTAAAGCTAAATAATTTATATTTTTATAACTATCTTCTTGGTCGATTTGAGCTTATTCGAAAGGAACCCGAGTACAAAGGTCTACAATTTTTCATCAGATTTAAATGTAAAATCATATTACTTAAGTTTCCGAACGTGCGCACCGTAAACAATGTGATTTATAACGTGTTCATGGATAATTAACAAAATTATTTACCATAAAATTTTGCAAAAAAATAAAATAAATGATTAACGCAAAATGCTATCTTTTTTTTTTATTTCACCCTTATCTGTAAATTTCCATAAAGGAACTATTTTTACTATTTAAAAAATTACTAGTTGGTACCCGTCAAAACATGACGGCTAGATAGTAAATAAATGTACTAATACACAAATTAAAGTCAACACATCATTGCCAAATGTTGAAAATCATAATAATGCGCAAAAACAAATTTATGTGTTTAAGTGGCATAGTGATTAGTGAGTATCTAAAGCCAGATTTAAAAATGTCACTGAGCAAGCGCAGAAAGCAATTTTTTTAAGATTGTAAATTATCGTTAATTAGACAATGTGAAATAAACATTTTCCATCAGGTTTAATCATATATTTCACGAACATAATTATCGTAAAAATAAAAATGGCAGAGAGAGATCTAGAGAGACTCCTCGGAATAAACGTGTTTATCATTAAAACATGTCACTGAGCTTGCGCAGAAACAGTGAGTATCTAAAGCCAGATTTAAACATGCCACTGAGCATGCACAGAAACCCATAATTGGAAATTATTAATTAATAGAAATAGGGGTTACAAAAACCAAATTTGACAAATCTAAAGATTACAATCTTTCGTTTAAGACCAAAATGAAGTAAATTGATGTAGTAGTTTTCTCTCACGGACTGCCCAAAAAGTCGGCTTAGCAACTTAAATATATAGATAAGGGATAGATATTAACTACATATGTATGTATATATATATATATATATATATATATATATATATATATATATATATAGATAGATAGATAGATAGATAGATAGATAGACAGATAGATAGATAGATAGACAGATAGATAGATAGATAGATAGATAGACAGATAGATAGATAGATATTATAGCAGTTAAAGAGAAAACTTTTATTAAAGTTAAATTTTTTCCCTTTATTTCTATCTCTTTGTCCGATTAAAAATTAAGGAACATTTAAAAGAATCGTTGTATAAATATCTCCAATTTTTCGTTATACTGAAATGAAAAATGGTCTGTACATTTCTAACGTACACGCTTAAACAATTTGCGATTCAACATAGTTAGGAATACTTAACAAATTTATTTCCCACGAAAGCCAGTAAAAAATAAAGTAAAATAAATCAATAATAAACACAAGATATTAGCATTACTCCTTCTTTGTTGATTACTCCAATTATCTGTGTATATCTAGATAGTAACTTTCATTTTTTAAAGAAAATCTTCAAAAAAATAAATTTGTGATTCTTAATCATATTTCAAGACTGTAGTATATTGAACCCGAACTCCTTTCAATTTACAATTATGAATTATTCCAAGCCGTGCTCCAAGAAATTTACACATGTATATCGCTAATGAAATTTCCACGAATTAACTGATATTAATTGCATTCACTACGTTTTTAATTAGTTGCTTCTCAGCCTGTATTCCTTTGTTAATCAAATTCTTGACATATTGAACACGGGAGGAAAAATACGCATAATTTCGACATACGCATAATTTTAAACGCACACAAAATCCGCATTTATCCATTCCAGAATTTTAATAAGTTGTTTCGAAAATACCTATTTAAATGTTAATTATTTTGAGTTAATTAAATATCTTTATGTCACCGAACATAATTTCTTCCTCGTAAAATAATTTTGCTCATTTATTTTATTTCATTTTATTATTATTTATTTTTTTCGTTTCCCAAAACACTTTATTAAAAGTTTCAGTGCAGCTTTGTCAGATTTGCAACTTGAACAAATGTTTATCAAGAATTCATGTGTTCGCAAAATGTTGCTCTAAAAATAAATTCCTGCAAGAAGAGAAAAGGTTTTCCTTTATAAAAGCAGCCAAATAAAATTTGAAGTATGTGTTCTGAATTTAATGTTAATTAATTTTGTGAAAGGAATTTTCAAACAAGGGGGGGTGGAGGGGAAAGAGATAAAGGGAATAATAAATTTCTCCCTAGCATTTTTCTAATTAAATCTGAAATACGATTAAACGTTTTCATTAACGAAGAAATTAATTCATGTCAATGCTTCTCAGAACAAGATATTTCAGTTGTGCTGCAAATGCCGTGCTGTCAGCGGACGTAAATCTTACAGATAAATAGGGTGTTTAATGACTTATCAGGATCGGCAACATTTATGGTAATAAGAAGAAAATTTAAATAATTAATAGCAGGAATCTTTTTTGAAAGAAATGAAATGTACAGAGGCCCGTTTTAAAGAACCGCGAGACAAGAAAAATCCCAGTACTTATAAAAATGCACTAAATTGTGAAAGAAAAAAAGTCAATACATTTATTTGATTTTAGTACTGAAGTTTAAACAGGAGAATCCATGTAACACCATACATTATTTTCCATTCAGACGTCAAAATATTTGACCTTTAGTTTAACTTATATAAGTGTCTCTGATAATATATATATATATATATATATATATATATATATATATATAGAGAGAGAGAGAGAGAGATAGATAGATAGATAGATAGATAGATAGATAGATCGATATGTGTGTGTGTGTGTGTGTGTGTGTGTGTGTGTGCTTGCGTGCGTGCGTGTGTGTACATGTTAATTAAAGACAAAATTAATCCGTTTCAATACTTCGGAGAACAGCATATTTTAGATGTCCTGGAAATGCCGGGCTGTCAGCGGACACATTTCTTGCAGATGAATAGAGAGTTGAATAACTTAGCAGGTTCGACAAAATTATGGTAAAGAAATTAATAGAAGAAAAATTAATAGTAAAAATCTTTTGAAAGAAATGAGATGTGCAATCACACGATTAAAAAACCACGAAACAAGAAAAGTCCTAGTACTCTTAAAAAGCCCTACATTGTGAAAGAAAAAAAATCAATGCAATTCTTTGATTTTACACCTGCAGGTTGAACACGAGCATTCTTTTAACGTCCTGGATTGTTTTTTACTCTCATGACAAAAAATATAACTTTCAGTTTAACTTACTTAAATTTTACACACACACACACATATAGATACATATATATATATATATATATACAGTTGGCTCTCTGTTTAACGACGCTTTACTTAACGACGATCTCTATTTAAAGACAACATTTCCCAGTCCCGGCCCATCGGACGTTATGGAAAATGTTACGTTTTCTCAAATTCTGTTTAAGGGCGATCCTTAAGGATGATTTTTCACGGTCCCTTGAAAGTCGTTAAACAGAGAGCCAACTATATATATATATATATATATATATATATGTGTGTAATAAATTTTAACCACCTCTAATCACCTGTAATCCGAGTTCAATCTCTCTATGATAACCTTTCCGTCCTTTACCAATACTAACCTACCTAGCCAATTTCTGGCAACCCGTTGGCAGCTACTTCTACGCTCACTAGAAGGTAGCTATACGTCGCCTTGTAAGGTCATGTTTTGCTGGAATAAACTTCTTGAATTCGAATCCTTTTGTTTCGGCTACGATTCTTATTTCAGGATATGACCACTCAGGTCATCTCATATATATATAGTATATATAAACAGGTGGTTATCAAAATAATGGAAACACATCAATATTAGTGGTGTTTATGGAAGGGCTTAGTATTCCTTAAAAAACAAGTTCAGGGACCAATATTTTTTTATAGAATATAGTGTATACATTATTCTAGTGTAAAGTAGCAGTAATGAAACTATGGGCATCAGGCTCTTTGAGTGATAGCGTAAGATGCTAAACCTTCTAGACCGTGCGAAAGGGCAAATTGTTGAAGCACGTTGAATTGGAGTATCTGTTATAATAGCCCCCATGGGTTTGGGTGTTTACCGAGCTATTATATCAGAAGTCATGGTGGCATTCAGAGTTCACGGAAAGACATCCTCTGTGAAACAAAATAATGGACAAAAGGGAAAGCTAAGTGAAAGAGACTGATTGGTGTTGAAGCGGACTGTGACATCAGAAAAGAAGACAACTGCAGCCAAAGTGACCGTAGAGCTCTATCTGAATCTGCAGGCTCCAGTAAAAGTCATTACAGGCAAGAGAAAACTTCAAAAGCAATACATTTACGACAGAGTAGTAATTCCCAAGCCACTTGTAACAGATGTGAAAACAAACCGTCCTCTACAGTGGTGCCACGAGCACAAATCCTGGTCGAGTGATACGTTAAATATGACATTTGGTTAGACCAATCATTGTTCACTTTGTTCCCTGCAACAGGGCGTGTGTATGTCTGAAGAACACCTACAAAAGCGTATTATCATGCTTGTCTCATGTCAGCTTTCAAACATGGAGAGGAAATTTCTTAGGGTTTCGGCGGTCATCTCATGGTTTTCAAAAGGGATCTATTGCAACCCCGAAAGGGAGATTGACTGGGAAGGACTATGTCGAACTTTTAACTGACCAGATCCATCTTATGGTGCAAAAATTGCTTCCTGCAGAAGATGGCGTTCTCCATAACGATAATGCTCCGATCCATACAGCTAGACGTGTCAGGTCGTGGTTTGAGGAACATAAAAACCAAGTCAAATACCTTATCTGGCCCGCACAGTCCCTAAGCCTCAATATCATCGAACTGCTGTGGTCTGTTTTTGGGAACAGAGTCAGGAATCAATATCCAGCAATAGCATCTCTACAGGAACATTTGCAAATTATCCATAAAGAATGGTATAATATTCCCTTAACCACCACTCATGACTTGCATAATTCACTTCCTTAGTGAATCCAGGTGGTATTAAATGCCATAGATGATCCTATGCCATATTAATAAAGAATTTCATGTTTTTCCTAAGTGTTTCCATTATTTTGATAACCACCTGTATATATATATATATATATATATATATATATATATATAGGTATTAGGTACCTCTCTTTAGGTACCTCTCTTTAGGTACCTCTCTTTATCAATACTTTGGAATCCCCCTCCCAACACCACACACACACCTTGGAAGGTTACCGTTCCGGCACCTCTATTTTTAGAAATCTAGCACTGTATATATATATATATATATATATATATATATATATATATATATATATAAGAAATGATTAAAAGCCTTATTTCTTGTCGCTCAATTAATATGCTCCCAAGAGAGCTTAATCACTCACTAGTTTAGTAATAAATATAACATTTAATATACGGTCATATCAATCAAGATACTTTGGTAGTAGAGAGCTCGGCTTTGGCTCGTTATCCTACAATGTCATAGTGAAATTCTTTCACCTTTTTATTAAAAACAGAGTGAACCGTCTCATAGGAGATTTCTATTTTTTTGACATTCCAAGAATTTTAGATTTGTTTTCGTCAAGAATTTTTTTGTTGTATTTGTCGCGAAATAAATGCCTCTTTTTAAATAAAGAACTTGTAATTATTGCCCACTCGATTACCGTTTTTTGCAATTCATGTCAATTTCTATGTATCTAATTCGCCGTATGACAAACTTTAGAAATGAAACAATTGGACATTGTACGACACTTGGCGGAACATGAAATTTGGTTTTTCTTCCTATTTTATTTCAGAAAATATCTCCACAACATTTCGTCATGTCCTAATCTTGGATGTCTCATCAATGAAAATATCGTTAGAATATGTAACAATATGTCGAAAAAAGGGACAAGAAATTGCTCAACGTCTACCATAAAAATATTTATTCATCAATTCCCATGGTATGACAAACATCCGATGATAGAAACATATATATCTATCCGAATTAAAAACTGAAATAAAAACCATCATGTTCAATAACGATGTCATGTGTCATGTAAAACAGTATAATGCGCATCATCTGCTAACTCAAAAATTACAAGAAGAGAAATACAATCACGAACACGAATTTTTTCCTCAGACAACCACCTAAACAAGGACTATATTTGGATGTCCAAAAAAGGGGAAAAAACAAAACAAGAGGGAAGTTCGCATGCTTTTCTGAAAGGGGGTGGAGCCTGGAAATATGTCCGCAAGTCCACAACAATGCCTCATCATGACTCATGGGGACAATGGACCGTAAAACAGATCTCCAGGGATGGGACAGATTGGATGAACTGGATAGGAGGAAACTAGTGCTCTAGCCGTAATGCACGCCGTCAATTAATGGAGTGCGCATTATTTATATATAAAGCAGGATTCGCATTTGGCGGTCAGTTTTGCTAAAGGATTATGTGATATTTTTTTTCTAAAGCTTTTGTATAGAAGCAGGGATGTTCCGTATAGCAGCTGTTTATGAACTCTGTATTTTACTTTAACGTGCTCCTGTAGTGACTACTAAAAACGATGTTTGAGAATACAGAACAATTTTCTCGTGTGGTAATTAGCAGACAAAAACTCCATAACCAGTAATTCACTTAGGGAGCGCGGTTTCATTTGCTTTAGAATGTATTCAAAACTGAGATGGATAGATTTTTTACGTCTATTTTAATTCTTATGAATGTAAACATATAACATATTTTTGGTTTTATTATTATTTGTTTTTAAATATGTTTATATACATGCATGTATGTATGCACACTCATATCTCTCTCTCTCTCTCTCACTATATATATATATATATATATATATATATATATATATATATATATATATATAATATATATATATATATATATATATATATTATATATAGAGCGATGGGTTCTTTATACTAAAAATCTCTCTGTTATATCTTTTATAATTGATTTTAATTGGCACATTAATATAAAATGGTTAAGTATAAAATTTAGATTTATGGTTTTCATAATGTTCAAATAATGTTAATTTTTTTAATTTCAATAATTTGTTTTTTACTTCATTAGGGGGTAAATCAGTTGATCGTAATTAGTTATTGCGAAAATATTATAAAATATCACTAAGGTCTAAATCTGAGAAGTATTCCTCTTTTCCTTTAATTTCAAGCTGTCAAAATATGTTTTCCTCATTCTTGTTTTAATAAACCATATCACTTAACACAGATGTCTTTAAACATATATATCATTAATCTTTAAATAATTAAAGAAGATATACTGAAAATCTAAATACAGTTGGAGGTAAAAAATACAGAAAAGGCTACAAGCAATTTTCGTTTATCACTAGCACCGACAATGCTAACAAATAAAGACATCTGTTTCTGCATGGTCTAATCTTTTAAGTTAAAATTTTTGCTTATATTTATTTTTAGCTCTATTTTCAAAGAAACAATGGTCACAGACAGTTCTGTTTCTCAATCTGTTCTGTTTCTTTTTCAATCGATCGCTAGATTTTTCAGGATAATTTCTTTTAATTATGTTCTTTCTTCATTATTAATAGCTGGATTGGTATTCTTATCTTTGGAAGTAATTGCAGTTTTAATTAGACAGTTTCCTTAGTATTGGCTCCTTTGGGTGTACAATTATTTTATAAAATGATCATTTTAATTCAATATACGTAAAAACACTTTATTTAGTCTTTTATCAGAAACTGTTTAAATTGCTTAAATTAAGTCGGAATATAAATCTTTGATTTCGATTATTTAATTGCGTTTAATCAGGAGAATTATTTCTTTTTGTTCCGATTCTAGAATTAAATTGAGAGTCATACTTAAATTTATGCGTGAATTACACGAAAGAATTGGAAAAGTAAAACTAAAAGCAATTTTCTTTACGTTTCTTTCAAGTTTACATACATTTAAATAAAGATATGGGCACAAATGAAGAAAATGCTAAATCCCTTGAAGAAATGAACGGTTAAACCATGAGTATATTTTAAGATATAAGGGTTCTCTTGAATTAGTGAAAATTAAACACCTTTCAGTGAAACAAATATTTGGAAATAAGATATTTTTTTGAATATAAAGAAAGCAACTTCAAATGTCTGGTAGCAAATGCTAAAGTTAAATAGGCATGATTAATTTTTCATATTTTTTGGATGATTTACCTTTATTATGAAAGGTTACAAGGTTTTCAGTGGAGAAACAATTTAAATATGCAACTAGGCACCTAGGCAATACTATATGTTTCCTCATAATATTTTACTCTGCTTGAAATTCCATTTCATTAAATGTCCTTTTCTCACTTGAACAATCCCCCACACTGACAAGAGGTAGTTTCATATTAATTCAGTGTTAGGATTTTGACCGATCAATCCCATTTAAGTTTGTATGAAGTGTGTGAACTGAAAAATAACTGTCGATTTTTTTTCATAATAGAAATGTTAGATTTGTAAGTTTATAGATACCGTCTTCTGCCATATGATCAATGACTATAGTGCATCCCAGGTTACCATTCTAGTGACCATTCTGGTGACCATTCTAGTGACCATCCCAGGTGACCATTCTGGTTTAAGCACAAGAACAGAAAAAAAAATAATTTTTTTTTTAATCTGGAGGATTTTTTATTGTTTCGAGAAAAGACAAGCGAGGATTTATATATCAAAGTACGTAATTAATTCAGCCATTTTTCATAGTTACAGCAAATAAGCCAGTTAGGGCTTGACAGGCTGACAACACTAGTATCAAAGGGATATCCCGCTAAACAGTCCAAGACCTATTGCTTATTTCAATTCTACTTATTTCAAGCAAGGATACGCGGCATTTTCTAAAGCAGAGTAAAGTAGTTTAAGCGGGCATATTCATGATTACAGCAAACAACACAGTTTGAGCTTGACGGGACGACACCACTAATATCAAAGTGATATCACGCAAAACAGTCCACGAGTAATGGCTTATTTGAATTTTACTCATTTGAAGGAAAGACATGCGAGAGTTTATAAAGCAGAGTAAAGTAGTTAATTCAACCATTTTCCAGAATCACAGCAAAGAACACAGTTAGGACTTGAGAGGATGACAATACAAGTATCAAAGTGATGTCCGGTGAAACAATCAACATGTTCACAAGCAATCAAATAACGGCAGAAGCTTTACATTGAGATTAATAAATTAGATATGCAGAGGTGTGTGAAGTTCTTTCTAATGATCCAGAGAAAAAAATTCTGATGTTTCGTAGCATATTTCTTTTACGAGAACTTAACTAAAATGAAATGTTATTTCTTTATCAAGAATAATAACTTCGAAGTTCTTTGAGTTAAACTAATAAATCTGTCTGTGATTTATGTTCACAATATTTCAAAAAACAACCTTTTTTTTCAAGTCTAAAAGTTTTAACGAGAGCCTGTCTTTCTAAAATAATAGACACGCGGGAAAATTAGATGTTAGATGATCTCCTATCCTAGAGGATGGGGTAAACGTTCATCTAACTGAGTGCTGGGCAACCGGATTTAAAGAGTGGGGACTGCAGTTCTAAATATATTGGAGAGGAAGATCAGTTGGTCTACGATGCGGGTAAATAGAGTAAAAAAATAATTTAAAAAATTTAGCTTCTTTTGCTATGCTTTTAAAACTTTTTCTAAAAATAAAAAAACAGCACTAAAGATCCGTAAAACAGTCAGAAGTTAAATAAAGGTACAAACTACTACATATATCCACTGTTATGTACTTATATATTTAAAGTACGATCTATATTTTAAGTTATCTAACTATGTATGTCATTACATTGCTATTCATAAAAATATTTATTTTCAGGAAAAAGTTTTCATTTCTATATAAAATGACATAAGGACAGAAGTTTAACGGAAATTAATGATAATAGGAAGTTAAAAAAGAAATTCATGAACTCAAATTTGATACGATATTTAAATATTTAGTAACATGAGATCTTTTTCATTAATTTTTTATATTGTATACATTCATATATCCTATGAATTGAAACATTGTTTATACTAATATGACAGTTTTTGAATGTTGGCATCAAATTCTTTGATGGAATCTACTTCTTAACCATTAGCATCCTTGGGGCAACTTACTAACGCAGTAATTTATTTGCGAGTTTGTGCTAAAGAATAAGCCCCTTATCATTCGTATATTTTCTTAAAAATCTAAATCCTTTTTAATTAAACTTTTTTTTATTTATGTAAGAACGACAATATGAAAAAAAATGACAGCTACATTCCTATCTCCAACAGCTTGAAACTGAAAGCTAGGTAAAAAGGAAAAAAAATGTATTCTGAAAAAAATACATTTAACAAAGTAATTCTGATATTAGGTATAATGTTAATTTCAAAAATTAGAATTGTTCTGGCTATGGCGCAATAATTTAGAAACAATAATTCATCAACCCACGGGACACTTCTAAATGGAATGCATCTCTTTTCAATAGATTTTCACATTAACGTGTTTATGTATTACTATTAAATGAATCCTATTGTGCTTTTTTAAAGTTATATATATTAATTTTAATCATCGATTTCAGCTTTAGAACTTGTCCTTTTAAAAGAAAAATATTTCAGTTTCAACATCTGAGATTCATGTCTTATTTTACAAGACGATTTGTAAAAAAGAAGTGAATTCAATTATATGAAGTAATTCAGCTTATCAAAGATTTTTTTC
Organism: Dolomedes plantarius; assembly: GCA_907164885.2. Classification (NCBI taxonomy): domain Eukaryota; kingdom Metazoa; phylum Arthropoda; class Arachnida; order Araneae; family Dolomedidae; genus Dolomedes; species Dolomedes plantarius. Next base: position 59,768,122 of record OU015497.1, on the reverse strand, counting down.
CATTTCTCTTCCAGTTTGACTTGTCTTCTGAGCTTACAATCAGTGCAAAACATATCGTTGTAAAAGAAATGATATATTTTTTTTCCTTGTTATTCAACACTAGTCCCAACAAAATTTTCCTTTTCAGTAACATTTACAACTAAATAAGTATGAACAAATTAAAAAGACAAGTAACTTAAAGTTTGTTTACTCATTTCCTTCCATGTAAAGAAGTTATTTGCATAAGGTTTTAGATATACAAGGTTGTCAAAGTGGAAATGTATGATATAAATAGATTTCCATTATAGAATAGTGCACGGAACAAAATAATTGGTCCGGGTAGAAAAATATGAAAATTCTATTCTGAAATTAAAATTTTTTTCTATTTTCCTTTGCTTAAACCATTAATCAAAAACTCCACATGACAAAAAAAAGATCAATTTTACCCGCTATTTAATAACGAACCTTTTAGCAGTATATCATTAAAAGACCTTACGAAAAAAATTAGGTCGCCTCATTTATAGCACGAAAATAGCACGGTTACCACGGAGTTTTAGGAAAAAGCTATACTTTACTGATCAGTAATGAGGAAAAGTGGCAGACAACATTTAGTCAATATTGTAATTTCTCCCTGAAATTCCGATCGCGATATACGATGATTTTATGATCGATTATGTCAAAGAATAGATCGGCAGAAAAATTACATTTCACTCCATTGAGTCTGATGTAAAGGTTACGACGTTTTGACAAAGATTAAAGATTAAATTCATTGTTCTCTGTACTCAGAACCATTGACTTTAAATTTTGACATAATTTATTCGGGACTTAGTTTCGAGTTCTAGTCACTTTTCTCGGAGAAATTTGATTCCTTTTGGTATTTCTTCTTAGCTGTTTCTAGGATTGTTTTGAAACATAAATTTCGACAATTATAATGTAATATTTTCGAAAATCAGTTTATTTCATAGCAGCAGTGTATATATACATATATATATATATATATATATATATATATATATATATATATATATATATATATATATATATATATATATATATATATATATATGTATGTATATATATATATATATATGTATGTATATATATATATATATATATATATATGTATGTATATATATATATATATATATATATATATATATATATATATATATATATGTATATATATATATATATATATATATATGTATATATATATATATATATATGTATGTATATATGTATATATATATGTATATATATATATATATATATATATATATATATATATATATATATATATATATATATATATGTGTGTATGTATGTATTTATGCATGTATGTATGTATGTATGTAAGTATGCATATACTAGAAGAAGGACAGATATAACTGCTGATCATAATAAGCATATTACTTTAAAATGCGTATCATATTTCCTTCATTATGCATTTTCATTGACTTTTATGTGCATGTGAAATAAACTTCACAATATTACTAAGATAAAAATATGAAGTACTCTTTGTGGTAAATGTTTGTGGGTAATGTTAGTTAAAAAAATTAAAAACGTCGAATTTTTTTTTTTAAATTTGCTTAACTCTTAAAGTTTTAAGCACATGATTTGCATTTGTATCTGTTCAAGCTTTTTTACTTTAAGATATTTATAAAAGTAGTAGAAGACAAGAGTCCATTTAAATATTAAAAAAACAGATACAACAAATACACCGAATGCAAATTAGTGGGTTTAAGAAACCATATAAAGTACTCAAAATTTCTTTTACAGAAAGTTTCCGACAGCAGTAATGATTCATGAAGGAAAAAATGCTGATATAAGGGAAATTTTAAGCTAGATATGTGGAACGTGAGCAAGTATACTGGTCTAATTAGAATAGTTTTCCCATTAGAAATACCAAGATTATCAGAAGACGAAAAAATTTTCTAAACATTTCGGGATAAATTTAAATTTAAGAAGATTGTGAACATGTCGTATTTGAGATTTTTGTTACTTTGATTTTTCTAAACTTATCGATTTTTGAAGACTCACGGTTCTCAAATGTCATATATATATTCTTAACTTCTACTTAGAATTCTCGTAATTTGATATAAACGGGTGTTTACTCAGGAGGAAATGTCGAAATTAACTTAGTAGTCGATATGACAAGGATAATTACTGCATATTTTTTATATACGTTATTTTCCAGAATAGAAAAATCCTAAAAAAAAAATCAAGGAATTCTGCAAAGTGTCATTTTGTGGTCGCACGTATATATATGGATATATATATATATATATATATATATATATATATATATATATATATATATATATATATATATGTGTGTGTGTGTGTGTGTGTGTGTACATGCATACAAAATATGATGCAGTTCAATGAACTGTCTTCTGAAACAGAAACTTCCCCGATATGATGTAGGTCAAGGATCAACAAATATCCTCAGCTGTGATGTTTCTTATCTCACACTTTCAGAGAGTTTTGCTTGCCAGGCAAAAAATTATTTTTTTTTTTTAAACGAAAGAAATATTTCATTGTTAATCCCTTCCTATTTATAGCCCTTCCAGCGTCATGGTGAGTTGGAGGTAAATGATGGCAGCGCATGACCTCCACCTTGGTAGTTAAAAACGTCTTTCTCACCCTCCTAGATATCTTCATTTTCATTTTCGCCGTTTGTTAGGCACTTCGGGCCATTATGACAGAGCTATTATGGCAGATATTAATTTGCACTTCCCGTTAACAAAGATGGATTAATTTCCATAATGGATTCATTTCCAATTTGATTCTTGCAGTAGTTTTAATTTTGACTTACTTCGAGAATGTTGAAAACAGAGAAAATTTTCTGGATCCAGTCACCAATATCTAAGCAATTAGATATTCCAATGCAGTTCAAGCAAACAAAGCTGTAGAACAACAGATAATTTTTTAGTTTGATTCTCAAAGAAGTTTTAATTTTCAAATATTTAGTGTATCTGGAAAGCTCGATGAAAAATTATATAATGTTTATAACAGCAATATCTTAGTGTTTTTCGGTCGATAGTACACTTGTTAAAATTTTGAATTTTAAAACTTTGTTTAATACTCGGCTATAATAAAATTATTCACTTAACTTTAAAAAAATTAATATTCCTTTCGAAATAAATAAATATATATATATATATATATATATATATATATATATATATATGTTCGACTAAAATCATATCGTATTTTCTTCGTGTAAAAAATTTTGCTTACTGTTAAATTCCACATTAGTAGATTAGCGAAATTTACCTTTAATTAGAAAAGAATCACGCACCTTAAAATTTTAAATTTTCAAAAAAAAAACATGCATATTGTTTATAAGATAGTCTCCAAAAGTTTAAGCCTTCTAAAGGAATGAAATTTTATAAATATGTAATATTAATTTCTCAAGCACAAAATTTGAATTTTCTCACAGAAAACATTATCCATCTTCAATGAATACGTGCGATCCATAGGAAAAACTCCTATTTCGAAAATGTTGATTTTGTTTTCTTTTTGTTCTAAAGCAGCCAAATCGGCTTTCACAGCAATTTATAACACCTCAATAATATTTTTAAAGCGCTTCCGCAATTTTTTATGCTTAAGTTTTGCATTGCTTAAGGAGACAAGGGACCTTGAAACTAGAATTTTTTAATTTTCAATTTTTAACTCTATATACAAAATGAGAATAATTTTCTTTTTTACTACATCGAAAACCCTTAGAATTAAAAATTAGGAATTTTTTGCAAAATAATGACTGTTCAAAATTTTTCAAAAATGCTAAGCTAATTCAAAATGCTCTGTGCGCATTCTATATTAATTAAAGTCTTTAATTGTTTTATTATAAGTTTACAATATGTATATAAATGGAAATGTGCATTTAATTTTTTTTTGTAGGAATATAAAGTCTTAAATATTTTTTTTTTCTATTCTGCCTGTTATTTTTTATTTTTTAAATATTTTTAACCTTATTTTATGATCTAGAAATTTGAAAAATATTTGTGATTTCAAAGAATTATGCACAGTTTTGTGACAAAAACTTCAATAAGCAATTCTGAGAAATTTCGAAGATATCAGAAGAAAATGAATATGCATGGAGCATTTTGAAACATTGTAGCATTTTTTAAGAATTTTTTGATAAACAGATCTATTTCCTCCACATAATACTTATTTGTGAATTCTAAGTATCTTCAATATAGTATAAAAGAATATTAATTATACTCATGTGGTATATAGAGTAAAATATTGAAAATTAAAGGAGAACAATATAGAATATCCCTTATTACCTTAAGAAATCAAGACATTACTGAGAGTAGCCAGGTCAAAATGATATACTGAAGCTTCCTGAAATCAAAAAAAACAGTGCAAAGTGCTACAAATTCTGATATGACACGTTTGCAAGGTAGCATCTATAATACACTATCTTTATTTTTATCTTCAATTTTTATTAACCTTTACATATAAATACACACACACACACACACACACACATATATATATATATATATATATATATATATATATATATATATATATATATATATATATATAATACATATATATATATATATTTTATATATATATATATAATACATATATATATATATATTTATATATATATATATATATATATATATATATATATATATATATATATATATAATACATATATATATATATTTTATATATATATATATATATATATATATATATATATATATAATACATATATATATATATTTTATATATATATATATATATATATATATATATATATATATATATTTTATATATATATATATATATATATATATATATATATTATATATATATATATATTTATATATATATATATATATATATATATATATATATATATATATATATATATATATATATAAATATATATATATATATATATATATATATATATATATATATATATATATATATATATATATATAATACATATATATATATATATTATATATTTATATATATATATATATATATATATATATATATATATATATAAATATATAATACCCTTAATGACCGTTCTTAAATAGTGGGTTAAAAATTTCCCGTTTTAAAGAGAGAATCGGAAAAATGGGCCCCGTAAGCCAAAGGTTAAAATTTGTGTTTTTTTAAATACATTATACAAACTTAATAGCAAAAAAAAAATTAAAATTTATAATAATTTTATAACCTATACGTATTACCAATATCAGAGGAACCTGAGACTTGGGAAGACATACGGAAGAATTATAATAATAAAAAAAAACTCTATGCATCCCTCTCAAAGCAAAACACAGACGAGAGCAAAAAGTAAACAGCACAAAGCGTGGCTACATCCAACGAGAGAAAACTTATCAGGATATGAATCGCAAAGAACATGAAATCTTCTTGCGGGTAAGTGATTTTGATCTCGCGATAATGCGGCCGCAGCTGTGTTTCCACTGCGAAGGAAAAGAAGTTTGAAAAATCGATAGGAAACAACAGTTTTCGGGTTCTTTCTGTCTATAATATGGCAGGCCTTTTTTTCTTCTTGAAAGTAGAGAGAGAGATTGAAATCGGGAAACATATACCTTAAGAAAAACGGACAGCAATTTTAACGTCCAATGTTTCCAGACACTCCACCTTAAACTGAATAATATTTTACAGAATGTGTATGCGATATTCGTGTATATATATATATATATATATATATATATATATATATATATATATATATATATATATATATTATATATATATATATATATATATATATATATATATATATATATATACATAATATATATACATACATACATACATACATGCATACATACATATATATATATATATATATATATATATATATATATATATATATATATATATAACCGATTAAGGTAACGTTAAAATTTTTTTAATAAATTTTAAAAGTTTCTTCGTAAATTTCACGAACTACTTTTAACAAGCCGTGATAAATATTCATTATTTTAATTACGGATACGTTTCACTCTTACCTCGCCGAGTCTTAGCGAAATGGACAGGTAGTCTTAGCAACGAGGGAAAAACCAATTTACTTTTCCAAGTGACTTTGCTTGTAAATAATTCAGTTGAACTCACCCGCGAACTCCTCTGAAACACTTCGGTTCGAAACGAGATTACCTTTTTGCCCGCCCCGAAAATAACAACAGAGATAAAAATAAAATTATCAATGCAGTGACAACACAGAAAAGCAGAAATCTCATCCCCTCTAAAATTGCGAAAACAAAAGAGTTGCAGATTTATAATTATAGCTGTAACATGACTACTAGGAAATTGGCTAACTGCCTCCATTTAGGAAATTCAACTGCGGTGCCTTTGAGAATTGCGGACAAAAATACATCCTGTGTGTGTGCGACATTACGTGATCTAATGAACATGAACATTAGTTAGATGTCGCTGAGTTAAGTTGAAAAGTATTTAACTTTCCAAAAGCTTCTTGAGGAAGAGAAATAGAGCAAAAGATGAGTTATAACACGGTATAAGCAACTAATAAAGTAACCCAAAGTAAATTAGGAAGGATGGCTGTTAATTAGAAACCGTTGTTTTAAGACAAACATATTATGAAAGACTTAGCGCAACGTGAAATATACGGTAACGCTTTTAATGAATTCATTTGTTTTTGAGTGCGCAGGATGATTTTGCGCGAGGAAGTTTCGTGAAGTATTTATTATGGGATCATGTGAATATATAAGCCTTAGTTAAGGGTGACAGAACAAAAGTTAAGAAAATGAAGTGTTCAGGGACATAATTGGGTATTAAGGAAGGCGACAGCCTGTGATATGTAGTTTAATTAAAACCGGAGATTAATTTCGAGCATTAAAACAAGGTGAATTTTGCAAAAAGGTACATAAATTTATCAGAATGGGAAAAACAAAAATGTTCTCATAAACTTCTTATCATTGATGTAATGCAGTTAAAAAGAAAATATTCATAAGGAAAAAGAATGATTATATTAAAAAGAAATTTTTTAATAAGGAACTAAAACTGAAAGCTATTTTTGTTTTCCGTTAAGTAACAATCAATTCAGTAAGGGAAATAAGAACACTATCAAATAACCCTATTGAAATTTAAACTACATCTCTGTTAAAGATTTCATTTTTTTTTTATTATTCCCAGGAAAAAAATACCATATTCCTCTATGCGGCAAACTATTTATAAGATATTGCTGCACTGTTATTTTAATAGTGATCAATGTAAATTTTAATGGTAGACTCCTTATATTTTAATAATTTACTTAACAGTAAATTTCAGAAGAAGCAGCTAATTATCAGCTTCAAGGGACCAATGTGTAACATATCATGATTATTTTCTATAATAAATTAACAGTTTTATCTATATACATTTAAATCTATAGATCATAAATTTAAATATTTAACAATTATTTATGTGAATTTGTATATTTGTATCATATATATATGAAATGATCGGAATTGGGTCATCTCCTGATAACACATCGTGTCCCAAATCAATACAATTCCATTTCAAAGACAAATGCAGTTTATTCCATCAAAACCAACATCACCTTACAATGGTCGCTCTTACAATGATTACTCTTTTGAGAGCACACCGAAGTAGCTCCAAACGGGTTGCCGGAAATTGGCGAGGTACGTTAGTATTGGAAATACGGGATAAATCGCCAGAGGACGGAAAGGTTAACATATAGAGAGAAAATTCGTATTACGGGCGATTAAAGATTAGAGGTGGTTAAAATTTTATTATTATATATATATATATATATATATATATATATATATATATATATATATATATATATATATATATATATATATATATATATATATATATATATATATATCCTCAGTTACTAATAAAACTAATATTGATAAAAACACACTAAAGAATCGTTATAGTCAAAGCATACGTATTTAAGTACAGAAAGTAGGTGCCACGTTGATTGCATACCAGACATGTTACTAAAATATATACTGTATTTATCGGCGTATAACGCTCACCTATAATTTTAAACTACTTTTTTTTTAATTTTAGGTATATTCTCCATATAACGGGAACCATTTTCTTGCCGAAGAAACCTGAAATGTTCATGTTGGATGCTCTTATCTTTTGAAGACATTCATCGAAGGATTTTCCCAGGCTTTAAAACAATGGTATACGGAATTGACAAGTGATAAGGGAAACAATATCTGTGTGTGTGTGGGGGGGAGGAGAATGCTTGAGGGAGTAAATATTTCCTGGTGCCTTAAAGAATCCAGAAAGTCTTTTCGTTTGGGACATGTTTAGATCCCGTCTAACGGATAATGCGAAGAAATTGATGAAACAGTGTAACACAGACATGACAGTTATTCCAGGCGGATTATCACCATTAGTTCAGCCTTTAGACGTGTGTATCGATAAACCACTCAAAGGAAATTTAAAACGGCAATGGAACACGTGGATGTTCGAAGGTGAAAAAACATTTACAGCAGGAGGCCAAATGCGTCAGTCTTGAAATAGTGTGTGAGTTGATAATAAAAGCATGGAATGAAATTAAACCTGGCATGATTCAAATGTCATTTAAAAAATGTAGTATATCTAACAATCTAGATGGAACGGAAGAGGATTATTTATTTATGGATCAAAGTAACAGTGATCAGAGTAAGAGTAAGTTCATAAGGTATGTCGTTTCTTTTAAATAAACAGCATTTAGGTACATGTAGAAATATAATTTTTGAATGTTCATCCTTTCCTTATTTTAAAATCTATAATTTTTATATCCGGCGTATAACGCGCCCCCGTAAATTTCGATCTGATTTTTTGTCTTAAAAGTGCACATTATACGCCGGAAAATAAGGTAGTACAAACTTATACAACAACCTTTTTTGCTGTACATAGCTTATCTTATTTTCAGAAATACTTATCCGGGAGAAATTCCTATGAAAAGTTTTCCTTCTTAAAGGAAAAAAAAAAAAACTCTCCTAAAACGGATTTTCAATTTGGACTGTCATAAGTAAAACCAACCGTTTCGCTGCTTTTATTTGTTGGCTAAATTTCAAATGCCACAAATCAACGTGATCCTAAGAAACAAGGATAAACATGGGTTTTTTAAAAAATTATTTGAAATCCTTTTCTTGATAATGTGAGACTTTGATGCACTTCGCCAACTGCTGAAATAAAAGAAAAAAATTGAAAAAGTCTCTGAAGATAATTAATTGTTTTTTTTGGGGGAGGGGGGTTCTTTTTTTCAGGAAATATAACCAATTATGAATGAGGAAATGAAATTATTTAAGTAATATGAAAATTTTCAAGTTAATGAAAGTAAAATTTTTATTAACACTGCCATACGTCGGCAGATTTATCTTATTTGAAAAACTTCAGTAATATATATATATATATATATATATATATATATATATATATATATATGTGTGTGTGTGTGTGTGTGTGGCTAAAAATATGGGGGTGCGATCTCGCAACCTTAAAACGGGATATTAGTTATTAAAATATAGGATAAACGAATTAAAAGTCTGGGAGTTCAAATAAGCGGCATAAGGTATTGCAGTGAAAATAGAATAAATGGGTTCGACTTGATTCAATTCCGCAGAACGACATGGGAGAATTTTTAGTAGACGGATTAGCCTTGAGGAGTTGGCGCTAAGAAAATGCGTAGTTTAGCAAAAAGATCATCCGACATGACATCACGCATAAGTAATGAGCGTCACTAAGCGTTGGTTTTTAAGGTTGAAACAAAGGAAATCTTCAGAGCCATGGAGAGATAGCAGCGAGTAAAGACGTGTGCCGTAGGCGGACAGATTTAAATTGGGTGGGGTATTGGGAATTAGTTTGATGGAGCTGAGTAATTAATTGGAAGTTAATAAAAGATGTTTGTAAAATCAATTGGACTGTTCTATGGATACTGGGTCAACATCTTGAAAGCTTGATGGAGTTTTAAGGTTTGATATGTCCTCGCCACCGGTCCACTGCTGACTGCATGATGATTCCAAAGAGGTCGAAATTACGTAAATTGATCGGGCGTGAAACACCAACGTTCGACATATATATATATATATATATATATATATATATATATATATATATACATATATATATATATATATATACACAAACATACTGGAACTTCTCTATGGGGTCCGCATATGGTTCCGAAAAAAATGTCCGCTTCCAGGGGTCGTCCAAAATCGGTTTCTTTCATAATATTGGCTGTCTGGAGTCTTGAATCGGTTCTGAACAAAATATGGCCGTTTACAGGGGTTACTAGCTAGAGAAGTCTCCCTGTGTGTATATATATATATATATATATATATATATATATATATATATATATATATACAGATATAAACAAAATCCAGCCTCAGTAAAGTAAAGTAAAATAAATCCACAATTAACATTATTAACTTTTGCCTCTGCCGTTATTTGTTTGCATCGGTTGATAAAACTTGATAAGTTGTTGAAACGTCTATTGTACAATACCTGAGTTGTATATAATATACAACGCAGGTATATTGCATGCTTATTCCTCTACAGTCTATGAGGTTAGATAGCTCCTTCAGAAAATATCGCTGGACGGAGTTAAGTGTAAGGTTTCTCGGTACATCACGAAACTGACTAAGTCCACTGAGATGAATTTACGAGTAAATGTAATTAGCTGTAACTAGAGTGAATTAATATTATGATATACTCATCGCATGACTCACAAATCTATCACGGGATTAGCCCGTACCGCCAATCCGCGAATGAAATCCGTCGAGTAAAGCTAGATGAGTTAATCTTGATGTGGCAAACGAACGTGTCATGACTTTTGGCACGACACAATTGGGATCGATTGCACTCTATCGTTAAACTACAAAATATGTGGTAAAATATCAATTAATAATAGTGACTGCAAAAGGTAAAATTTCTAATAGTGAAACCATTTTTTCGATCCAACACGAATATGATAAGTCTAACAGAAAAAAAAATAGGATTAGTTTGTTGGATTCATGTTTCATAAACATTGAAAGATATTTTTTCTTTAACGATGAAAAATGGAGGTGATTGATTATCGGAAAAAATAAAAAGCCCCGAGATCAGAAATGATAATAAAAAGATTATAGAAAAGATAATAAAAGATTTCAGCAGAACTAAGAGAAGAATAATTTGTTGAAATGTGTTATACTGTATGAACAAAAGAGGAATTTTTTCTAATATATATATATATATATATACATTGATGGCAGGTACTTATAACTATTATACTGTTGCTATTTTATATGGCAGAACTTGCTAGCTACTTCCATATACAAGCACCTGCTGTGTGAACCAACAGTACTCCCTATTATGGAACAGCAGAGAATATCCATGGCTTGGACGGGATTTGAATCCTAGCCCCCCCCCCCCCGTAGTTCCAGATTGCACCGCTAAACAGAATATACCGTGCGCGACAGAGATAAGAAAGTGTTGATTATTAGCATTTCATTAAAACTTTTAATTCAAATAATACAGAATTAAAATAGTACTGCAAACAGAATACTTACAGTGATGCTTTATTTTTTACAAGTTAAACAGATATATATATATATATATATATATATATATATATATATATATATATATATATATATATATAATCTTTTAAAGGGCTAGCATGTTACAATTTGGTTAAAAATCTTATCATCTAAGCTAAAATGTGAAGATACATTCATCTATATATGTGTGAGAGTATGTGCGTATGTGTGAATAAATTTCAAAATTTGCAAACAGATTTAAATCATTTCATTGTAATGTGTCGATAGAATAAAATTTATGTATTTTAAATAAAAGCAGGTATTCTCAAATTTATGCATTCTGTAGTCGCGAAAAATAGTTCTAGCTGCCATGTAAAGTTCACAACAATGCCCGAGCTATTCAGAGATGAAAAGTGACAAACTCTGACATTTTACGAACAATAAACTTTTCAAAGAGAGGTGTAAAAGCTTTAAACTCGAATAAAATCTTGCGTAGGAATAACAGTAGGGAATGAGTTCTTTAACACGCCGCAATTTATTAGCGTGTAAAAAAAAGGTGATAAGAATCTGACAATGGATTGTGAAACAATTATTCTTTTGAATTTATATGAATACAAAAGAGTTCGTATTTGTTATAAACAATAAATCTTATCATTCAAAAAGAGCTCACAGTTTAATTCCTGGTTGAAAGGAAAATTTTATCCTCAAACGAAGAACTGTATAAAACTATATTGAGGTATAGTGTAGACAATAGGCAGAAAAATTTGACGCCAAAAAGTATTAAACTGCAGTTACTTTTTAAGTAACGATATAAATTCCTTTTTTCTGAAAATGAAATTTATAGGGAACACAAATCGTAGTTAATCGAAGTTATCGTCATTAGTTGAAAAATAAACGCAATTTTTTTCTACAATTTTAAAACTTGCAAATGTAATCGAAATGATTTTACTTCTATTGCAATTTATATTTGTTAGTATCTCCGCATGACATTTTCTATTTAAATTTTTCAACTACCATATCTTTACATCATTCATAAAGAAACTCTCATGTCATAAGTCAAAAAGTTTCACTCAACTGTGTAAAGGAAGAAATGACTTAAACATTCAGCCATGGACATATTTTTTTTTTTTTTTTTTTTTTTTACATTTTTCAAATTAAACTAGTTCATGACTAGATATAATTGGATGAGGACATTAATTTTCCTCGGTTAATATAAATAAGTACTTTTATTAGGAAATACAAAATTTTCAATTGCCACATAATTAATAGTTATTGGGGAACAAATAAAATAAACCAGGATAATTTTTCATAAATGAAACACGACTGTGAAAATTTTCAACGATAAAAGTTACGGAAGTTTCCTTTGCGGTGATTTGCGAAATTTATTTTCTTTCACTGATTTATTCACTGATTTATTATTCTTTTGGACCGAATATTTATCGATAAACGAGTGTTCAATTTATTTTCTTGGAGATGTATTGATTGATTTATTATTCTTCTGGAGTGAATATTTATCAGTAAATGAATATTAAATTTATTTTCTAGGGGTCTTTATTTTCTTTATTCACTGATGTATAATTCTTTAAGACTGAATATTTTATAGATAAATGAATATGTTAATACATATTTTCAAACATTTGGAAATTTATATCAATGATCAAACCACTTTCATTTTAATTTCTTTTATTTTATTTAAATTTATTTTCAAGAGACTTTTATTTTCTTTATTCAATATTATATAATTTTTTGGACTGAATATGTATAGATAAATGAACAAGTTAATACTGATTTCTAAAGTTCGGTGAAATGTATTTCACTGATTTAAGCAACATTTATTTTAATTTCTTTTATTTTCATTTAAATTTATTTTCAAGAAGTCTTCATTCACTTTATTCACTTATATATAATTTTTTAGAACTGAATATCTATAGATGAATGAATGATAAGTTAATGCATTTTCTAAACTTTATATCAATATAAAATTTATGTCAATAACTAAAACCACTATAACTTAAATTTCATATAGCGCTTCAGAAATCTGTTATATATATATATATATAACAGATTCCTGAAACACTAAGCCTAAAATGTTTTAAGTGGTTCACTTGGTTAAAAATTGGAATAAAAATAACTTAAACTGATTAGAAGATGCATAAAAATGGATAATATATAATAATAAAAAAGAAAATGTTTAAAAAGGGAAAAGAAATCTTTAAAATGATACTTATTTAAAACAAAA
>OU015497.1:59735760-59754297 GCA_907164885.2 Dolomedes plantarius | reverse complement strand
CTGTCATCATTTACGAAGTACCTACCCACCATAATTTTGGGTTGAAATACAACTTTGACCATTATCTGCTGAAAGTTTTATTGTGGGCCATAAAATAAGGTCCATCTATCTTGCATTATTTATTAGTCTTTTGATCGCTATCAATGGCCACACAGACAGCTTTTCTTTTACGTCCTCTTAGTGTTCAAGCCTTTTATTTTTTGCCTCTGAATTTTTTATAAGAGTTTTGTTCTTCAACGTCTTTCGACCACACACCGCGGTGAATTATAACATTCGGAGCTTCTACAGCATCAGCCAAAATAATTTTACTATGTAAATTAAACTGCAGGACACTTTACTTTAAAAAATCTCCTTAGGGCAACAACTGTCAGTCTAAATTACATGACACATTTTGTGTATTTTAGGGACGCAAGAGTGTAAAAAAAACCATATGGCAGAAATTTCAAAAATGTACCCCCCCCCCCCCCCCCACTCCCCCAAAAGTAAAATAAATCAATCTACTATTGGTACTTCAGAGGCCGTGTGGTAAGAAATTTAATTTTGCTAAAAGGAAAAGATCCAATTTTAGAAGAAAAGTGAGAATTAAGACTATTGACTATATTTCTCATGCACTGTACGTTGAGCGAATTTTAGTCCTAGACTTTTGCAACACTTCAAAACGCAGTATTAAAGAAATTTCTCGAATGCCTAGGAATGATTTAGGACGCATTTTTTATGGGCTTGAATCTTAGAAATTGATTAAAAAAACTTGTCATCTTCTCTGAAATGTGAGGATAACTCTTTATATATATACAGTCGAACCTCCATATATCGAAGTAGCAAATTGCGCGAAAAAAATTCGATATATAGAAATTTCGATATATAGAATTGAGCTTAGTCTTATCATAATTCTCCTAAAAAAATTAAAGCTAATTTTCGTATACGAAACTCCATTTCCAATTTATATGCGAATCCCATTAAATGAAAGTTAATAACTAAAAAATGAATTAATATGAAAGATTTATTGATTACTACATATCTTTAAAAAAACAATAATGCAGACAGTGGTTACAAGGATCACAGTTACATTCTTTTAAAAAATACTACGGATATCTTGATGAACAGTTAGTTTTGCGGAAAGTTCAAAGAAATGTTCGTATTTATTCAGTCTACTAAAATCTTCATCAGGTACATTTTCCGCGAATTGAAGTCCACGATGTATTGTTTCAAATACCAAAATTTGGGAAATTTTATTCTAAAGTGGAATAAAATCTCCCAATTTGTCTTGAAAAAAATTTCGATATATAGAGATTTTTTCGATATATAGAAGCAATTTTTCTATGTAATGAACATGGAGATTTGCTAAGAGTTCGATATATAGAAAATATATATATCGAATAATAATATATAGTATATATATATATATATATATATATATATATATATATATATATATATATATATAATATATATATATATATATATATATATATATATACTATATATATATATATATAGTATATATATATATATATATATATATATATATATATATATATATATATATCTATATATATATATATATATATATATATATATATATATAATATATATATATATATATATATATATATATATATATATATATATATATATATATATATATATATATATATATATATATATATATATATATATATATATATATATATATATATATATATATATATATATATATATACAGTCGAACTTCCATATATCGAAGTAGCAAAATGTCGGAAAAAAATTCGATATATAGAAATTTCGATATATAGAATTGATGTTAGTTTTATCATAATTCTCCTAAAACATAAAAATTAAAGCTAATTTTCGTATACGTAACTCCATTTCCAATTTATATGCGAATCACATTAAATGAAAGTTAATAACTAAAAAATGAATTAATGTGAAAGATTTATTGAGTACTATATTATACCTTTAAAAAAAGCAATAATCCAGACAGTGGTTACAGTGATCACAGTTACATTCTTTTTAAAAAAACTACGAATATCTTGCTGAACAGCCAGTTTTGCGTAAAGTTCATCAAAGAAATGCTCGCATTTATTCAGTCCATTAAAAACTTCAGCAGAGACATTTTCCACGAATTGAAGTCCTCGAAGTATTGTTTCAAACGCCAAAAATTGGGAGATTTTAATCTAAAGTGGAATAAATATGTCGTGAAAAAAAATTTCGATATATAGAGATTTTTTCGATATATAGAAACAGTTTTTCTATGTAATGAACATGGAGATTTGCTAAGAGTTCGATATATAGAAAATTTCGATATAGGGAAGTTCGATATATGGAGGTTCGACTGTATATATATATATATATATATATATATATATATATATATATATATATATATATATATATATATATATATATAATATATATATATATATATATATATATATATAAAATATATATATATATATATATATATATATATATATATATATATATATATATATATATATATATATATATATATATATATATATATATGTTCAGTAGTACACAGATGATGCTAAAAAGGTATGTCTTACTTTGAACTATGCCTATAAAACTACACATAGATAAGAATTAATTGGCTCTTTATATTTTTTTCAGTTTCGAGCGTAAAGCGATTTTTTTTTACCGCACATCTTAAAAAACTCTTTTAGCTTTCTTATTGCCATTAGATGGACCTCATTAAAATAAGTGAAATGACGTTTTTTAGCATGTGAACCCATTAGTTGTTTAATTATTAGAGCCTAAATCCCTTTTACAATTAGCTACTTTAAAACTAAGGTCAAGTGTCTAATAAAAGACACACTATTTTATCTGAATATTTTAATTAATCTTTCAATATAGTATTTACAATGGTTATTATTTCCTAAAATTAATCGCTATCCTTTCTCGTCTAGACATTTGTATAATTTTCTTTTAAAATAATAAAATTTAAAAGTATTTTCTTTTAAGAAAATAATACGCAAGGGAGCTTGGAGGAAAGTCATTCAATAGGTTTTTTTGTAAAGGTCACCGGAGGACTGAAAAGTCACTCAGAACCTTAAATATTCACATTCACTGAGAATAACGCAAATAAAAACGAAAAGAGTACATTTTTAAATCTATATTAATTTTTAATCGTATTATTATATATAGCTATATTTCTGTCCGCCTCATTTCCATATACAGAAAATTATGTGACGATATGTTATGGTGAAGCAGTATACATGTGAATATATTAGACGTTTAGAGCAGTGATCCAGGCTCAGGAATAAAGTTACACGAGCCTATTAATTAACCTCCCCCACCCCCTACCCCACACACACACATACCCAAACATACATATATATATATATATATATATATATATATATATATAAACAAATCTTACTACCATAGCCCGAAAAAATCTACAATTGACTTCTACTTTGGATTTCGTCCGGCCAATTCACGATGCGGCCGAGGATAACTTATGCCCGATGGCCAGTTTGCATGGCCAGCAACATTCAGAAATACACTTCTGATTCAGAAAGTTCACTTCTGATATTTTTGGCGTACAGTTTTTAGATTAATTCACTAAATGTGTATAATCAGAAAGTATTATGGAAGAATATAGAACCCAGAAATACCTTAGTATGTCTGTGGCTTGGTTATTTTAAAATTTGTATAAAACTCATGTAACATATAACTAAAAATTTAACATTCCTTTTATAGGATTTTCTAAAACATTAAGCAAATGTTAATGTGTTAACTCACTTAGATGAACTGTGTAGGAGATAAAATAATTTGAACAACACCAACAAGTTTCTGCACTTAAATCTACCTTAAGCGCAGAAACTTGTTTCTCTTTTTAAGCTGCTAAGCCGACATTTTGGGCAGTCCGTGAGACAAAACTACTGCATCATTTTACTTCATTTTTGTCTTAAACGAAAGATTGCAATCTGTAGATTTGTCAAATTTTGTTTTTGTAACCGCAATTTCTATTAATTAGCGATAATTTACAATTGAAAATTGATTTATGCGCTTTCTCAGTAACATGTTTAAATCTGTCTTTAGAAACACACTGTTCCGCATGCTCAGTGACATGTTTTAATGATAAACACGTTTATTCCGAGGAGTCTCTCTAGATCTCTCTCTGCCATTCTTAATTTTATGATAATTATGTTTTTGAAATATAAGATTAAACCCGATGGAAATTGTTCATTTCGCGCTGTTTAATTAGTGATAGTTTACAATTTTAAAAAAAATTGCTTTCTGCGCATGCTCAGTGAAATTTTTATATCTGGCTTTAGATACTGACTAAGCACGATGCCGCTTAAACTCATTAATTTTTTTCTGCGCATTATTGTGATTTTCAACGTTTTGAAATGACGTGTTGAGTATAATTTGTATATTAGTACATTTATGTACTATATAGCCGTCATATATTGACGGGTACCAACTAGTATAATTTAAATTTTAATATATGTTTCGCTTCTTACCGTAGTTTGACGATTCTACGTTCACTAAACTCAGAAATAAAATAAATTCTTTAAATTTTGTAAACACGTTAAAATTCCCTTTTATTTATTTTCCATTGGAATCCTGAAATACATTCTTCTAACAGGTCACGACTCAATCTCATAGTAAATCTTTGGCCCTTTTCCCTTTTGGAATAGATTTGAAATATGCTTTCATCACTAAGAATACTTTTGACATATCCAGGCTAAAAAAACACTCTAATTTTAGTCTATGTCTGAAAAAAAAAGAAGTGAGGTTCTAATTATGAGAGGTAAACATATGAATAAATTTAGCCTTAAAATTGCAAATCAAAATGTAAAAGAAAAGAGAAGTTGCATATCCTGTTCACTTTCTCGAATAACTTTAAGAGTGGTTCTCTGAACTTTGACATAAAAGAGATAAAATAACTGTAGCTACATTTTCCTAGAAATAAAACACATTATGCTGCTAATGTATATTGTAGGAAATTAAGTGTGAAAAGGGTTTTCGAGATATCAATATTCGGCAGTAACGTAGGCAGAAAAAACAATTGGGAGGGGGTTAGTATTTTATGTCTTTTGAAAATTTTGTCCCCTAAAATTAATTAGATTTCATTAGTTAAAAAATAATTGTATTAAATTAAAATTATTAGCCAGGGGCGGCTCAAGTCCAGAGTTTTGGGAGGGGCAAGGCCCCTTCACCCAACCCTGGGTGTGCCACTATATATATATATATATATATATATATATATGTATATATATGTACACTGCTGGCCACCCAAATTGCAACACCAAGAAAGACAAGAGATATCACAACAAAATTTATTTTGTAGATAACATGTTGACCAAGTATCAAATGATTAAATTTATAGACTTCTGTGAAGTGTGGTTCCTGTCAAAATCAGTAGCCAGAGTAGCTGCCATTGTTGGAGATCACCGCTGCAACACGCCTCGGCATTGATTCAAAGAGACTTTAATTGAGTTCTTGGGGTACAGCAGACCAAGCAGCTTCCACACGTTGCCAAAGTTGATCTGCTGTGGCAGCTGGGGATGGAATCTGGGTCAATCGTAGAGCAACCATGGACCACATGTTTTCTATCGGCGAAAGATCCGGAGAGCGTGGGGGCCAGGGAAGCAATTCAATCTGGCGATTGCCGAAGAACCGTTGGACAATGCGTGCCACGTGTGGTCGCGCATTACCCTGTTGAAATATGGCTGTGGGCAAGCCCTGAAGGTAAGGAAGGACAACTGGCTCCAACACCTCGGAGATGTAGCACTGGCTGTTTAAAGTACCGGTAATGCGTACTAGAGGTGTGCGAGAGTGATATCCAATACCACCCCATACCATAATACCCGGTGCAGGACCAGTGTGGCGGTGCATAACGCAGCTGTTCAGCATCCTCTCTTCACGGTGTCTCCAGACTCGAATGCGACCATCGTGGTGTTGCAGACAGAAGCGTGACTCGTCAGTAAAGACAATTTCATTCCATTCTGCCGTCCACATCCTTCTATCATCGCACCATTGGCGACGGAGACGTCTGTGGTTGTGCGCCAAGGGTAGACAAAGCAATGGACGTCTTGCGGACAGACCACTCTACTGTAAACGGCGTCGAATGGTACGCGCAGACACTGGATGATGCGTTACAGACTGCATGTGCTGTGCTATGGTTTCTTGATGTGACTGAGCGATCCGTCACTGCCATGCGCACAATTTGCCTGTCATCACGTGAAGTGGTGCGCTGAGGTGGATGCGATCGAACACGCCGGTCCGGCGTACCCTCCTGCATCCAACGATCACATATCCGCATTACAGTTGTTTGGTTTCGTCCAACACGACTACCGATTTCCCTGAAAGATAATCCACAATCTCGGTAGGCCACTATCCTTCCTCTGTCGAACTCGGATGCTTGATCAAAAGATGATCGCTGTGTTCGACGAGTCATAATTGATCGTTTTTTTGAAAAAACCACAAGAAAAACACAATTGCCGAACTTGAAATCGTCGAAATCTCCAAGCATTAAATAGCGCTTTGAAGTGGCGCCACAGGCGCTCGTGATGTGCGTCTGCGCTGAAATTCTAATCATTTGCATATCTCACCTCCGCTAATTCATGTTGTAAATTGCATGTTATTTGCATGTTCCCTTCAGGATGTTGCATTTACAGTGGCCAGCAGTATATATACATATATATATATATATATATATATATATGTATGTATATATTGTTGTGAAGCCGAGAATTACGACGCCAAGATGGGAAGCCGTATCGGAACAAGTGGTAGCAAATTAGCGAATAGTTAAGCCAGTCAAAAAAGGTGATACCTGAAGTGCGTTGTGTATTAAATTAAGTTACAGAATTAATTTCAAGTAACAATGCGACATGAAAGATAACCCAGATAGGTTGTCTCAGGTAACATAGATTAAGTAGAATATTTACTTTATGTTAACAGCACTTAGCTTAGCAAGAAAATACTTAACCCTACATACAGCCTGACCCACGTGCTAAGCATATTACAATATTCAATAAATTTAGTTCTACCAGAGAAACATTATCCACTACAGTAAATTGAATTACAGACAAGGGGTTTAAGGAGCAAATAAGAAGTTTATTTTAACTAAACATAATAAAAAAAAGTAACTACTTATAATAGGTCATGCCTGGTTCCTCACTCCACACTCAACACACGCTCCCCAAGTGTCCACCCACTTCCAACGCGTCCAAGTCCAAGGGCTGTCTCCCTCTACTTTTCGAATCTAGCCATGACTTGCGCCAAGCTGTACTTCGCGCCTGCGCAATACAGGCTCAATACACCAGATTTGACGTGCATCGCCTTTTTTTGGCAATAAATCATTTTTCTTTTCTGCCAATGTATGGCAGTTATGAGAGACAGTTATAAGACCTGAATATTAATAGATATACTCCATGAGTCTTTATAACATATAGAGTATATATATATATATATATATATATGTATATATATATACTATGTATGTATATATACATATATATAATATAATATATAATTATATATATATATATATATACATAATAATACATATATATATATATATATATATATATATATATATATATAATATATATATATATATATATATAATATATATATATATATATATATATATATATATATATATATATATATACACTGCTGGCCACCCAAATTGCAACACCAAGAAAGACAAGAGATATCACAAAAAAATTTATTTTGTAGATAACATGTTGACCAAGTATCAAATGATTAAATTTATAGACTTGCCGTCAATTGCCAGACTTTTCAATCTGGCGATTGACGAAGAACCGTTGGACAATGCGTGCCGCGTGTGGTCGCGCATTATCCTGTTGAAATATGGCTGTTGGCAAGCCCTGAAGGTAAGGAAGGACAACTGGCTCCAACACCTCGGAGATGTATGATGCGTGAGACACTGGATGATGTGTTACAGACTGCATGTGCTGTGCTATGGTTCGTGATGTGACTGAGCGATCCCCACGGCCATGGCCACAATTTGCCTGTCATCACGTGAAGTGGTGCGCTGAGGTGGATGCGATCGAACACGCCGGTCCGTTGTAACCTCCTGCATCCAACTATCACATATCCGCATTATAGTTGTTTGGTTTCGTCCAACACGACAACCGATTTCCCTGAAAGATAATCCACAATCTCGGTAGGACCCTATCCTTCCTCTGTCGAACTCGGATACTTGATCAAAAGATGATAGCTGTTTTCGACGAGGCATAATTGATCGTTTTTTTGAAAAAACCACAAGAAAAACACAATTGCCGAACTTGAAATCGTCGAAATCTCCAAGCCTTAAATAGCGCTTTGAAGTGGCACACACATATATATATACACGCACACACACACACATATATATATATATATATATGTGTGTGTGTGTGTGTGTGTGTGGCGCACCCAGGGTTGGCCCAAGGGACCGTTCCCCCCCCCCCCCCCAAAGAAACAGATATTGCATTATGAATATTGAATTTGCATTACAAATTTTTTTATCCGTTCAACTCGGTCCTCTCCAAGATAAAAACCTGGGTGCGCCTCTGTATATATATATATATATATATATATATATATATATATATATATATTGCTGTATATCCTGATATATATATATATATATATATATATATATATATATATATATATATATATATATATATTAAGAAATAAACATCGTGTCATTATAAATTTAAACTCATTTAGTATTAGGTGCATGATTATATAATTTTAAACTATGAAAAAAAAAAATACGCCGGGATTTTTTTTTTTTTTGGGGGGGGGGCAATTGCCTCTAATGCCCCCCCCCACACACACACACATACACACACTTGGAGCCGCCATTGTTATTAGCTCAGCTGTATATAACTGGGTTTTACGCACACACATCAAATGGTTTCTTTGTTTTATCAATTCTAGTACATTTGCTAATTTGCCACACCAAGTGTAATCTAATGCATTTGCTGGACAGGCTGGTATTGTCTAGACTGGTATAGTTTCTTTCACTTCATTTAATATTTCTCTAGTTGCAGATCCCCCCTTTTTTCAGACTGAATTCTATATGATGTTTTTTCAGTTCAAAGTTTTACTTCCTTGGGACTTCAAGGCTCAAACTTTAGCTCAAAATTCAGTCTTTAATACCCAAGACACCCAGCGAGAAAAACGTAATAAACCCATATTGCATCCTAAAAATACTGAGATTGTAATACTAAAACCCAGTTTTTTTTAAAAAATATTTTTTGTTAAATATTATGAAAACAATACAAATAATATAAGACACACACAATTTTCTAAGATTAAACTGAGAACTAAACAATTTTCTAAGACTAAAATTCTGCTTTAAAAAATATATACTCGTATATATGTATATATATATATATATATATATATATATATATATATATATATATATATATATATATATATATATATATATATATATATATATATATATATATATATATATATATATATATATATATATGTATATATATATATGTTATGTATTTTAAAATATTATTAAGAAAAAATAAATAATATAAGACACACCCAATTTTCAACACCCAAGATTAAACACAGAACTAATCAATTTTCTAAGACAACATCCAGCTTTAATATATATATATATATATATATATATATATATATATATATATATATATATATTTGTTAAATATTATGAAGAAAAAAAATAATGTAAGACACACCCAACTTTCTAAGATTACTTGAAGTTAAATTAAAATTATTCAATTGTCAAATTTAATCCATTTGATCCTCACCGCCAAATTAATTTTCTGATTTTTTTTTCTTCATGAATGCTCCGTATTGTCTATAACATGCTCCTTGAATTAGGTCTTTCACAAGTTTTGTTTTAGTTATCTCTGTATGACAATTTGGATGATGTCTAGTTATTGGTTTGGGGTTGCAGTTCGAGAGAAATTGTGTCTTTTGTGTTGATACTTTTAACTTGTGAAAATCTGTCTCTCTCTACGCACTCAGAAGAGTGGAGTAAAATAGTTGAATGGGTCATGAAGATTTATAGGATTTCATATTTGTTATTATTGAATCCATCTTTGATATTACGTAGGAAATACAAAAATCCTTGGTTTTGTAGAAGGGAACTATCACACTTTTCATTCGAATTTATCCCTACTTGAATCTTTTTACAATCAAACACATGTACAATTACTGTAGAGTAGGGGTGGCCAACTTTTTAAAGTCAACGATCGACTTTTTCATGAATTATTTTATTCGGCGATCGACTAGTTGCTATTTTCATAAAAATGAGCATTTCTATATAACTATTATAATCTATAATTTTTCAAAAAATTATGGCACGTGATCGACCAAAATCATCTCGAAGATCGACCGGTCGATCGCGATCCACTTGTTGGCCACCCCTGCTGTAGAGACAACAATGAATCTGCATGACATAGTTTGTGTTGGAACCTACCCTGAAATCGGCTGTTTCTGACTAAAAGATTGCAAGATGCAATAACGTGTATTTGTGCTTAATTTGGGACCAGTTCTTTTCGAGTTTGATACACTTGTTAAAAGACCATGCTAATAGTATGACTTTCAGATGTTGAAATAAAGTCGCTAAAGTCCATGTTAGTTAGTAAACTTGTTGTTAGTTTGCAGAGTTACTAGACCAGTGTCGCACCCAGGATTTAATCTTGGGGGGAGGCTTAGTTGAACGGATAAAAGTATTTATAATGCAAATTCAATATTCATAATTTAATTTTTATTTCTTTCGGCTGGGAGAGCCCATTGGCCTACCCCCTTGGGTGCTTCAATGTCCTAGACCCATATCTGGGTTGTTCAATGACCTTATGGTTTTAAAGGTTCTTTTTAAAAAATATCTGTAATTCTGGGTATTTTACATGTAAGTTAAAAAATAGGAAAAAATAAAATTATATTTATTTTTCATAACAAGTCTAATTTGATTATTTAGATGTGACTATGTAAATTAATGACTGTAAAGAAACAAATGAAAATGGAAAACAAATGACAAATGGAAATAATTTGATTGATTCGTTATATATCTCTGTCCTTCAAAAGCATCCCGGAATTTTTGCATTTGTTGCCTGATATCAAAGATGGATTCAATAATCTCAGGTATGAAATCTCATCAAATCTCATAACCCATTTAACTATTCTTATCACTCTTCTCAGTGAGCTGATAGAGGGTTTTCACAAGCTAATAAAATCACAACAAATGTCTTTGAAAGCTGAAACCGTCAAAGATCGTATGATAGCAAAATAAATGCACATACATCATCAAAATTGTTGTAACTGGATAACTAAATCAGAACTGGGGAAACAAGTAGCATGTTACAGAAAAAGAAACAGAGAGATTTTTCATAAAATAAATTTGGAAGCAAATGATGATATGGAAAAAAATTTGGCAATTAAACAAATTAACTTTAATGGTGGACATTAGAAAGCAACTTTTGAAACTTTTACTTCAGAGATATGAAATTTTGCACACATATTCATTGAAGTGTAACTATATCAAACACCTTATAAAATTTTATAAATATTTTTTTTTAAAAATTTATATTTTAAAAATTGAATTTTTTTAAATGTTTTTTAAAATGCTCCTTGTGACACAATTGTTAACTTCTCCCCTTATTTTTGCATTTATATTGCTTATAAATACATTTTGAATAGAGTTATGTATTATTTTTTGCTTTCGTTGAATAGTCAATTTTTAGGAAATATTTTTATGCTTGTACCTGAATTTTCGTGAAATTTTTGTGCTTTTCTACACATAAGTTAAACTTTGATAATCTTAATGATGTCGAAACCTGAAATGGATGCATAACTTTATTTTGATGTATAAGAGGAGTCTTTATTATAAATTTTATAAAATTTCGTCAAAAATTGTGACGCAAGAAGCATTTCAAAGACTTGCAAATCTGGAAATTACTCATTTTTATAAAAAGCCCTTTAAAAGATATTTTTTTCACCTGCCTTTAATATTTACTTTTGTAAAGCCACCAATTTTTCATTTTACTTTTCATTACATATTTTAAATGCATTTTATTACAATATTTATATTTTTAAAATATTAATACACCCCAAAAAGTTTTAAATTTTTGTTCGATTTTTGGTAATTTGAAAGTCTACCATCCCATTAACTTCAAATAATATTTGAAAATGTGTATTAAATTATTTGTGTGTATTATCTTATTTTAACTTTTATTATCATTTTTAATTTAAAAAAGTGTTTTTTTAAAAAGCTAGGTTATTTTTATTACAATCTGATTTTTATTCCTGCAGTCTTTGTTCATTACATTTCTTTCACAGGAAACCCTGGTTAGTTGTCCTTGGATAAGTTAAAAGGTTGTTTATTTTAAGAAGTATCGGAGTAAAACTAGAATTAAAAAAAATTACCTAATGTCATAACATCGAAGCAATATGCACTTTAACATAATTACTAAATTATAATTCCTATAGTTTGATATGTGGACAAAATCTTTCTTTAGACCCATGAAATTAAAATTCAAAATATTTCATCATTTGATTAGTCCCCAGTACAAAATATCAAATGCCTTGAAAGCATCTCAGTTTTTTAAAGATTATTTGCTGTAAAAATTTAAATTCTGTGAAAATTTTTAAAGTCAACTATTGTTTTAGTAAAATAGAGTGGACTAATATTATTTTTCTTCAGGTACGCTCTTACAAATTTGCTTACCCAAGCAAATAATCCTCCACATAAGTGAGTGTTTTTCAGAAGCGAGGCCCCACAAAATCGAGTGATGAGCAGCATAATATCATTATTTAAGTATATTGCTAAAAGTTCGGAAAACGGAATAATTTAAAATTCAGGCATCTTATCCATCTACTGTAAACTTAATTAAAAATGCTGTACAATACTGAAGATGTCTAAAAGTCTTTTTGTTTTCACCAATAGCAAAACACAATGACTCGCCTGCCCGTAAATTTAGATCTCCAAGGAGTACTTAATAATGTAGAGAAGAAACAATTTTCAAAAAACGAGGAGCTAAATTTTGTTAATCTGGTTTGGAACGCTACTTGAATTTTCCACCTATATTAAATTGTCAACTTGGATAATGATGACTTCACAGACTTGAAAAGTTTCCAGTAATGAGAGACCTGTAAAAACCTAAACAAAAAAAAGTAGCAAGTTCCCTGAATTTCAGGAGACTAAAGGAACATGCGTTTTTTTTATATAATTCAGATGTCATTTTCTAGAGGTATATCTAAACAGCAGGCCGAGCAAGTTCCGATGCTGTGACGTTTACTTTTACAGACGGAGATAAAACAGAAACATGTTACGTCAAAATATTTAAATCCAAGTTTAAAGGTGTTTTTGCTGCTTGTTTTTATTTCTCTTTATTTCATCAAGAGGTAATCGCAGTTGATTCTTCAGAAAGAGCCAATTTGTTTTTGAAATCGTAACAAGAAAATAACTAGATTTGTTTGTGTAGAAGATTATATTCTGCTCAAAGTGAACATTTTTAAGTGTGTACTGCGCTTTGGAAAGTCTGCATATTATCGGCATGATTACCATAATCGAAGCTCCAAAATTTAAATAAAAAACAAAAACCTCTACATAATCATTAAATATTTGTTATTACACTTTTAATGGGTTTATCAATATTAAAGTTGGTTTTTTTTTGTCGGATGTTTGACGAAATATTTTTCTATTTTCGTTCAAGTTAAAATTTGCAGAATCATATAATTTTTTAAGAGTTTTTCTGCTGTTATACTCAAATTCTTAAATAGAACTTAAAGGAAATTCAAAGCAACAAATATGCATATAGTAAATAATCATTTGTGTTTTGTTTAATATAAGCTTATGCTGACAAGTTCAGGAATAAAATTACCTCAAAAGTTATGTGATCCCTCGATGAAATTAAGCCTTTTTAACTTGCCTTTAAGTCTTAAAAACACTGGGCAGCGTTTTTATGATTCTGGTTAAAACAAGATTCGGCTATAACGTGTTTGTCTTACTACAATTTTCCTCACCCTACTTCAAATCTCATTATAATGCGTCTGCCCCTTTAACACGGATGCTTTGATGTACCCCAAAACCCATGTTATAACCGCCCTTTAATGCATTTGTTTGATTTTATCATAATTGCAGTTCGCTGTTGTTGTTGTTGGAACAAATTTCCTTTTCATGTGTTACATTGCATCAAATTTTATTTTATAATTTTAGTAACATTTCTCACAAATTTTCACACTTTCCTTCAGCATAGGAGGAAAATCTTTAAAATAACACATCTATTTATTTAAATTACTGCTAAAGGTAGTAAACCTAGTATAATGTAGAAAAAACCGTAAATCATATCATTACAACCCTGAAAATCGTTCTCATATCCTTAGTAGGTCCTGATTTCCTGTGCTAAATTGTGTGTATACAATGATAAGCACGTGATATTTGCAATGCAACTTCTGCTTAATTGTATTAGTACGTTTTACTTAATGCACACAGAAAGGCCTTCTTGTAAATTATCTATAAGGGGACATAAACATATTTAATCTGACCTCTCTTCTTTTCCAGATATCTTTTCCATTTTTCTTCAATTTAATATTAATTTTCCCCCCAGTCTATATTAACTAATAAGCTAAAGCATTGATGAAGTCGATGCTTATAATTCATCTTGTTGAAAAGGGGTGAACATAAGCAGAAATTTTTTTCTTTTTCATCATATCTGAAAAGAAAAAAACATCAGAAACAGCAGACCATCGTTAAATTCACTTTATTATGGAGGTCCAGGAACATTCCTTGATCATTGAATAAATAGACCAGAAAGAGATATATAGAAATAATACTATCAGAAAATTTTGTGTAGTGTAAATATTCTACAGCATATCATATATTCATTTATACAAATTTAGTTGTCACTAGTACGATATCCAAACTCAGTTTGTCAAATATTTCTTATGCATAGTTACTTCTATTATCGTTTATTGCTTCTTCAACAATATTTGACATGGTCAGATCTGATTACTGGCATGCACACGCACACACACACACACACACACATATATATATATATATATATATATATATATATATATATATATATATATATATATGAACCGGCAGTTTGAAGAAGGGAACAAGCGCTAAAAAAATTATAATTCGTTATTTTTTTTCGCCATACTGTTATTTACATATAGACGCTCCTTGTAAGCTGTAAAAGGCACTGGAATAGCGAGTGAATGTAAAGAATCTTATATAAAAGTTTAGTGAAGAAAATATAATAAATAAGAAAGTTTTTTAAAAGTATTTTTAAATTTGCGGCAAAAACATTTTTTGAATTCGTTCCCTCCTTCAAACTGCCGATTCATATACACACACACACACATATATATATATATATATATATATATATATATATATATATATATATATATATATATATATATATATATATATATATATATATATATATATATATATATATATATATATATCACACTAGTAAATGAAATTAAAGACTTTTCAAAAAGGTCATAATTTAAAACATAAGCTCCTTATGTAGGTTTCTTCCCATTATTGCAATTGCTTTTCTTTCTATTTCGTCGGATTTTATTGTCTATTAAATTTTATTGTTCAGACCGTCGGCATCTAAAACTTCTTTTCGGAGCAATACGTGAAAAAAAATATATCTGATTTACCCACTTCTACACGTAAAGAATCTCAAAACAGTAGTCTTGACACTTTAACACGTAGCCTTAATCTTATTTTGACATCGGCACCGGGAAAGAGATAAATTTTTATTCTGCACCGGAATTTCTTTCAACTGATGTTTATAGTAGTGCCATCTTTCGGCAGCTTTAGGTGATTAAAGTTATTTTTTATTCTAAAATCTAATTTACCGGATGTATTTCGAATTAATTAACTCGTTTTGAACGAAACATACCTCTTTTTCCAACTACTATAAATAGAAAGGGGAAAAAAAATTAAAAATTCAGGCTTTAAGTTAATTCTTATTTCTTTAAAACTTTTAAGCTTTCAGAATCGTAAAGAAAAAAAAAAACTTTTAGAAATGTAAGCCGGTATTTCAGACCTTTTCCAGCATTAATTAAAGAAATTGGGAACGAAATAAAAAATTTCATTCTTTAGTTATGTAAATCAAAGCACTCCCATTATGATTCTGAATTCTTCTAGGTAAAAATTATTGTTAATAAAGCTCGCTTTAATGAATGGAAATTTTTTGTGGACATCCTTAACTTATTCCTCATTATTTGCAATTTAATTTGAAAACAAGATTGTGCTCCTGAATTTCCAATAACGCTCTCTGCTCAATTATTTAAAACATATTTTCATTCTGTTTTTATTACTTTAAAGTATGCATTACAAGATTTTAATTTGAGAATTGTTTTACGTATGAAAATGCTATTCGGGGATATTAAACCTTCAGTCAGCGCTAACGGAATAAAAATCAGTGCTAAAATAATAAAAATTTTAATGCTACTCATATCACGTTTGAGTATGAAAAATAAAAACAGTGAAACCTTATTTGTTTTTATTTGTTTGAAGTACGTATTACAAGATTTTAATTTGAAGGCTTTTCACGTGTGAAAATAGTATTCAGGGATGCTTAAACTTTCAGTTAGCGCTTACAGGAGAAAAAAAAGCACTGAAATAATAAAAATTTAATGCTAATCACGTCTGGTTATTATTTATAAACGCCCAGAAACCTGATTTTGTTCTTTTATTATTTTTAAGTATTACAAGATTTTAATTTGAAAGCTTTTTGCTTACGAAATTACAATTCAGGGATATTATGTCAGCGCTTACAGCATAAGAAACAGAACTAAAATAATAACAAATTTTAATACTACTCATATCACGTTTAGTTGTTAAAAATTAAAGCCCCAAAAAAATAAAAAACCTGACTTTGATCTTATTACTTTGCAGTATGTATTACAAGATTTTAATTTAAAGGTTTTTTTACGTATGGAAATACTATTCATGGATATTAAGCATTCACTCAGTTCATACAGAATAAGAAACAGTGTTAAAATGACAGCAAATTTCTATACCACTCGTGTCACGTTTGGTTATGAGACATAAAAGCCCACAAATCTGATTTTGTTTTTATTACTTTGAAGTATGCATTACAAGATTTTAATTTGAAGGTTTTCGACGCATGAAAATACTATTCAGGATATAAAGTCTTCTGTCCGCCCTTACGGAATAAGAAACAGTACTGAACTAATAATGATTTTAATACTAGTCATACCAAGTTCCGTTAAAGCCAAGAAACCTGATTTTGATTTTGCTACTTTGAAGAATGCATAATAAGATTTTTATCTCGAAGCTTTTTACGTATGAAAATACAATTCAGAGATATTAAACCTTCAGTAAGCCCTTACAGAATGAGAAACAGTGCTAAAATGACAACAGCTTA
Source organism: Dolomedes plantarius (assembly GCA_907164885.2). NCBI lineage: Eukaryota > Metazoa > Arthropoda > Arachnida > Araneae > Dolomedidae > Dolomedes > Dolomedes plantarius. The sequence continues at coordinate 59,736,883 of OU015497.1, read as the reverse complement.
ATACTACCCGTATTATGTTTCATTATTAAAAACGAAAGCTGAAATGCCTGTATGATATAGATATTAATAGAAATAAAGGGCCAAAAAAACATTTTTCTACCTTCCTATGGCAATCGGTTACTCCTTTATTATTTATTTTCCTAAATTTCTAAAACCTGTAATATTTAAGTTGCTAAGACTATTCATTCTTCCGCCAGTCCTTTAGAGAATACTACTGCATCAATTTGCTTCATTTTGATCTAAAATGAAAGATTTTAATCTATAGATGTGTCAAATTTGGATTTTGTAACCGCAATTTCTATAAATTAACTATAATTTACAGTTAAAAATTGCTTTATGCGCATGATCAATGACATGTTTAAATCTGGCTTTAAATACTTACTCAGTACGAGACCGCATAAACTTGTTTCTGCGCATGTTCAGTGACATGTTTATATCTGGCTTTAGATACTTCCTAAGAATGAGGTTGCATAAAAACGTTAATTTGTTTATACCGAGGAATCTCTCAAGCTTTCTCTCTGCCATTTTTATTTCTAACTATGTTTGTGAGATATAGAATTAAACCTGACGGAAATTGTTTATTTCGCGCTGTTGAGTAACCCTATTTTTTTTTAATTGGGTTCAATAGTAATTTTTTAAAGTGTATTTCTCTATTTTTAATATTATGATTTTCAATATTTGGCAGTGATGTGTTGAGTTAAGTTTGTGCATTAGTACATTTATTTATTATCCAGCTGTGATGTTTTGACGCGTACAAACTAGTGTATTCTTACAATGGGAATTAGAAGTTCAACAGGCATTTTGCACGGTAAGCATTTTATTTAATGTTTGCTACTGGCCTCGTTTACCCATAGGCAAAATAGGCACATGCCTTAGGCCAGCTCAAAAGAGGTGTCCGCGCAGAGGTATTTGTCATTACTGTATGAAATAAACAAATCCACATACTTCAACTTCGAATTTTAATTGATAAATATACAACGATGATTATACTGCTTCTGAAAAATCGAAGTTTGCAATCGAAAACAAATTTATATCCACATTTCCTCAGGGCCCGATTTAGAAAATTTTTGACTATAGACACAACTCAGGATGGGGGGCCCCCTAACACAGAAATTTCCAAAAT
>OU015497.1:59633260-59730760 GCA_907164885.2 Dolomedes plantarius | reverse complement strand
TAGTTCGGTATAAAATTGATCAGTTTTGAACTTGTTAGTTCCGGTTAGGACACATACCGTCGGAAGGTATAGCTAGTTGACGAGGAAAAATTTTATTGGTTACCCTAAATTAGAAACCCTAAATTTAGAAAAATGTCCTTTTTAAATAAGGGTAAGAAAGGGGATCTTTTAGAACTTTTAGAAGAGTTAGGAGGACTAGCTGACGATACGCTTAAGATTTTCGAAATTAAGAAGATCATTACAGGAAACGAAAATTACGTCGAAGAAGACGCTAGACTCGCACTAGAGCGTATTATTGAAGATAGAAAGGAACGTGAAGAGAGACTTCGCCAAGAAGAAGCGAAACGAGAAGAGAGAGAGAGAGAAAGAGAAGCGAAACGAGAAGAGAGAGAGAGAGAAAGAGAAGACAAAATTCGTCAAGACCAACTTACTCTCGAAATAAGGAGACTGGAATTAGGAATTAATGGAGACAATAGAGCCCGAAATGGGAGGGACAGAGATGCAGACGCAACTCAGAACATTCAGCTCCTTAAAACCATGCAGAAATTTGACGAGAAACGGGACGAAATGGGCCTGTATCTAATTAATTTTGAGAGAAGAGCAGAGATGGCGGGAGTCCCTAAACAAGATTGGGTGCCATATTTGTTAGGGGTACTAACCCCAGAAATTTCCAACATGATGGCCAGAGAATCGCCAGAACAGGCAAAAGATTATGACTACGTAAAAGAGATGATTCTCCAGAGATTTAGGATGAATACAGAAAAATTAAAACAACTGTTTTATCGCCATCCTAAACTCGCAGATAAGTCATGGAGGAATTATGCCCATGAGCTTAGTGGCTATTATGATGAATGGATAGCAGATTTAGAAATCACTACATTTAAGAAACTGAGAGACCTACACATAACGGAACAGATGAAGAGACGGGTACCTGCCGATATAAAAGATCATTTTTTGGAGCAGTGGATGCAGATTAATACTCCTTTAGAATTAGCGGAAAAAATAGATAAGTATGAAAGCTTGCAAGACAGTTTCCGAACAAGAGAATTCCCAAAGGATCAGAAGTCCACAGATAAAATTAATAAGCCATTTAAAAATAATCATAAATTTAAGGAAGAGAAGAAAGAAAAAAAAGATGTGGAAAAAGAAGCTTCTAGTGGACAAAACAAGGAAAGAATTTTTGAGAAAAGAAAACAGCTCCGTTGCTACGAGTGTGGTTCTTATGACCATCTGCGACCACAGTGTCCTAAACTTAAAGAGACGGAAATTATCGCGGCAACAGAAACTAGTGGAGGAGACTCGAGTGGCGTGATGACTCCATATATCAGTCAGGGAGTCGTTAATGGAAAATCTACGTCTATTCTGAGAGACACAGGAGCGAGCATTGATCTGATTTCTAAAAATTTGGTACAACCCCATATGTACACAGGAGAGCACGTTTATGTCAGTGCACCTGTGTTAGATTCATCCGTTTGCTTACCTATAGCAGAGGTCGATTTAAAATGTGAATGGGGCCACACCAGAACTAGAGCAGATGTCACCAGTACGGAATTCGAGCAGAAACACTATTTGTTAGGAAATAAAACGGCAGCCTTGCTTGAGAAGATCAACAGTGAATGTTGAAGTTCCGGTGAAAAGTACTGTGCAAACTCGGGCCGAAAAACTAAAATTTGATAGAGAAAGACGAGACACGGGAGATGAAATAACGAGAATAGCGCAAGTGATTCCCGGATCAGAAGCGGTAGAAGAAGTCACTTCGGAAGAGAGCGCGACTATCTTGCCTCTCCAGGAGAAACAAATAATTACTCCCGACTTATTAAAGACTTCACCCGAAGAATTTAGAGTTGCACAAAGTGAGGACGAAGAATTAAAAGTAATTTTTGATAGAGCGAAAAAGAAGACGCCCGAAGAAAATAAGTACGTGGTGGTAAACGAGATGTTATTTTACCAGAAAAAAAATAACGATGGAACCACTAGAAAACTGCTTATTGTGCCTCGAAAGTATCGAGAGAAATTAAAAAGACTCTGCCACGAACATACTAATGTTCATTTAGGCGTTGCTAAGATGAAAGAATCATTAACTCAGTATTTTTATTGGCCATATTGTCACTTAGATATAAATGATTACGTGTCGGCTTGTGACAAATGTCAAAATAGGAAATGCCCTAATGTTAAGAATAATAAGAAACGTCTTAACACTGTTAATTCCCGCCGAACACCAGGCTAAGCCGAAGTTTAGTCGTAAAAGTTTAAAATGTATATTATAAGTATGTTGATTAATTGTAGTTTCAGTGTAAAAATGTGACCAGAAATTAATGTGTATTCGTTTGAGTAATGTTTTTTTTATGAATTGTAACATGTAATTGTTTGTAAATTTGAACGACTCGACCATAGAAGTTGAGTTTTGCTTTAAAGGAAAATATAGGTGAAATTCCTTTGACGTTATCATAATATAACGGTTTTGTAGTGGCAAACGCCATATGACGGTTTTATGTATGCCGTGTTAGAATGCCTCAGATAGGTTTTAATTAATGTTCAATTGTAACATTTTATGTTCTGTTTTGTTTGTTGCATAAGCCAGTAGAATGCCTCAGAAAGGTATGGGCTAACTTTTAAATGCAGATGTGTATGTTTTTGTGTATACCTAAGAAGGTAGTAATTGGAGTCAAAATGCACTCCGTACGGTGTTTGAATACCGCAATTGATTGATTTATTGTGAAATCGATAAGTTTTGTCTGAAGAGTTGTTACGACAACAGATAAATGTAAGTGTTGTCAAAGCATCCAAGTGATTACAGGAATGTGAAGTTTGTGAGTTTTTTTTGATAAGGAATGAGCCAATGAGCTATTTTGTTATAATTTTATGTCAGTCAGTACTGAAAAATTAGACCCTAAATCGATTGTGAATCTTATAGTAGGATAAAATGAATATTTAAATTTAGGTCACTGATGACTGTCCACTTAAATGGAAAAGATTGGATCACAGGTAATCGTGAACGAATTAAGTTCCCTGATCCAGGATTTACGGAAAGCCGAGTATTAAATTGTTTTATGACTATAAGTGTTAAACGTATTAAAAGATAAGTAAGAAATTTAAAATTTTCATGTGTATTAGTAACCGTGATGATATGTTCTGTATGAAGTTTAGGTATCCATTTTGGATTTGTATTTAATTTTATTTGTGTAAAGTTGTTTCATTGTAACTGTGTTTAATATCGATTTGAGTATTTATTTGTGTCATGTGATCACAATTAAGGTAAATTATGGGATCCCAGTTGAGTGATTTACTAGTTATAATGTTTTATATGTAGTGTCATGTGTATGTACTAGTGTTCCATGAATTTAAATATTATTTGATTGACATGTATTAGTATACTGTTTTATTTAAATTTTTGCCAGGACGTGTTATATTATTGTGTAATTTTATAATTTCTTTGCTACAGCATGTTCTCTTAATAGAGATTTTAAAGTGCGTAAATTTTAAGTATAAATTCCTTTTGTTGTGCTTTTAAAATAATACTTTGAAGTACAGTTAAAAATTTTCTTTCATGAAGGTAAAGCCAGAGTTTGATCAAAATTAACGGTCTACTCGTAATGTCAATTGGGTGTGCATTTGCCTTCGGGAAAAGTTTTTATAATTGAAATTGTCCTGAGAAGGACCATGTTTTTGTTCTGTTTTTTGCAGGTGAAACTCTCTGCAGAAAAACATCTGGGGAGGGGAGGAATTTAGTCTGTAATGACTTGGTGCCTCTTTTCACACTCGGAATTCCTGAGAAGGCCTGGCGGCAAGACGGCCATTATCCACCTACCGTATTCATCGGTGACAGTCGTTTTGTCACCGAGTTGTGGCAGACGCCGCGTCGCCATCGGACAATTAGGAAGCCGTCTTCTGTAAGAAATCCCCCCCTCCTTGCAGACAAAGCCTGTCCGGAGGAAAGTTTTAGGCAAAGTCCTTACAATAGTCTTAGTCCTTACAAAAGTCTTAGTTTTAGGCAAAGTCCTTACAATATATATATATATAAATAAATAAATAAATAAATAAATATATATATATATATATATATATATATATATATATATATATATATATATATATATATATATATATATATATATATATATATATATATATATATATATATATATATATATATATATATATATATATATATATATATATGTCCCTTAATGACCGTTCTTACAAACAGGAATGTAATGTCCAGTTCTAAAGCGGGCATCGGAAAGATGGGCCCGTAAGCTAAAGGTTAAAAATCTTAAATTTTTTTCTCAGACTACCAATTTAGATAGAGACAATTATTACTTGCACCTTATCAAACATAAAATGACTGTCCAGTACGACGGATATGTGCCAAATCACACCAATTTTTATACGATGAATATATAAATATAGACAGCACAGGAATTTAGATCAGTTCCAAAAATACGGGGTTGCTCGTTGCTTGCCCTTATACCTTCCAGCTTAAAGATTCCAGAGGTAGAGGTTCTTCGCAGTGCTAAAGACCCATACTTATGGCGATGATACTGTGGTTTCCGCAAAATATAGCTTGCCGTATATTGTGGCATCCGCATCGTCTAAATACACCTCTTTGCGGTTTCGAATTGAGGCAATGGATAGCCCTTTTTTCCGGGAAGACCCGTGCTTGTTTCGCATAAAGAGTGGCATTAGGACTTGGCGGAAACGTGAAACGGGCTGGAAAACCATAAACTAAAATTATTTATTTGTGGTTCTGAGTTCCGTTTCAAAGTGGGGTGTCTTGCACAAGGGAGAAAGGGGTGTGATAAGTTAGTTGTGGGCGCGTGGGTATTACCACCCAGGCAACCGCAAGCGAGAAACCGAAACGAAGACAGATTTATGGTCTTGGGGATAACAAAGAAACGTACACAGTTAGGAATACAAAAGAAAAATTCCTCGACATATAGGAAGTATCCTTCCCTGGTGGTCTCGTATTCTTTTCTTGTGGCCTCTTTTAAAGAGAATGGATTTTCCGCCCCCTCGGCACGCTTCATGCATTTTGCCATCTTCTTGCGCCGTAAATTTTGTACCGCAATTCGTGATAGACGGTGGTTGTTCCCGAAGTGGGTTGGTTGACTGTATTTTCACAGTCAGCAGTAAAAGTTTACAGAAATTCCACTTTAGAAATTCCTTTCCCTCCACGTGTTCATTGGTTATACCTTGTTTAGGAGCCCATAACAAGGGAAAACCCATGTTAAGGTACGATGGATATATATGTATGTGTGTGTATATATATATACACACACACACACATATATATATATATATATATATATATATATATATATATATATATATATATATATATATATATATATATATATATATATATATATATATATATATATATATATATATATATATATATATATATATATATATATATATATATATATATATATATATATATATATATATATACTAAATCTGAGATCTGAAATTTATCGATAGTAATGAATAGCATGTGGATAGAACTACGTCATAGATATTTACTCCCATCCGTAAAAGTAACCGATTGTTATTCACCATTTTCCGCAATATATTAAAAAATAAAATTAGGTGTAAAAGTAAAAGAACTCTACATAAATTAAAAATTAACTACCATTCCAAAGGTCACCCATTTTCTCTGAGAAATCAATGCGGAACTAAACTCATATAAGAAGGTAGACTTAGTTAACATATATACAGTAAAACATAATTGTACTCATCATTGTCCATACTTTTTAAAAGATCAATTCTCGGACAGCAAATTGTTTCAGAAAAGGTATTATTATTATTATTATTATTATTTTAAAAAAAACTGATTTCATTTATTATATCAGTCACATCACTGATATCTTTAATTCAAATTTTGGGCATTCTAGGATGTGATTACGACTCAGGCAACGAATAATACGGGCAGCAGACATTTAGTATCCAATGAATTATCTCCTCACGAAGATAATTTAATTCTGTGTAATGAACTTATATCAGATTGATCATATTTACAAGTGTATGAATTACATATGCATACTGATAGTAACCATTGCCAAATGGTCACACAGCTGTCCACCACTAAAATTTTTCCACAAAAATATTGTACCTATTTGCTTTAAAATAAAAAAAGACTGTCTCACGCGTTCGAAAGACAGAAACATAAGAAACAAAATGAAGAAAGAAATCACATAGTTTCATAATACTATCTTTTACGGTAAATTTACAGGAGACTTTTTCCTCCAATCTTACTGAAAACAATAACTTATTCCACCAATCTCTAAATCTTGAGATTGATCTCTAAATCTCTTTATTCCAGCCGTTTAGAGAGCGAAAGAAGAATCATTGACCACCATAGAGAATTCCAGTCGTCTTTTAGAATTCACTACATATTCTAAAACGAGTTCAAAATCATATTGTAAACTATAGGATATTCCGGATATATTTATTGAAATATACACCAGTTTACGTTTTTTATGCAAATAAATAAATTTTCAGGCTGAAGAGGATACATATTGCTTTTTGAATCGCGATATCTCTTTTGTCTTCCAATCGATATTGAGTCTGAAAATGTTGACTATAAAACGACATTGACAAATTTTTTTGTATTCACTTATACGCTACATTTGGGCATTTAAATGGATTTCGTTACTTTGAAATCCCTTATATCACTAAAATATATGTCAATGTTTTAAACAGGTATATCACATTCATTTGTACCAGAATTTGTTACAACTGAATCTATTTTATAAATTCCCATTACTTGTTTTCTGAGCTGTTTTATAGGAAAATTCAGCAATTCGAAAGTTAAAACTAGCTGAAAAAATTTGTACAACAAAATGAAAATAATGCAAAACTAAACTGAAGAATAATTAATGATAAAATGAACCATCGACTCATAGACAAAATTCATATCATGCATATACTCGTAGTTTAATAATTTAGCTTAGACCTCAATGATAAATATAACAGTTTATTACAAATTATATATATATATATATATATATATATATATATATATATATATATATATATATATATATATAATTTGTAATAAACTGTTATATTTATCACTGAGGTCTAAGCTAAATTATTAAACTACGAGTATATGCATGATATGAATTTTGTCTATGAATCGATGGTTCATTTTATCATTAATTATTCTTCAGTTTAGTTTTGCATTATTTTCATTTTGTTGTGCAAATTTTTTCAGCTAGTTTTAACTTTCGAATTGCTGAATTTTCCTATAAAACAGCTCAGAAAACAAGTACGAGTATATTCATGATATATATATATATATATATACCGGGTGCGTCATAAATTCGAGCAAAGTTCAAAAATTCATAATAAAAGAAGTAATGGTCGGGACAATTTTCTGTTTGCGTCAATAAGATCAGAGGGTCATTGGATTTTTTTTCACGTGAAAAAAAATTAATTCCAAAAGTAACCGAAAGAGGGCACTCACACGTCATACTGAAACGTTTTATGCAAATTTGGCAAACTCAAACAGATCACAATAACATGAGACTATGCATTTATTTTATAGTAACAGATGTTCAACATTACTATCAGCACAACTTAATGGGCAAGTGAGGCGCGTCACCAAGCCTATTACAGCGGATTCTAGCCTCGATGGCAGCGAATGTCTGTAGAGTGACATTTTTCAGTTCCACCAAAGTGGTTGGGGAAGCCCCGGTACACATAACACTTTAAGTATCCTCCCAACTAAAAATTTGCCGGGGTCAAATCTGGTGATCGTGAGGGCCACTAAACCTTACAACCGCGACTTATAGAACTCGGTCTTCAGTGAAAGATTCCAAAAGGAATGTCTTGGTATCACGTGAAACGTGGGGCGGGGTACCGTCCTGCATGAAGGTGACAACAGGTAACGCATGTCTTTCCTGCAATGCAGGCTTAACTTGGTCAAGCAAAAGCGCCCTCTTTCGGTTACTTTTGGAAACTTTTCTTTAGATGGAAAAAAAAATCCAATGTCCCTCTGATCTTATTCGCTCAAACAGAAAACTTTTCCGAGCATTATTTCTTTTATTACGAATATTTGAACTTTGCACGAATTTGTGATGCACCCGGTATATATATATATATATATATATATATATATATATATATATATATATATATATACAACAAAAAAACATGGGCGTCAAAAAGAATATTTTAGTATAAATTACGCAAATGACACAGAATCGGATTATATGGAATGAGACGATTTCCAAAGTTTCAGACATGATAAATGCGTAAGTTCACACTTTTTAAATTCCTGTAATTTCCACGTTGAAAATTTAAAAAAAAAATCCGTAATCCCTGCTCGAAATTGGTATTTTATTAAGTTTTATTTTTTATCTTTTAAATAAAATCAAGTTAATTTTTATCTACAAAATTTATCCATTTCTGTTTTTTCTTTTTATACTTATAAGAGCTATGAATGTGCTAAAAACTTTTTTTTTTAACTTTAAAAGAAAAATATAGTTTTTGACAATCCAGAAAAACTGCTTTTCGTAATAAGAAAATAATTTTGCATGCAAACGCTACTTAAAAGTTAAGATTTTGTAGAAAAATCTTTTTAAATAAATGAGTTCGTTAAGTGATAATTCGATTAGTTAAAATACTTTTTCAACTGAAATATTATTTTAGAAATAGTATAGCAGAAAAACTTCAGCTCTGTATACTCGATTTTAATATGAATGCAATATATCGCGTTCTAAAACATTTTCGATAGGTTAAGGGAAATGTTCCTTCATCTTCCTTTAATTTAATTAAAACACTATTTAATTTAACTATCAACAATTCTTTGGTTTATCCCGTTGTCAATTGCCATGCCTAATTCACATAACTTTCTACTCAAGCATCCTAGACCACTGACGGTCCATGTCTTTATAGTTATTCTATAGTCATATACATAGTGCTTATTAGACAATATTTATGAAGAAAATGCATTAACGTAAGACTGCATTCACTTTAATTAAATACTGCCGCTAAACGATAATGGGAAATATTTCATGATATTCTTTCTTCTTTTATAGGAAAATATTAAAGGAATCTGAGTGGAACGCCCGACATGGATCACAATTTCTCAGACAGTATTCAGTGTTAAACAGATGATATTTCCGTTTTTTTCTTTCTACAGTCAAGACGACACAAAGAGGCGTTTTACTTCACCATTCTCTGATATGAATATGTGTCTCAGAGCTGTACAGATGCATAGTATACCGAACGAAAGTTTTTAACAAAAATATCAGTTTTTACTCGCAACTAAAGCTAAATATTTGCCAAAGTGTGCAAGTAAACAGGAATACTAAGTTTTTGTATTTTATGGAATCTCGTGCAAAACCATCTGTTTCGAATTCCCTTAATCAGACTAAATACAGTGAAAGTTACAAATATGCATTGTTTTGGTTAAAAAATATCTAAACGGGATTTACTAGAATCTTGAATATGTACTATTACTATTATCTCTACTAAAATCCCAAACTACTCGTCACTATTAAAATCTAAAAATTCTCCTAAGTATGCAAATAAACAAGTTTATGTATTTTACTGAATCTTGTGAAAAACCATCTGTTTTGAATTGCCTTAAACAGTGTAAATCCAGTGCAAGTTACAAATGTGTATTGATTTTGTGAAAGAATATCATAACGGTATTTACTAGAATCTTTAGTATGTGCTACCACTATTACCGTTATTAAAAGCTAAAACAACTTACCACTATCTATATATTTAAGTTGCTAAGCTGATACTTTGGGCAGTCCGTGAAGAAAACTGCTACATCCATTTACTTCATTTTGGTCTTAAACGAAAGATTTTAATCTATAAATGTGTCAAATTTTGTTTTTGTAACCGCAATTTGTATAATTTAGCGATGATTTGCAATTAAAAAAATTGCTTTTAGCGCATGGTCAGTGACATGTTTAAATCCGGCTTTAGATACACACAAAGCACGAGGCCGCATAAACACATTGATTTGTTTCTGCGCATGCTCAGTAACATGTTTAAATCGGGCTTTAGATACTTACTCAGCACGAGGCCGCATAAACACGTTACTCTGTTTATTCCGGGGAGTCTCTCTAGCTCTCTCTCTGCCATTTTTATTTGTAATTATGTTTGTGAGAAATAGAATTAAACCTGACGGAAATTGTTTATTTCGCTCTGTTTCAATTATTCAATGTGTATTTCTCTATTCTTAATGTTCTGATATTCAACATTTGGCAATGATGTCTTAAGTATAATTTGTGCATTAGTACATTTATTTATCTATCCAGCCGTCACGTTTTGACGGGTACCAACTAGTTAAAAGCTGAAAATTCGTTTAAGTATGCAAACAAACAGAAATACCAAGTTTTCCCATTTTACGGAACCATCAATCTAAATCCAGTGGTAGTTACAAATGTGCACTGATTTTGTTCAAAAATATCTTAACGGGAATTACGCATGTAGAGAGAAATAATGCGAGAATTAATTTGGAGAAATGAAGAGTGCTGTGTCATAAGAATGCATCAAAACTTACAATTAATAAGGACCGTAACTATAAGACCAGCACTGCGATGGCTGTCATCAACATGATACATGAGGATGTTGATGAGGAATCACGAGTAAGGATACGTAATTTTCGTATTTACGAAATAGATGCTAATAAATGGGTAATTTGCCGATATGAACGAATAAATGCGAAAATTATTTTTTTATTACGGATCGGCAAAGACTCGCTAATAAACGGCTTTTTAAGCGAAATTAGGTAATAATAGTACTAATTTATCAACATAATGGCTTAACTAAAACCATCCGCGGTCTTGAACTCAGAAATCTTACTCTCCTTCGAATTTGCTCCGAATTTCACCCGGACAGTTTTCCATACCGAGGTCGAACCTAAAAATCTAACTGTAAATATCAACCATCAAGTTTTGTGGAACAATTTAGTAGATTTTAGAACGTCTCTTGAGCGCCAATGTCAAGGGTATTTCAGCTACTTACAGTAGTCAACCAAGAGACTCCTGTTGATGTTATACTGATTTTAATTGCAACGGAATGTTGCTACCTTAACTTTACAAAGCCTCTATAGTCCCGTTAACAGTGCAGATGATGATATATTTTAGCATGTAAAACATGGTAATTATTTACAGAAGGCAAAGACTTATAGAACACAATGTGGAGACTACGACAATGTTAGCATTTAACTAAGAATTTTGATATGTACCTATCCAAGTAAGTAAAATTGTAAATTTTCTTTAATAAATCCGAAAATTTTGAATTTATATTTCTTTTTGCGAGAAAATGTGAAATTTTATGTATTGTATTTTTTTGTTGTTGCTAAATTTCGATATTTTTTATGCGAAATTTACATATCCCTAATCATGAGGTATCAACAAAATGCATGAGGTCATCATAATTAAGCTTCAATGGAACCTATATGTAAATGCAAGTGTTGCAGTGGAACAATAGATTTTTTTTCGGCCATATGACGTCTTGTAATTTAACAAACAAGCAATCCACTACAGCAAATAATTTTTCATGCAGGGCAATCAAATGTTAGACTTTCATCTCGCTTCACACATGTGAAAACCCCAAAGACTGTGTGCGAAAACAATTATGATTGGTTCCCCGATGAATGATGCTCATTTCTCTACACAGTCGGGTGCTGCATATAACACCGTTAAAATACACACATGAAATACTGCAGTACAGAAAGCCTGAATCTTTCTATGGTCAGGCGTTGAGACACGCACAGACCTCTGCGTAGACTGGAGCGAAACACTACGGTGAGTCGTTGTTCAAAGTGACGCACAGAACACTTAAAAAAGTGGAAGTCACCTGACGTTTTACCTGAAAAAGTGGGACTGAAACAGAAACTTTAGATCTAAAATTTGGAGTGTACTTTTAGCAAATGATTGTCACAATTTTGAAAAAAACGACTGTTTACTTGAGAAATGCGACTCGAGTGCGAGCTCTGAACGCATGTATGAAACACACGTGTCTGAAAAAAATTGTAAAAAATAAAATTGTTTTTCCTTCGTTGAGGGATTGCACTTTTAAGATACCAGGTAAGTAATACTCGTTTTGTCTTTTCCTGCGTCGCAAATCCTCTTTCAATCTACAAGAGTATTGTTCCATACTTGATTCATGTGCTGCCATCTCTCGGTGAGAAAAAGAAATAAAATATCCTCGTCAGAATTTCTCTGGGTAGATACTTTATTAAAAAAAACAATTCTTCTATATGTGGTTCTGAGTCTCAGTATTAACTATTTGTATAATTGTTGTGTTATATCTTCTCATTTTGATACCCGAAAGAGTTTAAACGAGTAGAATTTCTCAGGATCGTTCGCAAAAAAATTTAGTCTAGAGAAAATTTGCAAGGTTTATTGAATCACATTTAGAGGGTATACGAAAAAATTTTGTGTCTCTCTTTTCTACTTTGATAAATCAGATGTATGGATGGCAATTCGTCATCTTCGTAAGTTGACTCGGTGGGTTCAGGCTTTCCGAATTTGTATAATAGTATTTAAAGCGCATGTGTATTTGAGCGCCATTTAATCAACGCGTTCTTCCGGTGCTTAAAATAGAAGCGATAAGGAACATTTTGTTTTAAACCTACTTTTTCCTCATGAAGCTTACCTAACGGGAAGAAGATATGGGGATGAAACCTTTGTTGGCATCATTTGTCGTAGTAATTGCGGACATGTTCATTTTCACAATTGTAACACAAATTCTCATCTAGGGAGGTTAATCGAAAATTTCTTTGGATATGAAGTCATGCGGGATATAAACGGACAAGGTTTTCGCCAGTCTGAATACTATTGAGCATTCATGAGAAATACCATGCCCTATATCCCAATTTTCAAACTTTTTCATCCTATAGTACTCCTCGGAGAGGAAGAAATGCAGAATATACACGGACAAAGTTTCCCCAGTCTGATTACTATTGAGCATTCATGAGAAATACCATGCTCTGCAGCTATGATTTTCAAACTCGTTCATCTCATGGTATTCCCCGGATGCCTATTGGCTGGTGTTGGCTGTTGCCATTTATTTATTTGAAAAACTAAGCTACAAGAGGTCAGTGTCCCTGATTAAATAGTCAGATACTGCATGTTTTAAAAACTATTTCGCCATGCCAGATGATAATCGCTGATGTATAGCACAGGAGACACATTAGCTGCGTTTACATGGAGAACAATAATACCCGGGATTTACCCGCTAACAGGGAAAACCTTCGAAGTCCGTTTACACGGGACAACATTTTCACCCTGCTTTTACCCGTCTTACCGGAAGTACAGGCCATCACATGATTCGGCGGAAGTGATCTTTATACACCATCATTCCTTGTAAATCACGTTATGGGTTCGATCCCAGCCGGTGTCGTACTTTTCCAAATTCACTGTATTGCTATTTTTAGCTTTCCACCTTCGAACTCCGCATTTATCTCGTTACGAAGTGTATGGTCCTGGGGAAGGCCTTTTTTTCCCCAATTGCTGTTCTTTTGACCTCGTATTCTTAAATTTTAAAAATAACAACAAAAAAATCATAAAACTTTAAAATTCCAAAAAGATTGAAAAACTTACAAAAATATTTTTTGTATTCTTATGATATCTGCATTTCTGGGCCTCTTAATTTTATTACTTTTTTGTTTTCCGTGGATCATTAGTCTTATCTAATTTTTCTTCTAAATTTTCTTAACTTGCAACTCTATATTTTTTCTGTTAAAATTAACTTTTTTGTTTTAATTTAACGTTACTATTAATTTTTTTTCTTTTACCCGCGTTATTCTTACCTTAATATTTTAATTCATTACTTAAAATTTTAAATACTGAGCACTCCCACCTTGATGACATATATCTTGCTTACAGGAGATAAAGTCGACACGACCAATGCACTCCTCTTCTAAAACACAATTACGTCTGCGTCTATTTGTTATTTAAATGCAGCACATGTCAGTCGCTGTTGATAATCAAAGAACGTTTACGATTTTTTTCTGTTTTTTATAAAAATAAATTTAGAAAATAGATAGGAAAAAAGGAATATAAGAACTAGAAGATTGATGCGGATATTAGATATAATCGTACGATCTGTGGCTTCATCGCTAAATTTAGTTTTTCCACAACAAAGAATGTGGGCAAAATTACAAAGCTCTGTTTGGTGGGAAGAAATTGTTTTAAATTCCTGAAGTAATAAAGACTGGAAAGAAAATTTTCCAATCGACAGGTGCATTTTTTTAAATTATAAGATTAATTGTAAGATACTTATTGTTTTAATAAATCCTTTTATAAAATCAAAATGTAATTTTGATTTCAATATTGTTTCAGTAATTTTTAGTCATGTATAAATAAAAAAATCATAAATAGATATAAATAAATTTTTATCTGTGATTTCTAAAATAATTAATTTATAAATAAATTTTAATTTTACGTTTAATTATTGATTATACTTATTAAATTTATTTATTTTACCATAACACTTTAAATGAAAATGTTATTGAAATTTCATTGAAATGAAATTTTATTTCTTATTTTACATACCAGATGGCAGTACCATTCTATTTATAATGTAATTGGGGATGGTTTTTTTTTTAAAAAACTAGATTAGCAGATCAAGAAATAAATGAAATCCTCCAGAAAAAATAGGCACTTTCCTACTGTTTTCTTGAAAATTATGCGATCGTTAAGGGGTTATCCTTCCATCGATCATTTGGCTGCATTTTCATGGATTCACACATGTTCAAATCCGCCATGTTTGTTTACTACTAGCTTCCTGCTTCGAAATGCATCATGGGTAATTAGCGGGTTTTATCCTAGTTCAAAGCAGGGTCGAAAATCCACCCTGCATTTTTCCCTATCGTAGGGAAAAAGCAAGAAACGACCCTGCTTTTACCCGGGTTTTTGGCACATGTACACGGCACTATAGTGTAAAATGGGAGGATGATTTGATATCTGATTGTTCGCTCCTATCCAATGTCCTATAGCTCCTTAAATACCGTAGATAGGAATGGATGTTAATATCTAGTTTCTGATTTATAACTTCGTGTAATCCTATATCGTATAGAAATATTATTTTTACAATATGAAAAAAATGATGTTTCTCATTTTCTCTTTTCTAGAAACTTTCCAAACAGTTTTACATAACTTAATTTCTACATGTCTTTCCGATTTATCGTTAATATTTAAAATTTTCTCTTATTTGCAGAGGTAGATTTTACATATACACGTATATATATATATATATATACAGAGTGCTTTTTCTAATTAAACTGGCACTACTCAGAGCCATCTGTAGCACGATCTATCAGCCGAAATTCCACCAAAATTGATAGAGGGGCTAAGGACGATATGGGAAAGAGTTTTCTTGAAAGAAAAAAAAATAGTTCAAAAAGTCGCCGATAGGGGAAGATATGGCGCTTTTGTTGTCGGCGCACCCGAGAATTTGCATAAAAGGCAAATAAAACATCAAAATACATATTCACGACTACGGAGTAGTTTCTGGCTATAAAGATAAGGGATGAATGCCGAAAAAGTTGTAAACAGACAAATGAAAAACAAAGAAATCTCCCTGCAACACCACTATTATGCAGCAAATTCATTTCTTCCTCCTTCCCAGTCCTGGTGGACGACACTTTGTATCCTGAACATCCAAGTTCGAGACTCCACCAAGATACACCTTAGAATTTAAATAACCCCACAGAAAGATGTCACATGGGTTACATTGGGGAAGCGAGGTGGCCATGCCAGTGGAAAAAATCGACTGATGACCCTTTCATCTGTAAAGCGAAAGCGCAACAGATTCTGCACTGATCTTTATAGCCCAAATTACCGGAGCCGCTATCGACTACGTGGTCATGAATTTGCATTTTGATGTTTTACTTGCCTTTGATGCAAATTCTCGGATGCGCCGACAACATCAGCGTAACATGGTCCCCTATTGGCGACTTTTGGGACTTTTTTTTCCCCCCCACGGAAACTCTTTCCTATGTCATCCTTCGTCCTCCTCTCAGTTTGGGTGGAATTCCGGCTGATAGATCGCGTTACAGATGGCTCTGAGTAGTGTGAGTCTTAAAAAAATCACTTTGTGTATATATATATATATATATATATATATATATATATATATATATATATATATATATATATATATATATATATATATATATATATATATATCTGTGTGTGTGTGTGTGTGGTCATTACTGATCTTTTAGCCTACGGCGTAGACCATATGTAGTATTAGACATTTACGTAAACACCTTGTATATTTTCACTTATCATTGAAAACTTTTAACCCTTTTAGTTGTTAAATATCATGTAAACTTTTGTTTTTCATTTGGTTATTGATTGACTTTCTCTATGTTCTAGATCATGCATTGTTGCTGCCTAATAATCTTTGAAAAACTTTTCTATCTTTCACCTGAAATTGGTTACATAAAGCTTTGTTCTTTTAATTTCACAATATTTTGCCTTTAACTTGCGCTAAATGGCATTTCTTTTATCATGTTTCTTTTATCATAGTTCATGTATCATCCGTTCCACATTTTGGTTTTCAATGGACTTACGACCACGAATTGTTTTTAATTAATTGTTATCAGACATTTTCTGAGCATCGCTTGATCCCACATTGTTTCTCATGTATTGTAAACAGATATCTTACTTTTGGACATTAACAAAACTACTTTTATGGCGAAATAAAACATTAAAATGCCTAACGAGAGCGTGTACAGTTCGAACTTTATATATAAATTGAAGTAGAAATCTAGGCTTTTTTTGATACTAATATTAAATCTCTTTTTTTCTCAATTACATTCAAATTATTCGTTTCATAATTTGTATATATTTTTTTTCAATACGTTTTCAAAACTATTTTAAATTAATCATAAGCAAATTAGTGACAAATAAAAAAAAAGTTGTTCCTTTCACCTTTTCATTTTAATCAAAATGTTCTTTTTATCACTTAAGCGGGCCGATTACATAGAATTAAAATAATTACTCAGAATTTCATTATTATATATATATATATATATGCACAGCTCGTTTCACTGCGTGCGAGCGGGTGTTTGTTTATGAACGAGACTTTTTTTTTATGAAATGCTGTCTTTTCCATTTCTTAATAAATATTAAATGAATTGTTTACGATTGTTTAACGCTTAATTTGTACATTTCCAGGGTTTTTTTATTCTCTGTTTTATATCTTTAGTTTTCCGAATAAAAAAAAATGTTTCCATATAGGCGTGGTGGATGTTTCCTGGTAATTAAATCAAAGTCCAATTTAATTAAATTTAAATTTTTATAAAAATTGGTAATTTCTTAATATTTTTGTATTTAAATATTGGCATCTGCTAATTTCCTCACACATTAATTTTTTTCCTATTAATAAAACAAATTTTTTGGGGGTTGGTGGTGTTTAAATTCCAGTTCAATTGATATATATATATATATATATATATATATATATATATATATATGTTGATATACATCTATACAAACTCACACATACGTGCAGACACTGAATCCAAATGATGCATATGTTGTTATACGCCGTGTTTTCATGGCTTTTTAGAACGACAAATGCGTAACGTCGTGTAATTAAAGCATGTGAAACAATAAAACTGGATGAACAACCCACGAGAATCACTATGCACAACCGAAAGTCCAGTGACCTCGTAAATCACTTTCTCATCGATGATTTATGACAGACTTTCGCATAAAAGCTCGCTGGAGAGAATTATTTATTCCCACTTTCTATGTACCTTAAGACTGATTGATCCATTGGATCAATGGGAACAGGACATAAAAAGAGTTGACCGCCTGACAGAATTCTGATACCCCTGTCGAACTCAGTCGCGTGACTAGAACGGAAGGTTTGAAAGTCATATGTTTAAATGTTTTTTTCTTATTTCTGCAGTTCCTATTTATTCATTTTTCAAGAATATAAAATAAAAATTTGTATAACTATTACTGTTATTACAGTTTAGGGATTTTACGATTATCTCTAGCGCATTATATTTTAGTGAATATACTAAAACATTTGTAGAAGGTGTAATGAACTTTATTTAAGATTTCTTACATTTATTTTCCAAAATGTTATAAATTTTTGCATATGTGCATAGTATAATAAGACCTTTTAAGTCAAAAATTCAATAGAGATTTGTTTCTTTTTACATACTCCTATACGATCTTTAAAAAGGTCCGGCAGATACATTTCAAATTCTCTGTGTGGCCCAAGGTCTTGTTAGAGTTGCTCGAGCCTGATTTAATGCATCTATCACTTATTAACTGTTTGTTACGTGTTTCAAAAATAACCCTTTTTTTATTAGTAAATTCCCTTCTTTTACATACTACTAAATTTTTTGCGAATTTTGTTACTATTAAAAGTAAAATTTTCAATGGATGAAATTTAAATGTAGAAACAAAAATTCACACTTTTATACTGAGAGATATCAGTTTTTCCCATTATTTGAACTAAACAAAATAAATGGGATTGTAAAATATTTTGGAAAGTTTTAAAATTTTTCTTTTTTTTTAAAGAACAAAAACAGGCATCTTTACAGTTTTCCCATACATCCCCCCCCCCCCAAATACTCCTCAATCCAAAGTATCAGAACATTTTTAAAAAGCTACTGTGGGTAAAAATAGTACTATCTTTTACTTCTGTCTGATAGTCCATTAGCTCTCTGGCGTTGTTTAAACTTTATTTCTATTTTGCGTAGGAGCCCAATTGAGGTCAACTCTAACATTACTTAGCAGTGAATAACAAATTGTGATTCAAATATTTTGAGATGTTCTGGGATTTTAAAACTTTGATTGTTTCGCTTCATGCAACAGCGTGTAAAAATAATCATAAATGAAACAGTTTGATTATCTATTGACTTATTTATTATTCTCGTGACGGAACTGTAAATAGAGATTTGCTTAAACTGATATGTTGCTAATTGTGTAATTAATATTAGAAATTTTTTTTGTTTTCGCCTGAGTTTTATAAGGGCTCAGTGAAGGAATTTTTATTCAAAAAAAGGTAAAGTTTCTTTCTTTTTCCACAGTAATGGGATTAAGATCTTTAAAAAGAGTCTATGCACATCAAGTTTTTTTTCTTATCTAATAAATATTCATAGATTATCTACTGTTTTTTTGAGGGACCAGTTCTTTGTCTAAGTGTAAATTTGTTGTTCAGTTTTATTTATTTTTATTAATTTTGCAAAAAAAAAAAATACGTAATATTAGAGGTTACTATATTTTAACTTTTGTTTCATACGTCATTTATAACACACACATTAAATTTACATTAAAATTGTAAAGCTAAAAATATTTTTTGAAAAACGCTCCTCTATGTTGCAATACAACCTGACAATATTTCACCTCATTCTTCTTTCCAGCTTTGAATTTTAAAAAGCCATTTCCGACTACACAATCCGCACAACTTCATATGTCATGATAAGTTAACTCCACATTCCGTTACTGCAGAGACATGAATATTATTTTGTCATGATTTAATTAAATATTTCTACGCATTTGCGTTCCTGATAATTTAAGAATCGAAATTAGATATTACGTAATAGTTTAAGAAGTAACTTGTCACAGCTTGGCAATATGTTTTAGATATAACTTTTGGTTCATTTATAATCGTCCTGTGCTGTTATTTATCACTCCTCTTTATCATTCAGTTGACCATGTCATATATTAATCATCTCTGTATTTCTTTAAGCCTTTCGTAAAATTTAAAAAAATTGATTTTACATAAGGATAACTTAAAAGTCCTGTCAAAAGAATGAAAGAAGTTATGTCAAGAGGATGACTGTATAGCAAAGATAAAACAAAGATAAAACTATACTCAGTTTAAAAAATGCCTTTAATACAATGAATAAAATTGTTCATGCCTTGTCACTAAATTTGAAAATACTGGAGTTGCTTATAACAATACGCATAATACAATATGTAATAACAATACGCAAACAGGTATTCCAAAAGAATCATGCAAATAGAGTTTTAAATGAGTAAATATTTTTCCCATTAAACAACTCCAGTACTTTCAAACTGTGTGACAAGACTATATACACACACACACACACACACATATATATATATATATATATATATATATATATATATATATATATATATATATGGTAAGTATGCCTAATATGTGACCTTGCCTAACATGAGACCGCAGCTTATAGGACGTATAAAGTGCTGCTGCCTGGCGACTGGAGCGTTAAACAGTAGTCTATTGCATCATTCGTAATCGATGAGTCAGTCGAGTGTTTGCAAGCGCACACAAAGGTGCAGTATTTTTTCTCCTGCATGTGTGCTCGTCGAATTTTTTGCATCACCATTTTCATTGGCTGTTTTCACCTTTAAGGACTCTTATTAAAACTGTTAGTATTGGATACGTAGCTATAAATGTGGAGTGTAAACACTCGTGTTAGTTTTTAAGCTAACTTCAATCCTAACCAAAAAAATTCGTTGGCGTGTTCAACAACATGGTCGTGCCCAATATGAGGCCCCAAATCATGCCTAATATGAAATAGGATCTCATATTAAGCATTTTAGTTTTCACTCTCACAGCCCTGTTTCCTCTGAAGCTGCAGATGCTATGACGCCCAGGCGAAATCCACAACCGTGTAGCAGTAGTAACAATGTGGAAGGTAAAACAACAAGTTCAAACCAGTTCTTAGTAACTCCTGAAGAAATAAATCCGTTGCCTACGTTACCTGAGAAAAACACCTCGAAACCAAGTAGGGCCCGTAAAAACGATATTATCACATCATCGCCCCATAAAAATAAATTGATTGATAGCATTAGTAAAAGAACTGCAGCATATTCGAAAAAAACTTTGTTTCCTACAAGAAAAAAAGGAATATACCTAAAAGGTAAGAAATCAAAGGATAAACAAGGAAAATGAGATTAAGATAAAGAAGAAAAGTATAAGGAAATATGGAAATAATAAAGGGAAAAGGAAAAAGAAAAGGGGTCCCTACAGGAAAGGTAAAATTAAGGATGGATGAAATTGCAACACTAATTTAAAAAAAAGAGAATGAATAAGCCTAATTATAGATATGATGATCTCAGCTCATTTGAAGATGATGAAAAACTTTCTCTTCATGACAGCAGTGATGATAGCATTGATGAAAACGACGCTGAATGCCTTTTTTGGTTTTTTATTTACAGAAGACAAACGGGGAGAGCAGTGGCGTCAATGTAGAAGGTGTTTCAGGTGGGACCATGAAGATTGTAGAGCTGAAGAACTTTTTATTTGTAAACAATGTGAAAAGTTTGAACCTGAAAGCAAAAAGTAAACACAACCTGTAGTGTAAACCAAATAATTTCTTTAAAATGTCACTTTTCTTTTTTAATTTTTAGTACTTATCAGTTTATATATGTAACTGTTATCTAATTATTGTGTACAGTTTTGTTTTTACTAACTTTTCAGTAATTCGAATTCATATTTAGAGTTGTAGAATGGGGGTGTCATATTAGGACTACTTTTTTTCTGACCCCAACTATGGAACACTTGTGTTTATAATTTCTTACAAGAAAATTGTAAGGTTATTTTCAATTTTCTGTCATTGTTACATGTGGTAAATTATATGTTTCAAAAGGATATCAAGTTGGTACTATAATCCCTCTCTTACTTTTCTAGTTATATATGAAAATAAAAAGGGGTCTCATATTCGGCATACTTACCCTATATATATATATATATATATATATATATATACACACTACCCTACAACAATAATAGATCGGACGCAAGCGGATTTGCATAAAATCCGACTGCATGTCGGATTTTATACACATCCAGTGCTCGCACGTGACTTGTTAAGGTTAAATATGATACGCGAAGTGGTAACGTAGTTAGTTCTGCGTGAAATTGTGACAATATGTCGAAATGAAAGGAACTTGGTGACTCTGAAAGAGGTGTTATAGTTGGTTGTCACATTAGCGGGAAGTCTATTCGCGCAATTGTGGTAGAATTATCACAGCCACGGTCAACTGTTGGTGATGTCGTGAAGAAGTGAAAGACTACAGGAGTTGCGACACGAACTCCGTTGGTCATCCCCGTAAACTGACCGAAAAGTATCGGCGTTTCATGAAGCGTGAGGTTCATAAGAACCGCAAGAAACCACTCCAAATCATGAACAGTGAGTTTTAACAGGCAGCAGGGGTTATGGTGAACCTCATTACTTTGCGAAACGAACTACACGCCTTCAATATCCACGGATGTGTTGCTGCACATAAACGAAACATCACCCCATTCAACAAAGCCCGCAGACTCGCTTGGTGTTTGCAACATCGCAACTGGACTGTGGACCACTGGAACACCGTTTTATGGAGCTACGAGTCACATGCTCTTCCAGTCAGATGTCCGTGCATGGGTTTGGCGAATGCCAGGCGACCGTCTGTTACCCGAGTGCGTCGTTCAAACTATCAAGTTCGGTGGTGGTGGTGTACTTGTTTGGATTTTCTTTATCGTGGTATGCCCTGGGACCTTTGCACATTGTTTCTAGTAAGTGGAATGCCGGCACCTACAGGAAAATTTTGGACAATCATGTTCTTCCTACGATCTGGAAATTTTATGGACTAGACGAATGTTACTTCCACGACGACAACGCTCCATGTCATGTTGCAGCCTCTGACAAGAAGCAGTATCAAGATATAGATGTAAAACGTCTTCCCTGTCCTGCGCAGAGTCCCAACCTAAAACCCATAGTACCTTTTTGGGACGTGTTAAAGCGATGTTTACGGACCAGGGAAGCACGTCCGAAATCTACAGCTGAGCTGGTGACATTCTTGCAGCAGGAATGGACAAAATATCCATAGCTGTGTATCAAAACCTTGTTGAATATATGCCCAAAAGGGTTGCTAGTATAATTGCAGAACGTGGGGGACCACTCCCCTATAAAAGCATCTATTTTTCCCTTATACCAACACATCTTGCAGCCCGGTCCATTACTGTAGGGTAGTGTGTGCGTGCGAGCGTGAGTGCATGCGCGCATGTGTGTATTTGTTTGTGTTTATTTGTGTGTGTGTGTGTGTGAGAGAGAGAGAGTGAGGAAAGGAATCCATAGACGACACTTGACAATTTTCGGAAGCAACAGAATGGGCATTTACAGCTTTCGGTGGCTTTTGGGGTTTAATCTATGTAGTCGCGCTGAGCAGCATCCTCTCCAATCAAATAATCCAATTGGTGGAAATAACACATTTATAAACTGTGCACATTAGGGTAATTTAATAGATAGTAATAAATATAAAAGACTAGAAGCTATTTACCTATTTACAAAGAACAGGGAGAATAGAATATGGCGACCTTTCAATCCACGATCCTGTCTCTAACTCTGCAGTTCGACACTCAGACCAGCACAAGGGAAATTTAGCTTCGTATGTCCATTTGACTATCAGTGGAGTAATATGTTCCAGCTAGGCGTCAAACATAAAACCGGAAGTTAGTTATATAATTAGAAAGACAATATTAAAAGTAGATAATCAATAGAATATAATTGATAGCTGGTGGAACGTTAATATTATAGGATAATTAATACTGGTGGGGCATTATTATTATTATTATTGTTATTATTATGTACATACACACTTAGGTATGCACTCGTATATACGCGATTATGATAAGCTTAGACGGGCCGTTAACTATATTTCTGTAAAGCAGCTGTTAAGGTCATTGGCTGAATAGGAAAACTTTCTATATCCCTTTCTTACAATTCTTTATCTAATCTATTCCCCTTCCTTCTTCTATCTTTAAGTGAAGATGGTTTAATTATATATATATTGCTCATTGCACTAATGTGAGGTTCGAATTTTCGCTTTCATAAAACTGACTCTCTTAGTGATATGATGTAAGTATTTTTGTGAAACATTCAATTAAAGGATGGGATTTCCGTTTAAAATTTACCTTAATGTCTTTCACCTACAATTTCTAGCTCGGCAAGGTAGATGTCACACACATATATATATATATAATTTTTATTTTATTTGCGACACTGTTTTGTCTTGAAATTTATTTTTGAGTAAATTTAAATGTGATTCATGTGTATATTTTTGCTTACATATCTGTGCTATATTTTTAAGTATGAAATCTTCTGAAGAAGCTTATAATAGGTGTTGTGACACAGGGAAAAATATATGTAAAAAGAAGAACGAAATTTAACAAGAATAGCAAAACGATTGACCTCTTAAATCAAGCTTCATCGAAAATTTATAACAGCTATGAAACTTCATTTAATAAAAACCATTTATTTCACAAGTTCTTGCGTTTTAATACTTATATATTTTGATACAAGGGAGGAAAAAAACCCTACAAAATGATTTACCACAAGACAGATTTCCAATAGACTTTCGAAAAAAAACTTTTATATATTTTTAATGAGGTGTTGAAAATTGCATTCTCAGGGTGGATAAAAGGTACGGTCATAAGAATGAAAAATAAATCGCCTAAGTAGAAAATATTTAAGGAGATTTTTCGGAGAGTATCAACTAGTAAAGTTATTGATTTGTAAAAAACATAATGAAGAAATTAAATTATAACTATGATTACAGATTATTATGTTCACCTTCCTTATTTCAATACCGAATGGGTTAACACTCTTTTATCATGAATTTAGGACTAATTAAGATACCCATGATAATTATTAATGCAATAAATCTAATAATACTGTTAGAGAAGATGAAAATTTTAGATTTCTTTTACTGACATTATAATGAAAAATATTAACTATTCATTACTTTTACATCTTCTATAATTTTTAAATTACACAGGCCTGCAAAATTTGAGTCATAGAAAAGTGTTTGCAATGTAATGACTGAATTTTAAATTATTTGGTGTTGATTTCAAATATGACATCCATTTTTCTCAATCACGTAAGGATTTTTCACAACATGGGCTTGAATATATGGACAAGAATGCCTATGTACATATTCTGGGGAGAAGAAGGACTTTTCAAAATATTTTTAAATGTTTTATTTACGAATGAATTAATATATCAAACAATTTGAAATGATTTGACAAATATATATTAATTAGAAAGTATATAAATTAGGACATTTAATGGTTACCGTTGTTTAATACATCCTGGATTCATATATCCTTAATGCTTTCTTTTCCTTTTCCCCTGAAAGCACATTTTGGCACTCAGTCTGTTGTAGTCAGTAAGCGGGACTTCTCTGTGTAGCATCCAACAGTAGTCCCCATCATACTGACTTTCCATCTACCTTGGTATCTACGCTCCATCTACCTTGGTATCTACGCTCCATCTCTTCGATATCTTGGTGAAATCTTTAACCCTGTTCTTCACAAATTGCACCAATATCACTAACTGAAACGAATAAGGAAAGTAGTTCAAATGCGAATTTAAAAAATGCACTTTCAAACTCATTGAACAACCCAAGTCTTTGAATTTCCTTAACATGATTTCCACGATAGATTTATAATTGGGGTCCTTAACGTTCCCAAGGAATTTTGTGACGACTTCCTTGAAAGCTCTCCAGGCCTCTTTATCCCTCGAAAGCATTTTACTTTCAAACACTTCGTCTTTAAAAAGTTTCCGAATATCTTGACCTACGAAAACACCTTCCTTTATTTTTGCTTCCGACAGTCCTGGGAAATTGTTGCCTAGGTATTTAAAGCACTCTCATTCTTTTGATAGGCCAAAAACTTTGTCTATCTACGTACAACAAATTGTTCTGTGCTTAAACAAATTGTTTCATCAAGCCAACCTTGATGTGAAGTGGAGGCAACAGGACTTTCCTGGGATCAACCAAGCTTTCCTTTACTACATTTTTGTTTCCAGGTGTTAATGCTTTCCTTTGCAGCCGCTCATTTTTGATCCAATGATTCTTTCTATCCCGACTATCCCATTCACACAAGAAGGAAGGATACTTGGTGTTTCCTGCTAATTGCCCAAGAAGTAGGGAAAGCGCTTTTAGATAGCCGCATGTCATCCATCCACGTTCTTTATATTTCAAATGGGTGAGAATCAAATCTAAATTCTATTAAGATTATTTCAGGTCCACAGCATGACCTAATGGCACTGAAGCATACTTGCTGCCATTAGGCAGAAGCACTGCTTTGAGGATTCTTTTTGAGGAGTCAATAAAGAGCCTCCACTCGTTCACGTCATACTGTATATTAAAATCCTCCATCAATCCAGGGACGTTGCTACTGTAAACCAAGCCATTATCTCGAGAAAAGTATGGAACGAAATATGTTTCTCTTTTTCTGAACCAAGATATAAAGGTACCAGGGTCAATAAATTCTTTTGCTTTAGCCTGGAGCGTAAGAGTTCGGCAGATTCTTTAGATTGTTTCTTTTTTCCGTTTTATTTCGCACCAGAGACAGAAAAATCTCCAGTTTTCTCCAGTAATGACTACTTATAACACTATATGCTCATCCCTCTCCATAATTAACACAATCGATTGGTGGCTACGAAAATCAAAATTTTCAATTTGTGAAATTTTCAATTTTTTTTTAAAATGGTACGTCATGGAATTTTTTTTACTATTTTTCCTGAAATCAGCGTCCAAAAATCTATCAGTATCAGCTATTGGTTTCTAAACACTTTTTTGGTTGCAGGCCTCTGTTATTATTAAAATATTTTAGTTTCTATCCAGATTTTGAACAATCTTTCTTTCCTACTACAACCTACGGAAAAAATATGTAAAGCCTGATATATTTTGTTGTGAAGCCGAGAATTACGACGCCAAAATGGGAAGCCGTATCGGAACAAGTGGTAGCAAATCAGCGAATAGTTAAGCCAGTCAAAAAGGTGAAACATGAAATGCGTTGTGTATTAAATTAAGTTACAGAATTAACTTCAAGTAACTAAGCGACATGAAGGATAACCCAGATAGGTTGTCTCAGGTAACATAGATTAAGTAGAATATTTACTTTAGGTTAACAGCACTTAGCTTAGCAAGAAAATACTTAACCCTACATATAGCCTGACCCACGTGCTAAGCATATTACAATACTCAAATTATTCATACCTAGGAAACAATATCTACTACAGTAAATTAAATTACAGACAAGGGGTTTAAGGAGCAAATAAGAAAATTTATTTTTCTAAATATAATGAAAAAAAGGAATACTTAGTTGTGAACAGTCAAGCCATGCCATGCTCCTCGCTCCATACTCATCACACGCTCCGAAAAGGTCACCAACCTCCTACACGTCCAAGGGCTGTCTCCCGCTACTTTTCGAAGCTAGCCTGACCTGCGCCAAGCTCTACTTCGCGCCTGCGCAATACAGGCTCAATACACCAGATTTGGCGTGCATCGCCTTTTTTGGCAATAAATCATTTTTCTTTTCTGCCAATGTATGGCAGTTATGAGAGACAGTTATAAAGACCTGAATATTAATGGATATACTCCATGAGTCTTTATAACACTCTTCCCCTTCACCAAGTGAAGAAAAAAAACACATGAGGGAAAATTTCCCAAAGAGAGTTGAGTTCAAAGTGCTAGGAGTGGGAGTTGGCAGGCTTACAAAAAGTTTCATTGAATATCCTTTGGAAAAAATGTGATCACACCAGTGCATTACAATGTATTACATTGAAGACCCTAGATGAGGGAAAAATATCATTACTGCTCATATTGAGTCTAATTTACAATGGTGTACATTGGAGATCCTAAATGAGGAAAAAAATTTTTGCTCCTAATTTTGATTAAATGACTATAACATTACACAGGGTATGTACATTATATAAAAGAACATTAAACACTTCACGTCGGCTGGCCAGCCATTGAA
Organism: Dolomedes plantarius; assembly: GCA_907164885.2. Taxonomy (NCBI): domain Eukaryota; kingdom Metazoa; phylum Arthropoda; class Arachnida; order Araneae; family Dolomedidae; genus Dolomedes; species Dolomedes plantarius. The sequence continues at coordinate 59,703,013 of OU015497.1, read as the reverse complement.
AAAACAAAGAAAAAACACAAAAAAACAACCCTGTAAAAATTCACATAGAAAAAATTAAAGTTACATTGAAAAGCAATGAATGTCAATTGCAAAACTTATGTGTCCTAGATAGGCAAAGTGTCATGGATAGACAAAGTGAAAGCACTAATAACAGTCAACATTGTGACAGAGAGCATGGTGTCATACACAAGAGTGTCATTACTATGAGAAAAGTTTCAAGATACCTTGGATGAAGAAAACAACTTGTAACACAGTGTATCACACTGTACCATGCATATTACAAACAGTAAAAACAAATGTGCATAAAAACTTAAAAAAGCAAGTGCAAAAATTGTGTTGGGATATACATTATGGTGAGTATATACTCTAGAATCATAAATTGTAGGACACTATAATAACATTATTCACAAACAAATATACAATATAACACAAAAATACATGATTATATACAAGAAACAGTTGATGCATTACCCACTTCACAAAGCTAACAGGTGAGTTATATTCAATATTAAACTTATAAAAACTTCACCTATATGCAGCAGGTGATGTACAACTGCAGGGAATAGTGACCATGTTGAGGTCGAGAACCTTCAAACCTGTATACAGTACATAACAGGATTCAATACTTTTCTGGAAAGCTGGTCACCCATAAAAAATACACAAAAGAATAAGTTAATACAATACATATATTTACAAAAATGTGAGGACTTATTCCTGAGAAATGGAAAAAATTGCCTTGTGCGATAAAAACTTGGCTTCATTTCTCAAATGACAAAATCGAGAATCTTTTGGCTGATTAAAATATCATAGGTTGCTCATAAGGTACAACAAAATATATTCAAGGAAACTCACCAATGAAAAAAAAAGACAAACTGATAGATGATATCAGATGATGTTTCCTGCAATTCAGGCAAAGTGTGAAACAAAACTTAATTATTGACTATTGCTAGGTTATTTACAGGTATATGGGAGAACCAAATGATTTTAATTGCATATTATTATATTTTATATCAACAAAGTGGTTAACTTAGCATTTTACTTTACTATTGGTAGACTCAATAACAACAGAACTTTAGAATTAAGAGTGAATACTATTATCAGCTTATAGAGGTTAAAGACAAGGTTGTGCATAATTAACAGATATATTATGAATGGAGTAACTTCACAGATATTAAAAACTTAAAGAAGATACAGAGGTATACCATATGCAGCAAGAGTCCTAGTCCATACAGGAAGACAGGCAGAAGAAGAGTTGGACGTGCCAATCGCTGGGTTGTCCATCAACTGGAGAAGACGTGCGCGCAAACATCTTTCCCAGAACTATTTCCTCGGCCTGAGGTTGTAGGGACAGGGCTTCTTCACTGCAGTAGGAATTTCTGGCATCTTGGGGTCTGTTGTTTCTGGCGGTGGAGGACTGGCATGGGAGAGACCAACTGGATCCTGGATTTCAGTCGATTCTATCTGGAGCTGAGGAGTTTCAAGAAGCATTGATGGATGATGGAATGACAACTGCTCGTCTGCTATACTTGCTTCTGGGACCTGGAACTCATCGTCAGGAGCAGGAGGAAACAGTTCTCCATCAGGAAAGTACCCCTCAGTAGCATCCATGGAATGGTCATCCTCTGGAACCCTTGAAAGACTGGAGTCCAGCACAGGATCTGAAGGATTGGACACTGGAACAGGCATCTGGGCAACTGGATGAAGAGAACTAGGGCACACAGAATCATTAGTAGTGGGAGATGGATTCGTCTGCTTCTCTAATAAATGCCCTTTACGAGCTGGGGCCTTTATCAGCCTGTTCACATGGATGAGCGAAGCCTGTGATATTCTATCTTCCAGTGGTCGAATGACCACAGTCACATTTGAGCGGAATTTCTCAATAGTGAATGGTCCCTTGAGAAATTGGTTGAAGTGAGTTTTATATTTTACATACACAATGTCACCCTCCTTTAGCCTTGTGTCTCTTCTTGCTCTATTGAGCTTCCTGTGAGAGTTTGCTTGACTTATGGATGTATTGCTGAAGCACAGTGACCAAATGGCTTTAGTTTGTGCCATAATATTATCAATGAGGGACCCTTTGTCAAGATGAGGAAAGTCATCAAAGAATCTCTCAGAATCAGTTAAGAGGGCTAAAGCTCTTCCAAAATGGACGACTGCAGGGGAGTGACCTGTCGTAGAGTGGATGGTAGAGTTGTATAGTGAGGCATGTATTAGGATGGGTGTGTCAAATGGTACACCTTGGGCTTGCAAAGTTGAGATCGATGACTTGATAGAGGCATTAATCCTTTCAGAGACTCCATTTGCCTCAGGATGGCCAGGTGATGAGTGTGCCAATCTGATTCCAGCCATATCCAATAGCCTTTTGAATACCACAGAGATAAATTGTGGGCCAAGATCAGTAAGAATATGGCTTGGTCTGCCAAACATGGCAATGTACCTAAATATAGCCTTGGTTACTCTGTCAGCTGTGGTTGACGGCATGTCCTCTAGGACCAAAAAGCGACTGAAGTGGTCAATAATGGTGAGGACCGAGTGACCATTACGGAAGGGACCAACAAGATCCAGTGATACAAGTTGGCCTGGTGCAGTAGGAAGTGGTGCAGACTGGACTGGAGCAACCGCCACTCTTCTTTTTTTGTGAAGAATACATTGTGTGCATGAGGCTACATAATTGGCGCAATCCATGTATGCGCCTCGCCACCAATACTTTTTGGCGAGAGCCTCGTACGTCTTTGCAAGTCCAAAGTGGGACAAATGGGCCAAGCGAAGTGCCTTTGGCCTGAGAGCTGACGGTAACACAATGTACTCTTCTCCCGACAATCCCGTCTTTCCTGCGTAAAACAATAGGTTTGATTGTGGATGCACAAAAAAGTTCTTGGGCACATCCTTCGCCCTGTTGATTACTTTGTTGAAAAGCTGGGACAAATCCTCATCCCTGAGCAGTTCCTTCAGGATTGTTGCAGAAGAGATTTCATTCTCTGGGTCAGCAACTTCTGACGTTATAATGGTGAATATCTTTTGTAGCTGCTTTGCAGCTTCACACTTAGAGATTGAACTGTGTGTGTTTACATCCTGAGGAGTGGTGGAGGAGTGGGAGGAGGCAGCAAAGGGAGGCAAATTAGGTTTAATAAGAACATTACTATTGTGGGTCAGAGCAGAAGTACAATTAATTACCTTAGCATGGGTATTATCAGGTACAGAAAAATATGAGTTAGAGCAAGAACTAGGCTTTACAACATGAGTAGAAATACAAGTGTTATTGCTATTGACATTATTTATAGCATTTACATGAGATACCTTATGAGGTGAATTATCTACCTCTATAGAATCACTATTATCATACAACATATTACTATTATTATTATGTACTTTATCATACTGAGCAGGTTTCTCAGAATCCAAAGTAACTACAGGTAAAATTTGCTTTGAATTAATTAAATTAGCATTGGTATTAAGGTCTTGGGTTATAACATTAGGTGTGCGAGAAAAATAATCTGGTAACACATTAGAAGTTCCACTGACATGAATAAATTTAAAAGAATACTCAGATAGCGACATTAACCATCTTGTGGTGATGGATGCAGGAGAAGTTGTTTTCTTATAGTGCATAAGAGGTTTACTATCTGATAAAACAAAAAATTCTCTATTATACAAGTACTGTTTGAAGGATTGCACACCTTATGCTATAGCCATGAGTTCTAATTTGAGAGCAGGATAATTCCTCTCAGCTTTATTTAATGATTTACTAAAGTAAGAGACAGGTAATAGCTGACCATCAAAGTCTTGTAATAGCACTGCAGAAATTGCTTCTTTGGAAGCATCAGTATTAACATAAAAGGTATTATCAAAATTAGGTTGTCTGATAAAAGGCGAAGAAAAGAAAATCTTTTGTAGTGACTGGAATGCATTAGAAGCTTCATCAGTCCAATTAAAAGGTACAGACATAGAAGTCATTGACACCAGAGGAGCAACCAAATTAGAAAAACGTGGAATTAAGTGTCTATAATAATTACAAACACCTAGGAAACGTTTCAACTGTTTTTTAGTTTTTGGAGTTGGAAATGAAGTCACCTTTATGATGTTAGAAGAAATTGGACTTATAGTGTTCTGCGACACTTTAAAACCTAGGTAGTCTACTTCAGTTTGATGGAATGAACACTTTGGAGGATAAGCAGTAATATTATTTTTAGTAAAAACAGAAAGAAGAGCTTTTAATTTCTGACAAGACTCTTGAAATGAATTCGCACAGATGACAATGTCATCTTGGTAAGCAAAGATACCCAATTCATTGGTTTCCTCAATGAGAGTATCGACTAAAGCTTGGAAAAAGGATGCTGCACTACGCAGTCCAAAAACTAAACGTTTATATTTAAACTGACCCCACATGGAAGTGAAACTCAGGCGGTCTTGAAATTTTTCAGGTAGGTCAATTTGATGGTAAGCACTTTTTAAGTCCAAGGTGGTGAAGTAGCGATATTGAGCTATATTAGAGATTATGTCATTAATCTTAGGTAAAGGATAAGATGAATTCTTAATTATCTGATTAATGAGACGTAGATCCAAAGCAAGTCTGAACTTTTGTGGAGCAGAAGAGTTTAATTGCTTCTTTTTAACAAGCAATATTGGCCAAGCCCAATCAGAGATTGTTCTCTCAATGATACCTGCCTCCACAAGTTCATCAATTTGCTTTTTAGTCTCAGCTTGCAAAGACTGAGGAATGGGAAATGGAAGAGTCTTAAGAGGGAAGTCATGATCAAAATTCAAATTTGGAATCACACGATCAGTGTGTCCTAAAGACTTAGACGACGAAGAAAAAGCTGTGGCATAATTGCTCAACAGTTGTGACATTTGAGAAATTTCTCCAGGATTCAAATGGGAAAGCTTAAAGTCATTAAGATTAAATTCTGACTTTCTTAAATTTAATATTTCAGGAGATGCAGTAATAAGATTTACAGATTCATTGACTGAGGTAGTTCGAGCATGGGAAACAGACAACTGCTCATCTAAAGAAGACACATGACCCAACACAGCATTTTTGTTTACATGAACAGGCTTATTGGACAAATTTTCAATTAAAATAAATGACTTAATCACTTTAGAGGATTGTTGAGTAGGAGGAGTTGAACTATTATCACTTATAGAATCTGGTTGCTCATCAACAGATATATTATTTGCAATAATAGATGGATGAACTAACAGATTTGGATTTTTAACAACAGGTTCAAAGAATAAATCAGAATTTGAATTGATTATTGGAGCACTGATTTTAACAAAGGAAGAAGAATTTGGTTTGATTATAGTTTTAGACACAAGAGTAGCATTCTGAGCATTTACAATAACATGAGAATGTACACCTTGATTTTCAGAATCAATAAAAGGAATGACCATATCATCAAATGTGATGGAAGCTTGCGAATTTGAAATATCCACATGAAATTTAGTAAGAAAATCATAACCAATTATGGCAGAAAAAGACTTATCATTCAAATTTGTAACAAAAAAAGGATGTTTGAAGAATTTCTTCTCAAGTTTGAAAGATAAATTGATACATGAAGAGAAATTGACAGAAGAGTTGATGGTTGATATAGACACCTGTCTAGAAATGTTTTTATAATTAAGAGACTGTTTGTTCATGTGGAAAAATGACTGGTCGAGTAACGAGATAGAAGAACCTGTGTCTATTAATCCAATAATAGTTGTTTGAGGAAATTTTATATTAACCATAGGTAATTTAGCAGAAGTTTGAGCACTACATATCCTTTCGATGACAATTTTGCTATTAGCCTGCAATGCATTATCATTAACAGGGATCTCACACTGAGTAGCAGTGGAGTTCATAATTTTGATAGCAGCAGAAGTTTGACAACCAACAGAAGAAAAACTTTGTTGAACATTATTATTACACTGCACATTAAGATTATCAGTACCTCTACTATTTACAGAAAAATTTGAGCACTGTTGTACCAAATCACTATGATTGACATAATTAGGAATATACAGGTCATAATTAGGACTATTAACATTGGCTGATGAACAAAGTTGGAGGGACGAAGGTATATCAGCATTAGCTTGTCTCACTGCAGGGTTAGAAGAATCATAAACAAAGGAAGAGGCCTCAGGATTTAGATTAGAGTTCCTCACAGTGTGTGAGTTCTGCCTAGTAGAGTTATTTAACTGCCTGCTTCTATTATTTGGACCAGAAGATGACTGCTCCCTACGAAAATCTTTTTGAAACTTATAGCATTTTGCAAAAGTGTGACCTGTCTTATAGCAATATTGACAGACAGTCTTTGAAACCTTCTGTCTGGACTCATTTGAAGAACAAGGTGTTTGCATATATTCATTGCATTCAGTGTCACATGACAAAGTCGAGGATGATTGAATAGCATTTACTTGGTTCTTAGTCATATTCAGTGAATTGAGCTGTTCTTTGATAACCTGAATTTCAGCGAGCAGCTCTTGCAACTGCAAAGCACTACCCACAGACTGGGCTGAAGTGCTGTAAGATTCTAATTGCTGCAAAGTATCAGCTCTATCAACTGCAGCCTGGAAACATTTTATGTTTTCACTTAATAATTGCACCTTAATACTCTGAGGGACAGCCTTAATTAACTCTACAAATTTTATCTCATTAAGGGCATCAGGATTCTTAACAGATGGATGTAATTTTGAAACCTGAACTGAAATTCTGTGTGCCAGATTTCTAATTGACTCTGCAGGTAGAAGAGTTATGGTGTTTTGAGGGTGCAATAAGGCAGTGTTTACAGCATGATTAGGATCAAAGAAGGATTTCAACCCTTGCAACAAAATTTCATGATCTTCTGTGTTCAACAACTCAGAAGTACTTATGACATACTTTAGAGCAGGCCCTACCAATTTCGACCTGATAAATATAGATGTTTCAGCGCCTGACCAATTATTTACTATCGCTAAGTCCCTGACTTGCTTAGAGAAAAATGACAATAATTCTCCATCACCTTCAAAAGGTTGAATGGTTACATTGAATCTATTGTCTACCTCGTTAGCCATATCCAAGAAAGCAAAAAGTAAAAGAACTGGACTAAAATTCTCAAGGATCACACAAAAGATAACATAACTTGAGTTTTACACATTCAACGTGTAAACAAAAATTTGCAGAAAGCAGTGAACCATAAAATGCAAGAGAAGAATTCCATTGGAGATAACATGAACCAGCAAATGACAAAATGTAACGAATTATGGATATAATTTAGAAAAGAAGTATATTAAAAGTTATGTATACACAAAATTAGGATACTATTCAATAATGCACTTTTCAAATATTATGCTTGAGTTCACCATAGCTTAATTAGCATTAAAAAAGTTTCAGCATAAATGTCACTTATCAGTCAGAAATATTTTATGAACTCAGATATGATAGGTTGCATGAATGACACAAAATTAGCACTTTATATTAAATGAATTTATATCAATAATGAAGTTTAAATCAATAATTGTAATTCAAAAAGCAATAAAATATATCCTTTACACATAAAAATCAATCAATAACACAAATTCCAATCTTAAATAATATTCAATGTTAAATACTCAGATATTCATAAAATCACTGTATAATTAAATAATTGCACATAACAAACACATAGCTTCGTTCATGCTCTATTATAAAAAAATGCATCATGTGGTACAGAAATAGCAAAATGACTGAAATTTTAGCATTATTAACATACATATATATTACTTATTAATAAAGAGAACAACATTATAATCCGGGGGAATATTAAGCAGATGCATTTTCTTATTACTCACGTAGGTTAAAGAATTTTAAAAAAGTTACCGTTAAATGAGACAAATACCCTTAAATATTACATTAATTTTAAGGACTGGTCAACCGGTACCAAATGTTGTGAAGCCGAGAATTACGACGCCAAAATGGGAAGCCGCATCGGAACAAGTGGTAGCAAATCAGCGAATAGTTAAGCCAGTCAAAAAGGTGAAACATGAAATGCGTTGTGTATTAAATTAAGTTACAGAATTAACTTCAAGTAACTAAGCGACATGAAGGATAACCCAGATAGGTTGTCTCAGGTAACATAGAATAAGTAGAATATTTACTTTAGGTTAACAGCACTTAGCTTAGCAAGAAAATACTTAACCCTACATATAGCCTGACCCACGTGCTAAGCATATTACAATACTCAAATTATTCATACCTAGGAAACAATATCTACTACAGTAAATTAAATTACAGACAAGGGGTTTAAGGAGCAAATAAGAAAATTTATTTTTCTAAATATAATGAAAAAAAGGAATACTTAGTTGTGAACAGTCAAGCCATGCCATGCTCCTCGCTCCATACTCAACACACGCTCCGAAAAGGTCACCAACCTCCTACACGTCCAAGGGCTGTCTCCCGCTACTTTTCGAAGCTAGCCTGACCTGCGCCAAGCTCTACTTCGCGCCTGCGCAATACAGGCTCAATACACCAGATTTGGCGTGCATCGCCTTTTTTGGCAATAAATCATTTTTCTTTTCTGCCAATGTATGGCAGTTATGAGAGACAGTTATAAAGACCTGAATATTAATGGATATACTCCATGAGTCTTTATAACATATTTCTCACAGGTAACAATATAGAAAAGACAATTTTTAAAGCGATTAAGTCATTTGTGGGCTGAATGTAGAAGGAATCACAGAAGAGTCAGAGGTATGTTTTAAACATTCTAAACGCGGTTACACATTCAGAGAACGAAGGTTAAGGAAACAAATGTGCCAAATTACAACGAACAAATTTGGCGTTCTGTTTAAAATTTAGCGGACTGTCCAGACTAACAAATCGAATGCTTGTGTAACCATTCGTTCGTTTTCGTTTAGAGAATTTATATAATTGAATGAATTCTAACGACAGAGAATTATTCGAGTCTTTGTTAAATTACCGAACTCAGTTTCCAACATCAAACACCAAAATTAAGTATCTTACTCGAAATGAAGTTTACGAGCAAAATTAAAACGATTCCAAGATGAACTGTACGCTCTGTACACATACAACGAACTACGGCTAACAAATATTCTCGAACTTCCTTTTATGTACCGCCTAGTGACAAAGACAAACCAATGTTTTCGGTAGTGTTCGTTGCTACGTATATATTAACGAACGACTTCGCTCGTTACCATTCATTCGCCTTTTTCTTTCTCTACGTTTACGCACCTTTAGACATGCGGTTGGCGAAGATGAGCCTGATTCGCCTGTAAAGACCAGTATATTAGAGACCAAAAGATTGGAAGTTCATAATTAGTAAAAAGGCTTCTGTTTTGATCAGCTAACATTGTGTTCTTTTTTTAATTTTATGGGTGATTTCTTCCCAAAACTTGCAATATGTGGATTTATTATTAATAAATAGAATGATCATTTAAAGGCGACCAGCTATCTTAATTCGCAGTGACCCGAAAGATACTTTGGAAATTGTTTGCATTGTCAACTGAACTGATTCGTCGTCTTTCCCCTTTTAGTTACTGGAAACCTAAGAAAATCGTCAAACGGTCGACAGTTTGTGGCAAATCTAAACAGTAGAGTGAGATTCTGGCTAGGAATAATAGCTAGTCTCTTAACTTATAAGCTGTAGTTTAAACTTAATCTGTTTATGAAATTTTATTAATGACATCAAATCCATTTCCTAATAGAAAGTTTGCTTTGTCTTAAAACTTGTAGCTCTTATCTGAACATTCTTATAAAATATTCATTAGGAGGATTAACTGACACACACAATGTGTAAGAAATTTAACTACCTCCAATATTAATTACATTGATAAAGAAAATTTACAGAGAGGAAAAATCAATGCCCCGCAAATATTTATTTGAATTTAAAAATTTTATTTTCTCATTTCTTTAAGATTTTTTTTCAAAGTATACCATGTATCTTATCATTTGAAATATGTTTCAGGAATGCCTTTCATCAACATTACTAGTTTATAGTTAACAAAAGCATTTTTGAATAGCATCATATTAAATATAAAAATGTATGTGGTTGTAAACACAATGAAAGTAACGTCGGAAAGTTTACTTGATGCTAATAAATCATTTGGAGATGATTTATTGGTATCTGTTTTCTTGATCCTTTAAGTAATCATTTGGTTTGAAATGTTTTTTAGGATTGCTTCATCTTCGGCTACAGTAATAATTCTAATAAACCAAACAGTTTTGTGTAGTATTATAAGTTTAGTTTTTGTGTAGTATTATAGTTTATATATAAAAATGTACATGGTTCTAAATACATTGTAAGCGATATCGGAAAATTTACTTGAACATCGAGAGAAGAGATGCTAATAAATCATTTGGAGACGGAAAATTCTAACACCTCATGGAGTAGCTAAAAGAATAAAAAATGGACATTTACCGAACCAGTTTCAAAGAATTCATCTAAAGCACGGTTCCTAATGAACTAATTTGGGGGTTCGGGAATAAATTTCAGGGAATCCTCTGACTTGCAGGATAATCGGAGTTCAAGATCTCGGTTGTGCGACACAATTTCAGAACATTTAATTTGAAACTAAAATGGACGCATGCGGTAAATTTGAAAATTCACAAAACCACGGAGCAGCCTTTGAGTTCGAATTTATCCAGATGTTCAACTGTGCAGTAGTCATTCGGTAAAGTGTTTTGGGAAGTGTAGCTGTCACAATTCTCTCTCTAAAGTTTTGGTGTTAATTTTTTCCGTAAATAAATGTTAAGAGGTTGATTTGCGATATTTTCCCGTTTATTGTAGGCACTGATTCAAAACTGATTCATTTAAATTTTTAGTCTTCACTCTCTGTGATTATCAGATTGAGAGATCCATAGCTTTTACCAGATTATAAAAGAGGTCCAAGACACTGAAATGTTTAAGAATCGATATTCTAAAGCTTCCTTCAAATCAGGAAATAAGGTTACACAACCCCAAAGGCGTAATCATATTAAAGACTCAATGTCTCCAAACTTTTTAGTGATTATCTACAGCAACCACTACCACGTGGTCCAGGGTTCCAGTCCCAGCTAAGGCCCATGTGTTGCTCAATCGTACCATTGGAATAAGCAATATTAGATCAACGACTGGATACTCTTTTAATAAAGTTGCCAACTGTTCACGGTACGTACAGCCACAGGTTCACAGAAAAAGTGCCTATCTCATTGGAAAAAATACAAACATCGTAAAGAGCCTTATTTTCAAATGAAAATCAAACTGCCAATGCAAAATCACATTGAATTATTTTAAAGTTTTTGGTAACTGGTTATTCATTATTCCTCATTGTATTCTACAATGCTTGAAAAATAAAGTGTTTATCCCTCTAAGAGTAACTAAACAAGGCGAAATAAAGGATATTTACAAATGTTCAAATATATTTACAGCTATTATTTAAAACATTATAACGTTTCGTCCCTTACATTACGGCAAAGTTAATGAAGCACTAAACAAAAGAAATGAATTAATCTGACCTCATCTTTAGCATCCTTTAATATTATTCTCACCTTTATCTCTCTTTTCCACTGTAAAAATAAACGTTGTTTCATTAAAAACGTGCGCAAACTTATGCTCATTTAAAGTTTTATCGTTAACACACTATCGCAAAGTTAATAAAATGCTTGCCATAATTCACATATCAGTCGCCTAATTTACACGAATATAAAACAGTAATTTACTAATCAGAAAAAAAATACATTACTCTTGTTTCAGTATTTGCCAACGTACTTTAGGACGCCGAGCCATCATTCTAACTGAACCAGCTGTACAAAAGAGAGAAAAGATAACAGGACACGAGAAAAATCACGAAGCGAAGATGACCTCGTAAATCAGTCTTTCGTCGAAGATTTATAGCAAACAGTAACCTGAAGTCTCACAGGAGGGAACATTTCATTCTTCGTCAATTTTTTCATAATAAAATTGATCTCTTGATATCAGCCGCAGCAGAATGCAAAACTTCTTTTAACCACAGACAGAATGGCGTAGGACCCTTTTTTTACAGTATCTTGCCTTATTCGAGAAGAACGTTAAAGACAGATGACTTCGCATAAAAAAATTTGATTGAGCTGTTACTTGTGATACACTTTTAAATAAATAAATGCACTTGAATCTTCCAAGGATTATTTATAGTTATTGCAGTAATAAATTTTCTGGGATCTTCTGACCGAAAATAAGCAATAAGAGGGGGAAAATGGCGTCTTACAAGATAAATATCTCTCATTTCTGAACATCTTTACATCAATAAAATTTGTTATAAAACTCAGATTAAAATTGTTCCATATACATATATATAGTAATCACCGCTTATAGTGATCGGTGGTTATAAGAATCTACCGTTTATAAGAATCAATATCACAAAAACAAAAACAAATGTATTATTTCCATGTTAGAATTTTCGCTTTAAAGAATCAATCCACCGGTTTTAAGAATCAGTTTACACTCTTCGCTTTCCTTTCATTTTTACAAAATAACCACTTAAATCCTCAAAAGGTACGAAGTTCTTTCTTTATTCTTTTTAAAATAAAGAATGATAAGATGGGATGGAATACAGTCATAAAATGCATCCCTTTCTTTGTTAGACATAACGTAATAGTTTCCCTTTAAACGCTTTAGCTAAACACTGTCCTATTAGCTTGACCCAGGGGCATCCTAACCTTTGCGGATCCGATTTCACTTTTCGTCACTGACAAAAAAAGACAGGGACTCCTTTTTTCCCACCTCCCACATCCTGGTTGCTGCTTCCTGAACCCTGAAACACATAAATCTTCGCGAAAGTGTCCACTATCACTTAGAAAAACGTGACATTATTTGATTAAGCATGTTATCAAACCGTGAAACGTAAACTAGAAGGTGAATCTTGGTCGGAGACTATTGGTATTGAAAGAGGTATAAACAGCCTCCTGAAAACTTCATTACTTCAAACTACCATAGAAAACTTTTTCTTGCACCCTTCCTGTAGTTGAAATGTTAAACTGTTAAGCAGGTATGTTGTAATAAATATTGTATTTTTTTCTTCTCTTACTATAATCATGTGTATCTACCTATAAGTCTAGAAATTAAGTTGTATTTTTAAAATTATAAAAATAATTTTAATAAAAGATAATTAACGTAAATTAAAGAGTATTTTATAGTAAATTATCTAATATATGTATATATAGGTGTGTGTGTTTCTAACCAAAGAATCAACCGCTTATAAGAATCAAAAACAGTAATAACAAACGTGGTCCTTATAAGCGGAAATCACTGTATATATATATATATATATATATATATATACATACACCCATAAGTTTTCCTAAAACGTACCCTACGAATAACGTATTTCATTAACTTTAATAAAACTTAAAGAATGTGCCGACGTTTTACCAGGCACTAATCATTCCGCAATCACTGTTCAAAGTTAAATAACATAACCATATATGTTAAAGAAACGGTGTTACCGCCTGCACCCCGTTTACTTTGTTTGTATGAAACCCGCCCTGTTTACAACTAATTATCCACGAACACACCGCGGAAATCCGGTCTTGCACCAGTCTGGATAATTTCAAGTGTAAATTTTGGGAAAGCACAAGGGTATAGACCACGTGATTATTCTGACCAATGAAATAACTCTAACCCTAGTGGTCGCACAAAGAAATGTACATTATATACCTACGCCTGAAAGAGGGCGTCTTCGCTCTTTTCCATTCAAACTGTCGCCGTGTAAAGCAAGGACATTTTCCGTCCCATGTTTTCATGCAAACGCGCGTTTTCTAACTCTCTGCCGGCCGTCTCAGTCTGCGAATATGCTTAGGGCCTGTTCACTTTGAATCCATCAGCATCTGCGTAAAATATTTTAACCAATCATATACCAATAATTGACCAAGTTAACCAATCAGCGCCAACGGAATCTTTCACTGTGACGCTGACGAATTCTATGTGAACAGGCCCTTATTCTGTGTGTACGATGTGCTCATGACTGTTGAGCTCCCTCGTGTGCTCCATGTGTGAATTATTTGATCCTGATACTGAATCTGAATAACTTTCTTTGGCCGAAATTTGCCTGTGCTTCGTCTGTATATATTGCTCTCCTATCTATAATTACCGAGTCTTGTGTTTGTGAATTATTACATGTATATATAATATATATATATATATATATATATATATATATATATATATATATATATATATATATATATATATATATATATATATATATATATTGATATTGATTGATTGCTGATATTTCAGACTGATTAAAGCATCTGGGATAGTCCCTATCTTTTTACCTCTTCGACCTTTGCTGTGTGTATTCAATTTTTTTTTCTGTTATGAACCAATCCCGTCAAAACTTTGTCCTATATATATCACATGTGAAATGAGTGCTGAAATGATTTGTATTTATTTTTTATATTTCGTTACCATGTTTTAGTCCATATTCTTTCTATTGTACTGTGAAAAGCCTCATTTAGAGTTGTATCTTCATTTTGTTCCTGTTATTGAATAAACTGTAAATATTTATTACGCTTCTACAATTACTGCCATAATCTACAGTATTATAACTAACACACACACACACATGTATATATACGTATATATATATATATATACGGTCGACAAATCTCTATGTTCATTACATAGAAAAACTGTTTCTATATATCGAAAAAATCCCTATATATCGAAATCTTTTTCCACGACATATTGGGAGATCTTATTCCACTTTAGAATAAAATCTCCCAATTTTCGGCGTTTGAAACAATACGTCGTGGACTTCAATTCGCGGAAAAGTTTTTAGAGTACTGAATAAATGCTAGCATTTAAAACAGGCTGTTCAGCAAGATATTCGTAGTTTTTTCTTAAAAGAATGTAGCTGTGATCACTGTAACCACTGTCTGGATTATTGTTTTTTTAAAAGGGTATATAGTACTCAATAAATTTTTTAGATTAATTGATTTTTTAGTTATTAACTTTCATTTAATGTGATTCGCATATAAATTAGAAATGGAGTTTCGTATACAAAAATTAGCTTAAATTTTAATGTTTTAGTAGAATTATGATAAATCTAAGATCAATTCTATATATCAAATTTTTTTCCGGCATTTTATTACTTCGATATATGGAGGTTCAACTGTATATATATATATATATATATATATATATATATATATATATATATATATATATATATATATATATATGTGTGTGTGTGTGTGTGTGTATAAACACAAACACGCATCATTTAATATTTCTGATACTTTTTAGTTAATTTCCCAAAATTTTCTGAGATTCTTAGTGATATTTTGCTACGCGTAAATAATTAAATTACGTAATGTACATTAACGTAATTTTACGAGTAGTACTCTTTTTTTAACCTAAGTTTGACATTTAGAGAACTCAATACTAAATGCATCACATTTTCCCACGAAAATATATGAATAAATTTTTAACACGTGTTCTTCAGCTTGATAGCATCTGGTAAGACGTCACGTCTTTATCGTTAAGGCAGTTGAAAAAAATAACAAGGAAGAATAAAGACTGGAAAAAAAATAAAGGCTTGTGAAAATCACTATGTATAGAGCAGCGCGGTGACCTCGTAAATCATTCTTTGATCGAAGATTTATGGCATATTGTCGCATGAAAGCTTACTTCAGATTATTATTTATTTCGTCACTTCCTGTGCATTAAAATTGATCTATTTCGATCAATGGTGAAGAATACAAAAAAGTGCTGACCATCGGACAGAATTCCGATGATCCTTTAAAACTATCACGGCATTTAAAAGATTGGGAGAGTAGAAGTAACTTCAAGGTGTGAAAAGTATATTAGAAAATGAGACGATATTTGCTTATTTTTTATCGTCATCAGAACCTTTCCTGACTATAGTATCGATTATTAACAAGTTCATGAATATGTTTAGTTTCCTATATACTGTGTCAGCTTGTACCTTTATTTCCGATATTGTAGGTAATAAATTAATCTCTCTGTCTCTACGGCCGCTAGAGGTCCATATATCGGCACAGTCTTTTATGACCACTCTGTGTGTGTGTGTATATATGTATTTATGTGTGTATGTATGTATGTGTGTGTGTGTATATATGTATTTATGTATGTATGTATGTATGTATGTGTATATATATATATATATATATATATATATATATATATATGTAGCCGTCGTGGCACAGGAGTAAGGTGTTTGGCTGCGGTTATGAAGGTGATGAGTTTGAACCCCGCTGGATGCAAGTTGCTTTTCCTCAAATTTCCATTGTTTTCATTTCTCGTTTTATTCAGAATGTTCTAATATGCTAATTTATTGTATTCTAATTTATTATATGCCAATTTATTATATGCTAATTCTAGTTTCTACCGTTCAAGAAAGTTCGGTGACTGTATATAAGTCGAGCTAACGTTCAGTTCAGGTTGAATAAAGTTCTCTAGTGCAGCTCTCGCATTGATTTCCTGTGATATAAATTCGAATCTACGCGACATTTGTGGTGGAGGCGCCGGGTATTACGATAGGTACGACGGAAGATCTACGCAGAAGTCAACGGTTACAAGCACTCTCGCCTGAGTTTGGATTGTTACCAGATCCTAGAAGAGGTCCGAGAAAAATGCTTGAGGGAAACGGGACCGAGCCAAAGCTTCCAAATGATGCCATCCCTGCTCCATTCAACATCGCACAAGTGCCGTTCCTTACATACCAGTTACCCCGAAATCCGTGCCTCTTCACCGGAGATGACCTATAATATGCCAGCAGGTGGCTTAAAGACTTTCAACGAATCGCCACCCATAACCGTTGGGATGAACAGATGTGCCTAGCGAATGTCATCTTCTATCTTGCCGGAACGGCCCGACAATGGTTTGATAACGATGAGCACACTTTTACAAATTGGGCCACGTTTAAGCAATCCCTAGACAATACTTTTTGCCGAACAGACGATATGCGGCGCCAAGCTGAAAGGATGTTGTTCTCACGTGCGCAACATACTATGGAGACATCTGAGTCGTACATCCAAGATGTGCTTGGTCTGTGCCAAAAAGCTAAACCCGACATGCCAGAAGACGAAAAAGTGGCTCATCTCATGAAAGGTATTTAAGAGGACTTATACCAGATCCTGTTGGTTCAGGACTACCATACTACCCTTCGTTACTTTCGCTTACAATTCAGCAAAACAAGATACCACCGGAATCAGCCCATTCTTTCTCGTCCATGGTAGAGATGTCCAGACTCCTCTTGGCGTAATTTTTCAACACAACAGAGAACCAAGACGATAGTTATGCACAACAATTGATCACCAGAGCTGAGGAAGCTAGACAGCTTGCTAAAATCCATATCCTCGACGCTCAAGCAATTGACAAACAACGATATGACGAGAGACATCGACCAGTCAGCTACAGTGTCGGAGACTTAGTATGGGTCTTTACTCCGGTACGAAAAGTTGGACTGTCTGAAAAGCTCTTAGACGTTATTTCGGACCATATCGAATAACACAACGCCTATCTGATGTAACCTACGAAGTGGAAAGTATAGAAAGGGATAGATGACGAGATACAAAAGACATAGTCCACGTCCTGAGATTAAAACCTTACTCTTATCCAAAGGAACAATTAGATGACGTGGGTGCACATGGCCCTTCCAGGAGACCTGTTACCAGAAGCCAAACCAAATTGCAGTTGGACGCTGCTTTCTCTTAAGGAGGGGGAAATGTAGCGAACCTCGTGCGTAGCTGTCGTGGCACAGGAGTAATGTGTTTGGCTGCGGTTATGAAGGTGATGAGTTCGAGCCCCGCTAGATGCAAGTTGCTTTTCTTCAAATTTCCTTTGTTATCATTTCTCGTTTTATTCAGAATGTTCTAGTATGCTAATTTATTGTATTCTAATGTATTATATGCTAATTTATTATATGCTAATTCTAGTTTCTACCGTTCCAGAAAGTTTGGTGACTGTATATAAGTCGAGCTAACGTTCAGTTCAGGTTGAATAAAGTTCTCTAGTGCAGCTCTCGCATTGATTTCCTGTAATATAAATTCGAATATATTCGACAATATATATATATATATATATATATATATATATATATATATATATATATATATATATATAGTGGCCATATAAAACTTTGCCGATATATGGACCTCTAACGGCCGTTCCGTTCAACCTATCGAGATGAGTTTTCAGATATAGTTTTTCAGAGGTATGAGCTCGGGATTCTGTGAATGGCAACAACATGGCTTTCACGGTTACGGTTATTGGTACAGAAACTCGAGATTTTCAAATGGCAATTCCAACCTTTTTCCCGTCGCAAAATGCTCAGCGCATGTGAAAACCCTAAAAAGCGTTGGAACGGTACGTGTATTACAAAAAACGGACGCGTTATCCACGCACAAAAAAACAGCTCTGCGAATGGCTAACAAAAACACGATAAGGGAGCTTTTTATCGGTTTTCTACGCTGAATATCTGGCCAACGACGTTCTTCAATTGGTTTCTAGCCTCTGTAATATGCACATTTTCATCCGTGCGCCCCGATCGTGTCTTTGTTGGCCGTTCTCAGAGCTGTTTTTGGTGCGTGCATAATGCGTCCGTTTTTTGAGATAGAAGTACCGTTCCAACGCTTTTTAGGGTTTTCGCATGCGCTGAGCATTTTGCGATGGGAAAATGTGGGCGTTGTCATTCGAATATTTCGAGTTTCTATACCTATAACCGTAAGCGTCACTGTGCTTCCGTTCTCAGAATCCGATCTCATACCTCTGAATAGCTATATAGGAAATCTCATCTCGATAGGTTGAACGGAAAGGCCGCTAGAGGTCCATATATCGGCAATTTTTTGTTATGTCCACCCTGTATATATATATATATATATATAATGGAAAAATATTCTTTCTAAATGCCATTAATAATGGATATAATTAATACAATTTTTAAAATTATTGTAAAACTGACCACATGATATCAGTCAAATTTGAACCCATTTCAATCAAATCGTGAAAAAGCTTTTCCCTGGGTTTTAAGAACAGCTGAAAACCCTTGACGAAATATTTAACAATTTCAATTTGGTATCATGGTGTCTAGAGAATGTTTCTAAGATAAATGTAAGGGCATCAATAAATGTCAAAAGATTGATCAATCAAATTCTCCAAAAGTGGAACACAATACATGGCTTGTCATCAGAAAGAATTCACTTGAATTTTTGAACGGTTCAGACTCTTTGGCGAGAGAAAAACATTTAAAGTTTCTGTAAGAGATCACGGGTAAAAAGAGGATGATTCAGGATAAATCTTCTGTTTATAACCCGCTATGCTTGGATATAAATAATGTATTTTAGATTTTTGTACAATTGATATTGTGATATCTCTCAAAACTGAAGACATTACATTCATGTGGTAGAGAAGTATTACCACTTATTTTAAGAAATGTTAAAATTCCCTGGCGACACATTTTAAAATTACATTTTGGAATCATGGTGTGGGAGAAAACGATTTAAGATAAATCCTGCCTCAAATTCCCCAGTAAGTGTGGACATCAGTAAATGTATTTTAAATTATCGCAAGATTTAACAATCGATATCCCTCAAAGTGGAACACAATACGCAGTTTGTCGTCACAAAGAATTCCCTTAAATTTCTGAGAAGTTGAGATTCTTTTGCTGGAGAGAAATATTTAAAGTTTCATTCAAAGATCACGGGCTAAAAGGGTATTATTTAGGATAAATCTTCTTTCTAAAATCCGCTGAGCATTGATATTAATATATGTATTTTAAATCATTGTAAAACTGACCTAGTGATATCCCTCAAAGCTGAAAACATTACAATCAAATCGTCAAAAAAGTATCCCCATAGATTTTCAGAACAGTTCAAATTTTATGACAAAACATCTATTGTTTGTCAGCAATAGATGTTTTATCAAGAAATCTGAACAATTCATTTGTGTGATTATTGTGCCAGATGAATGTTTTACCTTAAATCTTACCCTAAATTGTGTAGTAAGTAAGGACATCGGTAAATGCATTTTAAATTATTGCACGATTGATTAATCGATATCTCTAAAAATGGAACACAACACTCGGCTTCATCGTTTGAAAGAATACCCTTGAATTTTTGAAAAGTTAAGACCTTTTGGCGCCAGAGAAACATTTAAAGTTACATTCAGCGATCACGGTTAAAAAAACTATGATTTTGGATAAATGTTCTTTCTAAAACCCTCTAAATATGAACATTAATAAATGTATTTTAAATTGCTGTAAAAATGATCTAGTGATATCACTCAAAGTTGAACACATTACAGTCAAATTGTCAAAAAGTATTTTCAAGGATATTTAGAATAGTTCAAAATCCTCCATGAAGCACTTAAAATTTTCATTTTACGATCATGGTGTTAAGTGAATGATTTAACCCATTAATGCCGACTTCGTTTTCTTTAACCATTTTTGTTACTTCTCTCATATTTGTATGTTTTAAGTCTATTAATGTGTATTATACTAAAATTATATTTTTAGTTGCACTTTAACTATGTTTTTTTTACTGGTACGTTTTCGTACCAATCGGCGTTCGTGTGTAGTACACATCGAGAATAAAAGCTAATATTAAATTTATTTATTAATGAAAATAATAACAAAATCAGGAATACCACAATTAAATGAAAAGCACGTTAAATGATTTTCTGACAGAATAAAACAATAAATGTCTATTGAGTGCAAACATGATAGTTTTTATGGCACTGAGGATGCAGTGGCACATTACAATTTTTGCACTTGTAGCTGCTTCTACCGGAACAGTTCTTGCAACGGGCATGTTCTTGATCTGATCTGATTCACCAGTGACTATTCTTGTCAAATCTTATTTGTGAGGGCGCTTTATACCTAAATTAAATTGGCTTACCTGGCCCTCTAGGCGATGTTCCATAACTGCCTAACAGTTCCTGTGCGCATTGTCGTACGAACTCAAGAAATGAGATTTCATCAATATCATTTTTCATTTTATACAATTTCCATCCATTTATAACACTGGCACTAAGTCCAAAGAAAACAATGGTCACCACCACTTTTTAGAACTAATTCTTACGCGATAATTTGCCACAGCTTGATCAACAAGGTCGACACCACCCATATGCTTATTATAAATTTTTAGCTGTTGTGCCATGGAAACATTCATTTTCTTTTTTTCTGCGGCCCTCAGTCGAGTAGCAGATGCAATACATTTTGTAGAAACTTTGTTACTTGCAACAGTAACAACTTTATTGTCATTCCATTTGACGATACTGATATCTTCATGACATATGTATTCATATGTCCCCCTTGCCGAATTTTTCAAGATTTCTTTGGATGATAAAGGAGCATTTTTCAGCCTGTTTTCTCTCAATGTCCCGGTTCCTGCTATGCCTCTTTTCGATAGCTCTTTCAGCAAGGGAATGCTAGTAAATAAGTTTTCCATGACAACATGTGTCCCAGGTGGGATCTCGCATTTGTCTAGTAACCCAAGAACAATATCGGCACCTTGGCCTAAATCAGATTTACATAATTTTGTAGATGCTCCATAATAAGGTTCGTAATGCAATAAAAGACCATTAGAAGAACATATAATCCAAAGTTTGAAGCCAAAACGTATTGGCTTACCACTTATGAATTGTTTTAGTCCGTGGTGCCCGAAATATGGAATTATAGACTCATCTACACTCAAAATTTTATACCAACAGCATAAAAGCCTGACTTTCAAATGGCAACAATTTATAAAATGCACTTTTATAACAATGATTTAAAAGTCAAAATATTATTTAAAAAAATTCTAATTCAAACGTGAAAGATTTTCGATTTTAATTCAAGCGTGAAATATTTACGATTTTAATTCAAACTTGACTATACATTAGCCGGTTGGTACGGTTTCGTACCAACGATATATAAGTTTTTATATTTTATAATACAAAGCAAAACATGACTTTCGAGTGGCATGAATTTATAAAATACACTTTTAAATCAGTTATTAATAGTCAATATATAATTTTGAGATAAATCCAAAACTCTAAACTTACTATTTTCTATGTGATGTCAGAGGGATATTGTTTCACGACGCTTTCACCTGAGAATAACGTAAAATAACAATAAGAACTTGAGAGCAAATGGCAGAAAATCTATTTTTCCCGCTATCAGTGAAGTATTCTTGAAGCACATGAACAATATTGGACAACTAGACACATTTAGTGCAGAGAAAATAAAATATTCTTAAGCTGGTATGTTTTCGTACCAATAGGCATTAATGGGTTAAGATAAATCTTGCCTGAATTTCCCTGGTTAATATGGAGATTAGTAAACACATTTTAAATTATTGCAAGATTGATCAGTAAAAGTTGTAAAAGTGGAACGCAATACATTGCTCGACATCAGAAAGAAGTCCTTTAAAATTTTGAAGAGTCCAGATTCTTTGGCGAGTGCGAAACGTTTATAGTTTGATTCGCAGATCACTGATTAAAAGAATATTATTTAGAGTAAATCTTTTTCATAAAATCTGCTATGCATTGATATAATTAATGTATTTTAAATGATGGTAAAATTGATCCAGTAATATCACTCAAATTTGAACACATTTCATTCAACTGTAAAGAAGTATTCCTTTGGATTTTTAGGCCAATTTCCTTGACGAAACATTTAAATATTTCATTTAGAGATCTTGTATTGAAGACTAATCAATCGATATTTCTAAAAGTACAGCACAATACACACCTCGTCATCAGAAAGAATTCCCTTGAATTTCTAAACAGTTCGGATACTTTTGCGAGAGAAAACATTTTTTTCTGTCAGAGAGTTTCATTCAGAAAGTTTTCCAAGTTTCATTCAGAGATCACACTTCAAAAGAGTATTATTTAAATAAATATTCTCTTTAAAGCCCGGTAAATATAGACATCTATAAATGTATTTTGAATTATTCTAAAAATAATCTAGTGATGTCATTCAAAGTTCAAAACATTTCAACCAAATCATTGGAAATGATTCCCCTAGAATTTTAGTACAGTCATTTTCCTTGACGAAACATTTAAGGAACATGGATCAACAGAATGGATCTTGATAAATCTTGCCTCTAACTATCTCTCTATGGACATAAATACATGAGTTTTAAATTATCACAAAATTGCTAAACTTGTTGTGACGATTTTTGTTTGCTTTATATTTGTAAATGCCTTGCAGTTCGTCTTCCCACCCATAGTTCACGATTCCTGGAACAGTTGTCGCAGTGTGTGGTGACCGGAAGGCAATCGCCTCGGCCACCCGTCTTGGACATTTTCTGCCGTCTTAGGGGGATCCTGGCCATCATTAATTTTTCTTGACGGATCCACTTGTGGGTTGGGGGATTTGGATGACTTGCTGTTATCTTGGCGAAGTCAGCACTTCTGGTTCTTATATTTGAATAACTAGGTGTATGTGGTGTTCGTCTTCTATTTCTGGCAAGCTTTTTTCTTGTTGGCGTTTTTCAATAGACATGCTTTTTCTGGCACCCCTTGCTTTAAAACGGCTGACCATAGCCGAATTTTTTGGCCACGCCCTCAGGACAAAGGCTCCCGAGGGAGTGGCCCAGGTGAAGCCGAGCACCACCTTTCATGTTGACGAATTTTGGAGAGAGAGAGTGGTTTTCCCGCTTTTCACAGGCTAAGAAGGTATGTGCAATTGTGCAATGTACTGATAGGACCAATAAAGTTTCCTTGCAAAATACATGCACGTGTGTTTTGTTGCTCCGGAATCCTTTGCAGAGCATATGTTCTTTCCCGTTGAACACAACACAATGTAGAGTGCAATGAGAAGAGCAATATCGCCGAAACAAACTGATATTACTGGAAGTGCCTCACAATACCTATCACATCGTCAGGCAGAATTCCGATGGATTTTCAGCCTCCTCAACAAAACAATTATATATATACTGCTCAAAACAATTTGGGGAGCACATGGTTTTAACGAAATTACGCAAATACTTACACCGATAAGTAACATAAAATAAATCATCTATAATTTAAAGCCTAGCAGGAAACAGAAGAAGAAAACTTTATATGCAAATCAACGTGCATGACGTCAAAACCCAAAAAATTAACATAAGGGCGGAAAACGGGATCTTGCAGAAACGTCTGTTTCACTGCCTTAACTGTGAAATTCGATTGCTCAGTTATTCGTTTTGAGGAAACGTGACTTGAAAATGTCTCAACAACATGATTTACCGGAATCCATGGCATGGCGTATTATAGGCAGACTTGAATCCGGGCAAACACAACGTAGTGTCGCGGACGCTGTTAGAGTCGCCAGAAGTATCGTTGCAAGGCTGTTGAATCGATTCCAAGAAACAGTGAATGTTAGACGTCGACCAGGGCAAGGTCGGCCAGGCGTCACTACAGCAACTGATGACCGGTATATGCTGTTAACAGATCGTCGAAACAGAACAGACAATGCTACTCAGCTGCAAAGACAGTTGCTCTTGGCAACAGGATGAAGGGTGTCCAGCCAAACAGTACGTAATAGGCTTCATCAGGGAGGTCTCTATGCACGTAGGCCAATTGTCTGCATTCCGTTCACCTCACGCCACCGTGCGGCCCGAAGAAGATGGGCTGCTGAACATCGAGATTCGGAGCAACATGATTGGAGCCAAGTGCTGTTTACAGACGAGTCCCGATTCAGTCTGGAGTGTGACACCCGACGTGTTTTGGTATGGAGGGAAAGGGGCACTCGAAATAACCCCACATTCGTTCGTGAAAGGTCACAATACAGACGAGCTGGTTTTATGGTATGGTGTGGAATCAGCGTAGATGGACGTACGGACCTGCATATAATTTGGAATGGTACTTTGACGGCCCGAAGGTATGCATATGAGATACTGAGACCTCGTGTCATACCTTACGCTGCAGCCATTGGAGATTCCTTTGTTTTCCAGCATGATAATGCCAGACCGTATACAGCTCGTCTTGTGGAGAACATGCTTGAAACTGAAACAATACAGCGTATGGAATGGCCAGCGTGCTCTCCTGATCTGAATCCAATCGAGCATGTTTGGAACATGCTCGGACGATGCATTGCTTCGAGACCAAGGCCTCCTTTTACTCTCCGAGACTTGGAGATTGCACTTCTTGAGGAGTGGAACAGTATTCCCCAAAGTCTTATCCTCTAGAGACCCGAGCCTAAAATAATGCCCTTTATTCACAATTTTTTACTTTATCTAGCATAAATAACATTAAGTG
The DNA here is from genome assembly GCA_907164885.2 of Dolomedes plantarius. Taxonomy (NCBI): domain Eukaryota; kingdom Metazoa; phylum Arthropoda; class Arachnida; order Araneae; family Dolomedidae; genus Dolomedes; species Dolomedes plantarius. The sequence continues at coordinate 59,677,859 of OU015497.1, read as the reverse complement.
AAACAAATATAAACAAAAAATTTCAATTCGAAAATTTTAATTATGTTAATTAAGTGGTACCCAAATGGGTACCTTGGGTTTATATACAGACAAAAATTAGTTACTTCTCATGGAATTCTAAGAAACGGTTTCTGTTTTGCAAGCTCAAAAAAAAATTACAGTTAATGCATCTAACTCTGGATTTTCCTTTACAGCCTGAATTGCGGCATTTCTTCTGATTCTGGAATTTGGACTGCACTGTGAAATGCCCCATTTTGTCGTACTTCATATGATTGCTTGGTATGGGAATCATTTTTTGGACGTATTTTTCGCTGAACTACCTTCTTCTAATAATTTTGAAGTTTCTTTAAGAATTAAACTTTCTGAAATTACAAGTTTGAATTGTATCAATTGTAGATAGTCTTTTCTTAGCACCTGACTTTGTTTGCAATGGCGTGTATAGAGTATCATGCATTACACGTTGCCATCTCAAGGAAATGTGCAAAAATACGCATTGGCCATATTTTGGTGCGTGTTGAAATGCGATAGTATGAAATAAATCTATCCATTTGATTTACTCCACCCATATAAGTATTATATGCTTTCACAGCAGCAGGTTGCTTGAAATCTACCTTCCTATTTGCTTCCTTGCTCCATCTGTTGCAAATTCCTTCTGGGTTGATTCAAAATGCACTGGACAACATCAATATCGACTTATTGTCCTTCCATTTGACTAAACAGGCTTTTCCACCTTCACGAGTTCGGAATTTAAAAGAGCCTCTTTCCATATCTCGATCTTGTGGAAAATTAGCTGCAGTACCATCAGTTCGTTTGCTCATTACGGTACCAGTCAAAAAAAAAAAATTCTGGCACTAAAGTAATCAATAATTGGTATACCTGTGAAAAACCTGTCCGTAAAAGATGAAAAATTGATGTTTCTGGCACTCTACTAACTAAATGCTTTACTATAGCTCCTCCTAAACCATAAGATGTCTATTCCTCTGTTGGCACTGCATCTGCACCCGCATAGATAACAAAATCCAAAACTAACCAATCCTGTGTAGTGAGTACAAAATTTTTCAATCCTATAGGATTAGGCTTTGATGGGACATATTGCCTCATTGCACAACGACCAGAAAATGGGATCATCTGCTCATCAGTGGACAAACATTTTTATCCGAGGCAGATCTTTTTCTTTTTTTCCTTTCTGGTTTGGAGCAGCAGGTAGTACCTTTACAGGAGTAATTATTTCTTCTCCATTGTGCACAGTCTTCACTTTCAGGTTCGAAATTCTCAAGGAAATCAGGATCATTAGTATCTGATAATTCTCTAACACTTTTCGCAAGAAGAGCTTGAATTTCCTCTTCTGTCAGATAACGAACTAAAAAAATAAAATAACAATTTTTTTTAGCATTCGAGACCCGAGGTCCCCAATTGGGTACCTTCATTTTGAACATCGTTAATAACACAAATAAATATAAATAATGTGTATTAATTCATGTTTATATAGTGTACCGTACTATATCTCACCCCCAAAAAGTCTGCGTGCGAGTTAAGTCCCCCGAGCTGTTTCTAAGCGCATGCGTCAAGAAGAAAAGAATTGGTGGGGAGAAGGTCATTACCCTTGTGAGAGGGGGGACGCTTGAGAGTGTGGTGATGTGTTTTACTTCTTGTATATAATTCTGTTGTATATAGTGTGTGTGTGTGTTCTGTGCCGTAAATAAAGTTAAGAAAACGCTACCTGATGTCTTTACTAAAGTGAAAGTGTGATTTATTGGCCAAGTTACGGTACAGCTTTAAATGGTGGATAGCGGTGGTACAAAATCCACCGACGATGCAGATGTGAGTTGAATACCTGCCTTCGTTCGAAATGTCGAGTTTGGATTTAGAAGCAAGATCGGTGAGTGCCAAGCAATTTTTTGTTTCCTGTTTGTTGCAGTGGCAAAAGTGAAAATGCTTTTATTGTTCTGATGAAAAGAAATATATATAAGTGTATTTTTCCTTGGGCATCATTGCCATTGAATTAATTAAATGTTTAAGCATCATTGCTCAATTGAAACTTTTGTTTATATTCTTGGCATCATTGCCATGGTGTATTAATGCGAACATCATTGTTCTATTGAAAGAATATATATATATATTTTTTTTTGTTTTGTTTTATTGGGTATCAATGCTATTGAGTTATTGCATCATTGCAAAAATTAAGAAACTAAGTTAGTCATCACAAAGCTCATTTTGTATGATTTTTTTAAAGTGTCGTGGGGCATCAATGCCAACTATTATTATTTCTTGTGTATATATATATATTTGCGTTCTGAAGTGCACAGTTTTTAAAATCTAAGAATTGTCGTAAACGAAATTAATTTGTCGTAATTGTATGTATATCATGCTAACAGGTGGAGCATCATTGCTCAGATAGAAATATTTTAGATATTTTAAATAAGTGTATTTAATTGTGTTAATTATTTTGAAATTGGCATTGAGTGTTGCATGTGTAAAATATATTATGTTACGTACGAATAATTGATTTCAAGGAAATCCAAAGTAATCATTTTAGTTACGTTTCTGAAACAGAAGTAAAGTCAGTTACTTAAATTGAGATTTTATATCGTTTAAAAAAAAACAAAGCTTTACTTAATTATTTTAAGTTTAAGTAAATCTATTTACTGTTGTTCTACTTGGGATAGTGACAAAAGTTATAGTTAGCCATTTTTTATTTGAGCCAGTAATTTCGATTTCTGTTTGAATAGTCCTAAATTTTTTGAGTCTACGAAGCTATTTGCCTACAAATATGGCTTTTCTTGGTCGAGGAAAGAAAGAAGATCTAAAACTTTTAGCTGAAGAATTAGGTTTAGAAGTAAGGGCTGAATTTAAAATTGCCGACATCAAGAACCTGATTATAGAGAGCAAAAATTATGAAGAAGATTTTGTCATGGAACAACTTACGGTAATCATAGACAGCAGGAAAGAACGAGAAGAAGAGAAGAAAAGGAGAGAAGAGCGAGAATTTGAGGAGAAGAAAAAGAGAGAAGAACGAGAATTTGAGGAGAAGAAAAAGAGAGAAGAACGAGAATTTGAGGAGCAGAAAAGGAGAAAAGAACATGAATTTGAATTGGAAAAATTAAGACTTGGAACTGTTGCAAGACCAGTTAGTAGTGAATCCTCCCGTTCGAGAGTTGACCTCCGGCAATTGATTCAAAGGTTTGATGAAAAAGAAAGCGATATTAGCTTGTACCTCCAACTTTTTGAGAGACAAGCTGAATGGGCACAGATTGAGTCTGTAGATTGGGTGTCCCATCTTCTAGGATTGCTTCCCTATGATGTAACAGAGTTGATAGCTCGTGAACCTGCAGAAGACGCTAAAAAGTACGAGCATGTCAAGAATTTGCTCCTGAAGAGGTTCAAACTTAGTCCTGAAAAATTTCGCCAGAAATTTGTTAAGCATCAGAGAGGTGCCGAGTCAACATGGGGGGACTATGTGTATGAACTGGAAAATTATTGCAGAGAGTGGGTGAAGGGTTTAGGAATCTCAACTTTTGAACAGTTACTTAAATTAATGGTAACTGATCAATTAAAACGCCGTGTTCCCGTCGAAATTCGTGATCACTTTATTGACGAATGGATGGAAATGATTTCTCCGAGTGATTTGGCATCAAAACTTGATGCTTATGAAAATGTCAGAGGGAATGTTAGAAAGAAAAATAATCTTAAAAAAACTGAAGAAAGATTTGCTCCGAAGTCCAAACAGAAATTTGCTTCTGACTCTAGAGACAAGTTAGAGAATAACACTCAGGCTAGAGCTGAAGGCCAACAGAGGATAGAGCAACCCAGATGGCCAAAAAGAGATGAAATTTTTGAAAAAAGAAGACGACCACAATGTTATGAATGTGGCTCTTATCAGCACATCAGACCTCAGTGCCCTAAACTGAAGAAAATCCCGGAATCAGCTGCAAGCGTAAATCGAATCGGAGGAGGCGAAGACGAGTTTTTGCTACCCTATACCACGATGGGGCAAGTAAATGGATTTGACATGCCTATTTTACGGGATTCTGGAGCAAGTATAGACATTGTATGCCAAAAATACATCACTCCAAATATGTTTACTGGAGAACATGTATGGGTACAACAACCTTTAGATCTTGCTCCCACCTGTTTACCCTTAGCTGAAGTGAAACTGGTTGGTGACTTTGGAATTGTTATCACGAAGGCAGCAGTAATTAGGGATGAATTAGATCAAGGCAGATATTTGTTAGGAAACAGAACTGCTTCTTTGCTAAATGACATGAAGGAACAAAATGTTCTCCCATGCCAGTTGAATGCAATGCAGACAAGAAGGCAAAAACAGCTTCAAAGAGAGCTTGAAGAAAAAGAAGAAGCGACAACTGAATTAGAAAGTGCAACAGTCCATCAGGAAGATAGTGAGTTGGACAAGAATCAATCATTTCTTCCGTGTATAAAAGAGGATGACCCCTCCCTCTCACTTTTGAAAGTAGATAAGGAGACTTTTGCTATTGCACAGAAGCAATGCAAGGATTTGCAGCCATTGTTTGAAAAGGCAGGTGAAACCTCATCTGCAGATACGTCCAAAGAAATTTATATCGTGAAAGGTAATTTGCTGCTGAAAAGAAAATTTGATAAAACCGGAAAACAAAGGCTATTACTAATTATTCCTGTAGAATATCGAGAGCGTTTAAAAGCTCTATGCCACGAAGGTACTTCAGCACATCTCGGCGTGACGAAGACCAAGGATATTTTGGCAAGACATTTTTTCTGGCCAAAGTGTTTCCAAGAGGTGGAAAATTATGTACGCAGTTGTGATGCTTGTCAGAGAGCAGGAAAACCAAATGACAAAAAGAAAGCTCCAATGAAAATTGTTCCTGTTATTCAAGAAGTTTTTTCTAAAATAAATGTAGATGCGTGTGGACCATTACCTGTTACACCTACTGGGAAGAAATATATAATCACTGCAATGTGTTTATCATCGAAATATCCGGATGCGGTCGCTGTCACAGATATTAGTTCAGTATCTGTTATAGATGCTTTACTGCAAATTTTCAGCCGAATGGGGTTTCCAAAGGAAATTCAATGTGACCAAGGAACATCCTTCATGAGTGCTCTTACAACGGAATTTTTGACACGATTTGGAATCAAGATTGCTCATAGCTCTGTTTATCATCCTCAGAGTAATCCCATAGAACGTTTCCATCGTACGATAAAGCGTATTTTACGAGTTCTTTGCTTAGAAGCCGCACCAGATTGGGAACAACATATTCACTCAGCTCTCTTTGCATTACGAACTGTAACTCATGAAAGCACAGGGTTTACACAAGCGGAGTTAGTGCATGGCAAGAATTTGAGAACTCCCCTGACATTATTGTATGAGAGTTGGTTGCATCCGCCTGAAATTGAGAATACAGTTGTCGAATACGTTTTTGAATTGCTAAATAGACTTAAGAGATGTCAAGAGCTTGCGGTTGAAAAAATGGAAGAGGTTCAAAGTAAACGGAAGACGTGGTATGATAAGAACGCTGTGAAAAGAGAGTTTAAAGAAGGAGATTTAGTTCTCATTTTGGCTACAAATAAAACAAATAAGCTGGCAGTCCAGTGGACCGGACCAGGAACAATTCTGAGTAAGATTTCGGATACTAACTACATCGTCAGCACGCCGAATAAGAAAGAAACGTCCCAAATTTATCATGTAAACCTTTTGAAACCCTACCATTCGAGACCAGAATTGATTAATTTTCTAGATTGTAGCGAAGCTGTTGAACAACCAGAGCTTTACATTGATTTCCCAAGCATGGAGTCAAATCCCAATATTTTTAATTTTGCTGAAATTGTCCAAGAGAGTCAGTTGGAGAAAAGATTGGAATCCTGTCAAATTCAGCAGTTGCAGGATCTTTTATTAAAATATTCTAAATCCTTTTCTAATAAGCCTGGTATGACACATCTGGTTGAACATGACATAGAATTAATAGATGATAAATCGGTAAGAGCAAAACCATATCGAATGTCTCCCAGACAGACTGAAATTTTGAGATGCGAAATTGAAAAGATGTTGCAATATAAAGTCATTGAGGTTGGAGTATCTGATTACACATCTCCCATGATCCTTGTAGAGGTTCCAGGCAGAGATCCAAGACCATGCATTGACTATCGCAGGCTAAATGAAGTCACAAAGACTGAATATTTTCCTCTCCCAAACATCGAAGAAAGAGTAGAACTTGTTTCTTCGGCGAAATTCATTACTGTCCTAGACCTTGCCAAGGGGTACTGGCAGATACCTCTCAGTCAAAGATCGCAAAAATTGGCGGCATTTGTTACCAGTTTTGGAAGTTATCGTCCTTTACGAATGCCATTCGGGCTAAAGAATGCCCCGTACTTTTTTAGCAAAATGATGGCTGAATTATTGCAAGGGTGTGAAGAATTCGCCGTGTCATATTTAGATGATGTAGCAATTTTTTCTAGTGATTGGGAAGATCACGTTAAACATTTAGATAAAGTCCTAAACAGAATTTCAAAATCAAACCTAACAATTAAACCTTCAAAGTGTATGTTTGCACAAGAATATGTCAAATATTTGGGACACTATATTGGACAGAACCAAAGAAGACCTGCCGAGTTAAAAGTCCAGGCTATCAAACAGTTCCCAGCTCCATCTACTAAAACTGAAATACGAGCTTTCCTTGGGTTAGCCGGCTATTATCGCCGATATATTCCCATGTTTTCGGTAATTGCTGCACCTTTAACTGAAGCTTTGAAAGGAAAAAATAAAAGAGGGTGTATAAATTGGTCGCCAGAGTGTGAGTCTGCTTTTCACGAATTAAAAAGGATTCTTAGTTGTCAACCAGTCTTATATGCACCTGATTTTAGTCGAGAATTTTTACTTCAAACCGATGCTTCCGATTTAGGAATGGGAATCGTTCTTTCTCAGGTGGACGACCAAGGAGAAGAACATCCAGTGCTGTTTCTCAGTAAGAAATTCTCTGAAACGGAAAGACGTTATTCTACCACTGAGAAGGAATGTGCCGCTATCGTTTGGGCTGTAAAGAAACTGCATTGTTATCTTGATGGACAAAAATTCAAAATTCAAACCGACCACAATCCATTAGTGTGGCTCAGTACAAATGCCAGCTCAAACCCAAGATTAATGCGTTGGGCATTAGGACTTCAACCATACAATTATGAAGTAGTGCATCGTCGAGGAACTTTACACAAAAATGCTGATATCCTTAGCCGTGTTCCAGGTCCAGATTAAACGAAAAGAAAATTCCTTTCTCACTGTTTAATTTTGTTTATTTTATGAAGTTTATTTTTGTAAAGACTGTTCGTTTTGCTTGTTTTTATTTGCCTAAGAAAAGAAATAGTAGAAAAGGAAGGTTTCTGTTGTAAACAATATTAAACTATTGTACTAATTCCCTAATAATTTCTTCCTGTTATTAGTATATGTTGAATTTTGTGTTATGTACGATTTCTATTACTTATAGTATTTAAGGTATTTTAAGTTTATGTATTGCCACTGTAACTTTCAGCCTTGGCACTGCACTGTTTTCTTCCGCTGTGTTTTGTTTTTCCCTACCTTTTCTCGCAGAACAACCTGCTCGAAAAGTCCTCGGGGAGGAGAGGAGTTGTACCGTACTATATCTCACCCCCAAAAAGTCTGCGTGCGAGTTAAGTCCCCCGAGCTGTTTCTAAGCGCATGCGTCAAGAAGAAAAGAATTGGTGGGGAGAAGGTCATTACCCTTGTGAGAGGGGGGACGCTTGAGAGAAAAGTTCGAGTGTGGTGATGTGTTTTACTTCTTGTATATAATTCTGTTGTATATAGTGTGTGTGTGTGTTCTGTGCCGTAAATAAAGTTAAGAAAACGCTACCTGATGTCTTTACTAAAGTGAAAGTGTGATTTATTGGCCAAGTTACGGTACAATAGTCACTATGGTCTAAACTTTAAATAAATATAACACAAAATGTAAAAGAAAAATTTTAAAGAATAAAAATAAATAGTTTTCTTACCTCTAGTACGTCTAGAAGCCATTTTCAGATTTCCCGCCACTTTAACGGAAGAACCTGACTTCGGATCTGAAACTGGTAGCACCATCTATCAGGAATCGCTTAAAATAGACTTTACCTAGTTGGGTCCCGTCGGTTTCAAAGATGATAAAGGTAATTAATGTTTCTGGGAATGTTTTAAAAAAGGTACCAGTTTGGGTACCGTGGGACTCAAGAGGTTATTGATAACATCATCGCATCCATGGAAAACAGGTGTGCAACAGTCTTAGCTGTTCGAGGAGACCACACGCCATATTAAAAATTTTGCATCATTTCTAAACAATACTTTTTTTATCGTTTACATGTAACCAAATTGTTGCCCTAAATCATCTTTTCATGTTTTTTTCATATTTTCAAAGAATTAAAGCTTAATTACAAATTTTTTTCGTCTTTTTTTCAGTATTGCGCGTTGATATGCGTGTACAATCCACTTTATGCCAATACGTGGCTGTCTCGCACGGTTTTCTTAACTTCTTTGCTTGCTCCCCTAATTTTTTTGAGCAGTGTATATATATATATTGTTATTATATATATATTAAAAGTTCATATTTAGGGATCACACTCACAAAAGTTAGGACCATCAAAATTAATTTTTGGAAATTAGAAGTCTTGACCGAAAGACCGAGGTCATTTCGTTCGAAACCTCGAACTCATTTAAAATAATTAAATAAAGAATTGCAGTAAAATGAACAAAAGGAGATAAGTAAAAAATAATGCTTTTTGTTATAAATTTTTTAAAAGAAACAATGTTTCTGTTTAACGTAATGCTATTATAATACAGACAAAAAATATTCCTTCTTTCCTGACATCTTACTAGTAAATAACAATTTATGACAATTTAAAGCTTTTGATCTCTAAAGTTCTGACGTCCGATGGCGTAGTGGTTAAGAGCGTCAATCTGCCACCCCAGGGGTCCAAGGTTCGACCCTGCGACTGGGCAAGGCCGACTCAGCCTTTCATACCTTGAGTGGGTTGATGGAATGAGGACCAAGCATGCTAAACTCTGGGGGTCCACGTCAGGTTGACCACCTGACTGAGCCATATGCTGTATGTTACCCGAAGACCACGATTTAGAAAGCGGAGATGGGTACCGCCGGCCTTGTTTCACAGCGGATTGTTGCGCCGTGAGTTTAGTTTAGTTTTTAGATCCCTAAATTTATCTAACTTGCCAATATCTTTTAATACCTTTTTTATCCCTTGCTTAATGAAACAGATAAAATTCTTCGCAAGTCATTTTAACATTATATTTCTTCTTCATAGTTTTAGATACAGTTTCCTGTTTTAGCTTATTTCTTTTTTTTAGTCCACCGATTTGTTATTAGAGAAAATTCTCTCTCTACTTGCGTATTATGCACCGATTTGTAGAAATAAAATTCTGGAACTTTTTTTTAGTTCTTGAAAGATTTTTCACCTTCAAACTCTTCAATAAAAAAGTACACTACAATTTATTGCAACTCTGTCTCTCTTCTTTTGCGCACTCGATCCAACATGAATGGTCAATTCACCACCTATGTCGTAGTTCGCCACGATATGTTCAGTCAGAACGTTAAATTATTCTGTAAATACAAAAAATGATAGAACACCGTACATTCTTAAAAAAACTCGGGCATGTTTAAAAAATCTCCCCGGATGACGCCGGAAACCATTAAAAAAGGGAAGTGTCCAGGGAAAAGAGGACGGAAGGCAAGCTTAAAAAGAGTAAAACTTTAGGATATCTTGTCTCTATATACACCAGAGGTTCCCAAACTTAGTTGGCCCACCGACCCCTTTTCAGGAGGAAAATTACTCTCCCCCCTTCTTAATATGTAAGAAATTATAAAAATTTAATTAAATTTATACAACTTAACGCAATACATTTGATGGACTGTAATACAGTGAGAAGGAACGTAATGTGTTTGTAAAGCTTCGAAGTGAATTTCAGCTTGAATATTTCAAAATTCTTGTAAATAATATATTCCATCTTCTGAGAATTCATAAAAATTTGCTATCGAAATTGAATACATGAAAAATATGTTAAACGATACTTCACTTTATAGTTTACGTGAATTATTGTTCTATACTTATTAAAGGAAATATAATCCATAGATATTCCTCCCACAAATTTGAAACTTTTCCAGTTATAAATTTAGAAGAGATATCCGATTGTAACGAAAAGTCCGAAGAATAAAGTTTCACGATTCTACGAATTCTAGATGGTATTTTTTTTATCTTTACCTCTTAAATATTTAAATTTAAACTAAATCAAGAAAACTGGGATTTTATTGGAATTCTTAACAATATATGGCAAAACAGGATATTTAATAGTTAACCATATTTGTCCCATAATTGTCTCTCGATCTTTCCTGAAATTCAGCTTCATTTCTTGTTTCACTTAAATTTTAGAAGTATTTTGAGACTTTTTGATAATAAATATTTGTGATTTAATGATTCTTAATTTTTATTTATAATTCTGTAAAGATTTGAATCAGGACTAAATGGTTTGTGTTCAAATATTAATCGTATCTGACAATACATTAAAACAACACATTACAAAAAATTAAAATACAGACTATACATATTTTATTGAAATTAAATCCATAAAAAATACACTAAAGAAAATTGCACTATATAATTTTTCGGAATTATTATTCTATACTTCTATATTCTATAAGGAAATATAATCCACAGATATCCTTGACAGAAATTTGAAACTTTTCCAGGTATAAATTTGGAGGAGACAACCGATCTTAACGAAAAGTTCGAAGAATAGAGTTTCACCATTCAGCGAATTTTCAGAGGTAAATTTTCACATTTCTCTTTGAAGTATGTAAATTTGAATTAAATCAATGCAAGTTGAATTTTCGAGAAATTCTTAACCATATAAGGGAAAACATGATCTTTTAATGTTAAGTCATATTTGATACGAAAATTTCGTTAGATATATCTTTAAATTTACTCCAATACTTTTTTTACTTAAATTTTAGATGTTTAGAGCCTATTTGATTAGAATTGCTTTTTGATGATTTAAATTTTTGTATGTTAAATCCTGTAAAAATTTTAATCAGGAGAAAATCGCTTGCGTTTAAATATTAATCATATAATTCTGATAGTCAAATATTAATTAAACATACATCCCAAAATATTGGAATCGAAATCGAATACATTAAAAAATAAATTAAACAACACTGGACTGTACAGTTTCTGTAAACTATACTTCTTTACGGAAATGTAATCAACAAATATCCCTGTTATAAATTTGAAAATTTTCTTGGTATAAATTTGGAAGAGATATCGTATTCTAATGAAAAGTTCGGATAATAATTTTTCACCATTCTACTAATAATCGATGGAAGATATTTATATTTCCCACTCAAACAATTAAATTTAAAGTAAATCAATGAAACTTGGATTTTCTTAGATATCGCAACGATATTAGAGAAAAAAGGATCTTTTAATTTTCAACCATATTTGACATGAAATTTTAATTAAATCTTTCTTAAAATTTAGCTCCAATAGTTGTTTCATTTAAATTTTAGAGGTGTCTTGAGCCTATTAGATGTGTTTTAAGATTATTATAAAATTTTTATGTTACACGATGTAAAGATTTGAATCAGGACTAAATGGTTTCTATTATAATATTAATCGTATAAGTCGTATAATAAAAATGTTAATCATATCTCAGAATAAGTTTTTAAAAATTACAAGCGGAATTGAATACAGGAAAAATTGTATGAAACAAAACTGCTCTCTATAATTTTTGTGAATTATTCTACACTTCTCTAAGGAAATATAATCCCCAGATATCCCTGGCATAAATTTGAAACTTTTCCAGGTATAAATTTGGAAGAGACATCCGAGTCAGGAGAATAACGTTTCACAATTCTACGAATTTTCAATAGTGAATTTTTACATTTCCCACTGAAATATTTAAATTGGGATGAAATCAATGAATCTTGAATTTTCTTGGCACCTTCAACGATATAAAGGAAAACATGATCATTTAATATTCAACAATATTTCCCTCGAAACTTTCTTTAAATCTTTCTGAAAATTCGGACCAGTAGTTCCACTTAAATGTTAGAGATGATTTGAGCCGATTTGATTACAAATATTTGTTATTTTTTCAATGATTCCAAATATTTTAAGTAAAATACTTTAAAGATTTTCAATCAGACCTAAATAGTTTATATTGAAATATTAATCTTATAATTCATGTAATCTAATATTAATTATATCTGAGAATACATACAAAATTGAAATTAAAAGTAAATACACGAAAAATTATGCAAAACAAAACTACACTTTATAATTTTTATGAATTACTATTCAATGCTTCTCGACGGATGTATATTCCCCTGATATCCCTGACATATATTTAAAGCTTTTCTAGCTGTAAATTTGGTAGAGACATCCTATCCTAACGAAAAGTTCGGAGAATAATGTTTCAGCATTCTACGAATTTTCGATAGTAAAATTTTACATTTCGCTCTGAAAATTTTAATTTTTAAATAAATCAATGAAAATTGGATTTTCTTGGAATTCTTAACTATGTAATGGAAAACAGGATATTGTAACAAATCTTTTAATATTCAACCATAGTTAACACGAAACATTCTTTAGAGCTTTCTTAAAGTTTAACTCTAATACTTGTTTCATTCAAATTTTAGAGTTGCTTTGATTAGAAATTACTAGACTAGAAACTTTATTAGAAATTAGCCTATTTGATTAGAAATGCGTACATAAACAGACATGTATACACATATATACACGCACGCACGCACACACAAACATATATGTATGTGTGTGTGTACATATATATATATGTATGTGTGTATATATATATATATATATATATATACACTCAAGAGCCAAAACATTATGACCACCTGTCAATAACGAGTTGGCCCACTTTTGGCGCGCAACACAGCTTCAACCCGCCTTGGCATGGATGCCACAAGTCCTTGGTAGATGGCCGGAGACAGATTGTACCAGATGTTTAAGCAACGGTCACGCAAATCGGAGATATTGCGAATTGGTGGTCTTTGAACTCTGAGCTGCCGTCCCATCACATCCCAAATGTGTTCTATCGGATTGAGATCCGGTGAGTTAGGCTGCCAGGACATTAACTGGAATTCAGCATCATGTTCCTGGAACCACTCCAACACAATTTTAGCCTTGTGACACGGGGCGTTGTCCTGTTGGAACATTCCATTTCCAGCTGGAAAAAAAGAGGCCATGTAAGGGTGCAACTGGTCCGCAATGATGTTCAGATACCCTGTAGCATTCATGGTCTGCTCTACCACAACCACGGGTCTCAGACACGCCCAAGAGAACGTCCCCCAAAGCATAATACTGCCACCACCGGCCTGTGTATCACCTACTGTACATTGAGGGAACAACAGTTCGCCTGGAAGACGGCATATCCTGACACGGCCATCGGCGTGATGAATGACAAACCGTGATTCATCTGACCAGGCAACTCTCTCCCACTGATCCATGGACCAGTCGCGATGTTCCCGGGCCCAGCGCAGGCGCAGTTGGCGATGACGCTTGGTCAGCAAAGGCACACGAGTGGGACGTTTGCTGCGTAGCCGCATATCCAAAAGTGTCCGCTGAACAGTGTGCTGTAATACTATTCTACTTGGCCCTGCATTGTATTGGGCTGTCAGCTGAGCCACTGTCTGGCTCCGGTTTTGCTTCACTATGCGAGACAGTCTCCGACGACCTTTTTCTTTAAGAGCGTGTGGACGTCCAATACCATGTCGTCTACTTTTGGTTTCACCGTCATTCATCTACTTTGCATAAGTACTAACAACTGTAGGTCACGAACAACCTACGAGTAGTGCAGTTTCAGAAATACTTGTTCCGAGCCTTCGAGCCATTACAATCTTCCCTCTATCAAAGTCGCTTAGATCCTCAGCCTTTCCCATCACACATTTGATGAGCTATTAAGAACTCCCAATTTTCAAATTGGAACGATTCTAGTAATTTTTTATTTAAATGTATGTCTAAATGTTGATTTTAGAAACTGCATAACACTATTTTATGTAAATACCAGGGCATCATTGAGCGAAATATTACCAATTTTAAGAAAAAACAATCCAGCTGATTGCCCAAAATCTAGTTTTCTGAATTTATATTCAAATCATCCCATTCACAAGCTTGTGTTACTGCATTTCTATTTATCTTCTTCTAATTTATTGTTGAATTATGTTTAACTAAAAATAAAAGCACAGAGTTAAAGTCCAAAATGATTGAAATTCCAGGTAATTCAAAGTCAGTAGGCGTTTAAAAAAGTTTTATTACTGTCTTATTACACGCATGATTTAACATTAGGTTTTATTTAGGAGTCGAAAACTAAATTGCAAAATTAATTTGAGATATATCTACCAGGTGGCTCTCTATTTGTAACAAAAGACAACGCTCCTAATAAGAATCATTCAGTATGATGACCATCATTCTCAGGCAACACCTGAAGACAATAGTACGGACTGATGTAAGCTGTATTCTGAGAGTATCAAGAGGACGCGCCTTCCATCATATTATAGCGGAATAATCGCAAAGGTGCAGTTGTTAATTGAGAATTAAAACAATAAAGCTCCACCAACAGTGACCTACATGGTAAGATCAACATGGTAACTTTATTGCCGTCACTAGTTCTTGTCTTTGAATTTCCTTTCATAGCGGTTACGTTTGTAGGTACGTCCATCCGCGCTCCGCGCCATTTCATGTACTATTTGTTATTAATTATGTAAATTTTTACTGCACTTGCTGATTAAGAATTGCGACGATAGTACGGACTGCTGTAAGCTGCATTCTGTGGGTATCAAGAGCTCCTTCTATCATATAGCGAAATGATCGCAAAGGTCCAGTTGATAATTCAGAATTACAACAATAAAGCTTCAACAACAGTGCCCTACATGGTAAGATCAATATGGTAACTTTATTGCCGTCACTATCTCTTGTCTTTAAAGTTCCTTTCATAGCGGTAACGTTTATAGGTACGTCCATGCATGCTCTGAGCCATTTGGTGGACTATTTGTTATTAATTATGTAATTTTTTTGCCGCACTTGCTGATTAAGAATTAAGACAATAAAGCTCAATCTACAGTGCCCTATAAGGTAAGTCCAACATGATAAGTTTCTTGTAGTTAATAAATCTTGTTGTTTCTGCTGTTCCTATCATAGCGGCCAAGATTATAGGTAAGTCAATGCGGGTTCAGAGTCCTCTGGTGGACATATTTGTAATCAATTATGTAATTTTTTTTACCGCACTTGCTGATTCAGAATTAAGACAATAAAGCTCTACTTACGGTGCCCTATAAGGTAAGAGCACCATGAGAAGCTTCTTGCCGTTACTAATTCTTGTTCTCTTTGCCTTTCCTTTCATAGCGGACAAGATTATAGGTAAGTCAAAGCGGGTTGAGAACACTCTGGTCGATATATTTGTAATTAATTATGGAAACTTATATAAAAACTGGCGTTACATCATGCGTTAAATATCTATTCGTTGATTATTCACCGTAATAAGTTTTTTTTAATGTTTACTGACTTTTCAATCAACGGTTATTTTCATAATATTAAAAGAATGAAACATTTTCATAAGTGTTACCCATTGTAAAGAATCTATAAAACTATTTCTAGAGACAGGAAAGAACTGGTTTAAAAGCAAATAGATAACTTTGGAGAAAGTTAACCTTAACTTGAAACTTTAATATAAATTAAAACTTTAAGGATAAAATAACATATTCTGGTACTTCTCCTCTCTTACACATGCTAATTTTCATTCCGTTAAAGAGTTATATGTTCCTGCAGTACTTCTTTAACAGTTTCACAGAACGTATATGTTAATGACTGTTACAATGCACGGGATTTAAATGGAAAAAATACGTCATGCATATCATGATTTGAATGAATAGAGAATCAAAGCATTTCACCGCTGAAATAATAATAATGATGAACTTTTTAACATAAATTGTGAATCCTGCTTCATCCTTAGTAAACTTTTGAATTAAAAAAAAGAAAAGTTGATTTTTCTCCAGGAACAAAAATGATATGCAAGGAATTAAGCATTTACTTAACATTTCATGCTTGCTTAAATTATTTATTTCTTCCCAAGATAGAGCTGCAACCATTAAACATAATGCGAGCTGCCATGTTTTAGCGCCACGTCTGATTTATGAAGATTGATGTTTGATATTTTTTAGACGACCTAAAATACTGCTGAAGTGCAGTAAACTTTTAGTAAATCGATGAATATCGAAGGTCAAACTGTGAACGTCAAAACTAATGTTTAAAGGTTAACTCCTTTGTTTAAGAAAATGAACATAATTATGGTTTAAATGTTACTTTAGAATATGCAAATACACACACACACACACACACACACACACACACACACACACACACACACACACACACACATATATATATATATATATATATATATACATATATACATTTGTAACATGCCAGGTCAGACCCAACAAAATCATCGAATTAATGAATTACAGACCTGACATGCCACATCGAAATTACGTATCGTAGGCCGAGTAGACACAAAAATGATGGAGCTATTTAATCTCGAACATTTTTCATTAATCTAGCAACGAAACCTCTTCACTGGACAGTTACAGAATCCAGGAAGCGTCATCTCTCTGACCACAGGCCCTTATATAACTTTTCATAGACGACCTGGCATGTGACAGTGCAACGAGCAGCGATTCGCTGTGCCTGGATCTCCGGGATATAAAACTTATATAATGAAGTGGGATTATCTCCAAATTTACGAAGATCGTATAGTATCTGCCAAAACAACCCTTTATTCTTAAAATGAAAGCGAACTACGTAATTAATCTACGCACGAGGAAATTTAAAATGAATTTCGAATTTTGAAAGGTTTTTGGGGTTTTATATCTTATATATATATATATATATATATATATATATATATATATATATATATATATATATATATACAGGGCCCGATTTAAAAAATTTTGGACTATAGGCACAACTCGGGATGGGGGCCCCCTAATTCTGTTGTGGGCGTAAAATTTCCAAAATTGACACACACACACAAAATATTCATGAATCATTGTGAAAGTGCCATTTTACCAAGAATTGGCTATTTGAAGCGTAGAAGCCTAGAACATTATCAAATAACAAAAAGCAATACAACATATTCATTAAAACACCAATGCAGTGGAACCAGAAAAACTTCTTAATACCTTATATACACTATTACATACATATGATGAACTATACATATAACTATACATATGATGAACCAATCAATCAAATTTGAAAAGATATATAAAAAAATTGCTATTAAAAAGGGTAAAATAAAAAAAATTGAATTGGGAATTTTTTCTTTCTTTTAAAATAAAAAAAATTTGGGGGGCCCCTAGGTCGGGCCTATCGGCCCTGATGGAAAATCAGGGCCTGTATATACATATATATATATATATATATATATATATATATATATATATATATATATATATATATATATATATACTAGCATTATTGCCCGGCGTTTCCCGGGTAGATATATATATATAAAATATTTCATGCATTCCATCAAAAAAATACTGGGCTGCACTCCCGCTCTTCATGTTCATCTGGCCAGACAGAATGCGCTTAGCGCGTTTCTACTGAAATGATATACAAACAATAAGAAATAAAGAAACTTTGAGCCTGCGGAACTTCGTCTGATTTTATTGAGAATTAATAACACCGTGTTGCGTGATTCGCACGTTTGGATTGAATAAGTTTACTGTTAAATTATATTTGTTAGATACTGTTCAATTAGATTTAATAAGATTTTTTTGATCCACTGTTTAATAAGAAATAAGTTTTATAATTTACATTTGCCTTTATTATTTATTTTTCCCTTAAAAACGCACTTTTTTCCATTTCACCCAAGAGGTTAAGTGCAAGATTCGTTATCCCCTTTATTTAATCAAAGTAAGGCTTGATTCCCCATGAATCCTTTTTCCTTAAGCTTGTATGTTTTGTAAGAAAAGTTTTGAATCAGATGTATTACCTGTGAGTAATGTTCTCAAAGGCTCGGGTGGTTCTTGAATTGTAGGCAATTGTACTTTCCCATTACTGCAACACATAGCAGAGCCAGGAAAGTTGTGTTTATCTGGGGAGCCAGAGCCCTCTTTCTCCCGCGCATTGGAATTTGACCCCCCCCCCTCCGTCATCCTCAAACCACCCCTCTTAACGCAGCTGGTTGAGGGAAATCCACAGGGGGTAGACGCACCTCTATCGGTCACAAAAAACATTAAAAAATTAATTAAAAGAAAACTAATTGAGCCCCAAATTTCGTTTTTCCTGATTTAAGTTTCTCGGGTACAAAACATTAACTGTGCCGAATTTGGTCCCTGTGGGTGAAACAGTCTATGATTCTATAGCGGTCAAACAAACAGACAAGCTCTTTTATATATATATATATATATATATATATATATATGACATTCGTCTTATATCCACGTTATGTTACTCCCTTTTAACTTTTCCCTAATATAATTATTGATATAGCATTCAGTGAATAAAGGCCTGTGGCAAAGAACTACAATTAAAATACACCTAGGAGTTTTATTTCCGGATATAGTTAATCTCAATTCAATCTGTGCTAATTATCTGACAAGTCATGTCAACCCTCGTGATGCGTGACCATCCAAGATCGAAGATAATCCCTCTCTAATTTAAAGACCCTTTGTTTCAAACTACACTCAACGCTCCATGACGCATTCATGACGTTGCATCGAACATAAAGAGGGGGGCGTGGTCAAATTTGATACTAAATTTAGATTCTCCCTATGGTTCTTCTTCCAACCTCGTAAATTAAGTTCAGTTCTAAAAGCGGGGATTTCCCGGCTTCACCCAAAGCATCCCGAAATTCAACAAATAGTGATATTTAACGTTAGAAATTAGATTTTTCTGAAGCCCCCCTGTAAATTATCTTACTTATTCCCTTTTATATAATTAATTCTTAGCACACACACACACACGCATATATATATATATATATATATATATATATATATATATGTCGAACCCTCTTCACTTCTACGGGTTCACTTCTGGTTCGTTTCGTAATTAGACGTTTGCAATGGTACACAAGTAAATTTTCACATAAGTAAAGTCACAGAGTTCAGTACCACACCAGTGAATATTCAAAGTTTTATTTTCTTTTGCAAGCACAAACACAACACTAGTTTATCTACAAACTTATTTTACAGTATTATATAGAAAAATCTAACTAGGTCAATCATCTAGATTCTGACTGCTATCTAACAAGGTCTAGTGCGTCTTATAGATCTGAATACACCCACGCACTTTACTCTGATCTGCCCGACTCTCTCTAGAGCCAATAACCGCAGACTAAAAAAAAAACCACACGCCTTCTCTCTCGTGGGCACAAGCAATCTCTCTCACGTCCCCCTGACTTCTGCTCGGGGTACCGTCAACAATCTCGAATCCCTTATCGAGCCGGGGTCATTGCCCTACCTCCCTGCTTTCTCGAGAGGAAAGTACAGGGACAAAAAAAAAACAGGAGTTGACGCGGTAGACACGACACCTTCCCCCCAAGATGGTGGTTGCAGATGCAATCTGCAAACACACATCTGACAATTACCTGTCTACCGGCCTTTACACACAATATTCTATTTACCAAAATTTCACAATAATAATAACAATAACTACAAATGACATAAATCTCAATAATAATAATAAACAAAATAAACACTCCTAGCACTAAACATAATCATAATTACCAATATTTGGAACTATATTTCCAAAACTATTAATAGCTAACGATACACAGGTAAAATAAAATGAAATACTAATATCAAAATGGACATCTTCATAACCATGAATTAAGTAAAATTACGTATGTAACATAAAATGAAATATGAATAATCAAAATGCCTATCTTCATAACCCTGAAATAACTAAAGATAACAGAATAACATCAATTAGAAATAAAGGAAATGCGCTTCTTACCAGACTGGACACCACGTAAAATAGATTTATCGCTTAACTACATAATATCGATACCCGTTAAGATACTGCAACTAAGAAAGAAAGAAAAATATTGTTAAAACACTACATATAAAGAAAAGTATTTAAAAAGTTCCACACTAAGTCCATCGTAAAAGTTCGTGATTTCTGATGGTTAGTCCTCGACTGGAAGACACGACACAACATCTGCGTTTGCCAGTTTCGCTCCTGGCCGATCCCTATAATAATTGCACAAACCTAAAAGACTTCGTAACTGTGTTTTCGTTTTGGGATGTTCAGTACAATAACTGATTTCACCAGCCTTCTTTATGCTTCTTTCTTCCAGACAACCATGCTTTTCCGGGGTATTTCTTTGCCTTTTAGAAGACCTGCTTTTGGGTTCTACTTTACGCTTAATAGAAAGCGTTTCTGCAAACACTGATTTGTTATCTTTCACATCTTGGCAAATTGACTGCTGAGCATTTTCAGCATCAATGCTTGATTTCTGTGCTAAATGCAACACTTTACTTCTTCTATCGTAAGGCAATACCAGCTGCATCTCTGTTTCTCCTAATATTCTATCTCGATGGAAATTGAGTCCGTCAATGGACACCAAATTCTCTTTCTTTCGTTTTAAAATCCCTCTCACGGATTCTAAAGAGCCGCATTTTTCTTGTTCTTCTCTAAATTTCGGCGATTTCGCACCGGGCATTTTAGTTTCGTTATCAGAAGCCTCATTATTTCTTGACTCACACATCTTATTTTAAGATTTCAGGCTCCCCCTCCGCATTTCGTTGACCTCTTTCACCCCCGAGTGGAGGGTCGCTATTTTCTCCCTCGCAAGGCACTCCCTGTTCCTCAGCAAGAGGAGTTCTTGTTTCACAATCTTCACCCCTGCTGTGTTCGCCGGCGTTCACAAGCAATTGATAAATGCTGGGGAGTAGGAGAAATGCGACGTTCAATTTATCGGTAACGGCAACGAATATTTCTATGGGATGGAAGATCCTATTCCCATGCTTTTTCGTGTGTAGACTAATTGGCACCTTGCAGATTTTTGCCTCGATTTCCTCTCCAAAAGCTGAGGCAAGATCTATTCTTCCATTCGTCTCAGTATTCGACACGTATGATGTATGCAAGAGAGGAATTTGTGATCTGCTATCCAAAATCGCTTTAATTTGGTGTTCATTGATCAGAAGTTCTACATACTCCAAAGGTTCAATCGGGATTTTTGTTTGGAAATATTTCACTTCCACCTTTGCTACTAATGGCTCGTCACTATTATTTCGATGTTTATCTGGTACAGTATTGGCCTCATGCGAACTTCCCAAATCTTGTTGTTTCTTCCCACAATCACGTGCGAGATGTGTATTCGAGCCACACACATAACAATATTTGCTTCTATATTTCGAAAAGGTTTCAGCCTTTCTAACATTTTCATTTCGCATATGAGGTGGTATGTATTTCCCCTTCTCAGGTATTGTACCGACATGTTCTGAATTATTTCGCGTATAATTTGAATCTGGGTAGGCTTGTTTATGTAACGGTTTTCATCGAGCTACGTAAAACGTATCACATTCCCTTCCGAGATCAATTGACGGAAACCACCCATTACCTTGTCGCACACCTATGTGAGTTTGTGCTTCTTGATCGAGTGTGGAAAACAATTTATCCGCAACCATCAAATCGCATACGCTTTTGTAATCTTTGCAGTTTCTTAGACTTAAATAGTATTGAAAGGTCGTACTGAGTCGCGACGCAAATTGTACATGGGTCTCCATTGAAAACCGTTTCGCTCGTCTAAAATTTTCCAAACAAACTTGTGCAGTTGGTTCGAACTCTCGTAACACTATTGCCTTTAACGATTCATAATCTTTAATTTTTTTGTCATCAATGTAAATTAAGATGTTTCCTGCTTTCTCACCCAATAGATTTATTAGAACTTCTGCTTTATGTTCTTTCGCTTCTTTTTTTGTTGAAAAAGCACGTTCTAGTGAGGCGAAAAATAGATTCCACAACTCAGGCTTATTAGGACAGGGAATGGTCAATACTTTTACACTTTTAATAATATTTACAAGACATCTATCCTCGTTATCGTCTTGCGTATTCGCTGTATTTATGTTCGCGTTTTGGGCCCTTATCATTTCTAATTCATGTTGTCGTTCCTCGTGTTTTTTTTCTATCATCTACCGCGGTAATTAGGTTCTGTTTAACAAATTTTGGACCATTCTTATATTTTTCAGATTCATAAATTAAGTTTTCCAGTTCGGTAATCGTTAAATTCGGAGTTACTTCTGCTCCACATTCTCCGGCAACTACTTTTATATCTTCTTTTTTAAGTTCTTTGATAGTCCACATCTTATTTGAAATTATTTAACGGATCCCTCAAAATATAATCTTAAAGGCTTCTCACCATGTCTGACGACTCACTCACTTATCCACCAATCCAGGTATCCAAGTCCACAGGTGCTGTCGGTTGCGACAGTGTCGAACCCCTTCACTTCTACGGGTTCTCTTTGGTTCGTTTGTCAAGACGTTTTCAATGATACACAAATAAATTTTCACAGCATAAAGTTCGGTACACACCCGTGAATATTCAAAGTTTTATTTCTTTCGCAAGCACAAACGCCGCTGTCTACAAACTTATTTACAGTATTATACAGTCAATTAACTATTTCAGTCATCTCCCAATGACCTAACAAAGACCTAGTGCGTCTTCGGGGTCTCAATACACCCACGCACCGTATTCGTCTGCCCGACTCTCTCAAAAGCCAACACCGCAGACTAAAAAAAAACCACACGCCTTCTCTCTCGTGGGCACAAGCACTCTCTCCCACGTCCCCCTGACTTCTGCTCGGGGCACCGTCAACAATCTCGAATCCCTTATCGAGCCGGGGTCATTGCCCTACCCCCCTGCTTTCTTGAGAGGAAAGTACAGGGACAAAAAAAAATAGGAGTTGACGCGGCAGACACGACAATATATATATCTATATATACATTCGTTCAGCGGTTGTCCAAAATAATAGAAACACCTTGTAGATGTAGGTGTTTCCATAGAACGCTCCTAATATGGCGTTGGAGCATGTTTGGTATTTCAAACAGCTTGATCCTGCCTTGGAATAGACACATACAAGTCCTGGATGGTGAAAAGTGGTTGTAACGGAACCAACCATAAATAAATAAGCAATATTTCGGATAGACCGCAAGAGGACCTTCCCAGCACTTCGTACGGCCAGTAAAAAAGTTTTTGGAAAACACCAGAACCACTGATGACTGTCTAGCTGGAATGTGTGTGAAAAGGGAATATGTCCCCATGCTTTTCATGCCAAATCACTGCAATCGCATACTTTACACAGTTCTAGAAGCTTAGGTAAGAGATAATGAATTTGTATTAGCAAAGTATTTGGTTTCTAGTTTTTTTTATTATCTGTAGCACCGTGACGACCATGAATGCTGATTTTAGCGTTAGTGGTAGAAGGATAATAGGATCTTATTCTGTTTTCCAATACAGACCACAGTGACTCGATGGTGCGTAAATCTAGTGATTGTTCATGTCAGGGAAGATGTACAACTTCATTATCATATTCTTGAAACTACAATTTAAAAGTTCCTGCTCTGTGAATACAAGCGCTACCATTCAATGGCTTATGGTACTGGAACCACTGTTGTATACGTTTTGCGTTCATCTGTGGCACAAGGTGTTTTAAAAAGCAGCTCTGGTGTAAATATTTTTATTATACAGTGTTCTTTTCCCTGTATGAATCGATAATGGGTACATGGATACTAAATAGAGTAGTGAACTTTGTCCCAATGGTCTTTCTATTTGGCGCAAAAACCATCTTTAAAGTCCCTCTGTCTATGTCAGTAAGTTTCATTTTCCTTCCACAATTGTCTCTCGCAGACAATGTTTTACCTCGAACTTTGTACGCTGTCATGAAGTTAGACACAATACCTCTCGATATCCACTATAACTTTGCAAATGGAGTTATTGAAACACCAAATAGGCTCTAACCTACAATTTGCACTTTTTTGAAACTCTGTCAGGTTGTTCGTTTTGTCTTCAGCTTGAGCTAATTTTTGAAAACCATATATTAAATTATAGTCAAACTCAGCCTTGGGTAATTAAGCTAAATGATTTCACACACACCCACAAACACAAAAAGTGGTGGCTATTTGTGCAATCATCTCTATAATCAGCAGGAACGGAATGCAATTTTAAACCAGAGAAGTTCAATTATTTTGGACTGTCATATGGTAAAGGTGATAAATCCGGTGATTATGCTTAATCGCCTATGATTATGCATAATCACCAACGATTTCGGTCAATATGATAAAATTATTTCGAATATTGCAAATTTTTCTTATATCCCGGAAATTATGCATAATCGGCAGTCTAGGATGGTAAATTTAGTAAATAATGCATTCTCGTCGAGTCATTTTTATTTTAAGAAAATATCAGAGCTGAATTTTATTGTAGCCAAAGTAGGTAAGGTTTGATTTGGAGCGCTACGATCAACTTTTTGCTTCCGGAGGGCTAATTAGACCGGAACCTACAGTTTTAAGCCGGTTCTGAACGGCTACAAACATCCATGCCAACAGTGGAACTCGAATCCATAGGATCTGAACGAAATGCCAGGACCCTAACAATTCGGCCATCACCTGCGTAACCAAAGTAGGGGGTACAGTAAAGCTAAGAATACCAGAAGCGGACCGAGCAAGAAGAGATCTGTGGAATATATTGTCAATAATATTAGCTACAGAAAATGATGAGTACTTTCTCTTGGGGACAAAGGGGGTCATCTTTCACAATTGTTAATAAGTTTGAGCTATACGATGAAGAATTTCTTACCTTAGAGAAAGTACTGAATACCACTTTGTTTCTTAGGGACCGGGCAGGAAAAGTATCAATTTCCGGAAGTCAGGGATACCAAAGGTCCTATTGTAAAAGAAAGTGTAATTCAGTCAAGATCAAATGCAAGAAAAATGAAAAATTATGTAACTCAAAATTTCAAGTTAGTTTTCCATGTTTAAATAAACGGTAAGAATTATTAGATTTTTATATTTTTTCCAGCGTTTTTTTAAAAATCTTTTTGGCTTAATTCTAATACTCAAGCTAAAACAGTTTTTTCTTAATTGCCTGAAATTCATTAAATTGTTTCTAGTATTAGTAAAACGAGAAAAGAATTATTGGTTCATTTATTAAAATTTATTAGATCTATAAGTTACTTTACTGAAATGACAAAAGGTTGGAAATTTCATAATATTGATCAAATTTATGAACTACAATTTGGAAATTACGCAAAAATCTCTTTGAATGTAATATATTCAGCAATATTTCTCAAACTTACAAAATTCTTTTTTGCGGATACACATAATCGCCAGTAAAAGCAAGAAATTCTGGCATATTTATCAAATTTACCAACTTTATTTGGGAATTATGTAAAGTCACGGGCAAAGTGAGTAATTCAGGGAAAATTGTCAAATTTGCTAACATGAATAGTGATTATTCATAATAACCGGTGATTATGCATAATCACAGGTTAATCACTTTTACTGTACCATATGTATATATATATATATATATATATATATATATATATATATATATATATATATATATATATATATATATAAAGAAAGAGAGTTGTATTTGCTCAGCGTAGGATTGAGTCAATGAACCCACCGAGTTATCGAAAAAAAACTTAATATGTAATAGTATTATATGCTATAAAAAGATTCAAAAAGAATTGGAAAAGTAATTTACTTATTTACCAAATCAACTTTATAACTTATATTTTTAACACGGTCAAAAAAAAACTCCCTAAGCTATCACACTTTGAATTTTCTACATTATATGCTTGTGGAAACAACCTGATGCAGGCCTCGCGTTTTCAAGCATTTTAGTCTATGCATTTATTTCAATATATGTCAACCTTAAAATCGTTTTCCTATACACCTATGCATCTAGGTATTACATTTTTTTGGAGCCTGGATGTTTGAAATTGAAATGCACTTAGAAAAATTTATTTTTTCCAGCCACTTTTGTGGCACCTGCGACCAGTTCAAATAAACTTTTTACGGGGGGACTGAAACAAGGCCGCTTGTCTATCAAGAAAATACTGAAGGCAAATCGGAATATAATATTTTTCCTTTCCGTTTTTTTAAATAATGTTTTCCCTGCCCATTTTTTTAGGATCTTGCGTCTGGCATTGATTCAAAAGTTCTGGCAGAGTACATGAAGAAACGAGAAAACTAAGGCGATCTATAATTTAATAACTATAAAATTTTGCTGTTAGAATGAATCTCTAACATTTACTCATGAATAAAGGTGCTAAAATTTAGGACTCTATAGAAAAAAAAAGTTGACCATAATATACGTAGCTACGCCTTATTTGAAACAATCAATAAAGCAAGGTTGTAAAAAAAAATTAAATTGGAATAATCAGTGCTTTAAAGGATACACATACAATTTACAAATTCGATGAATATAATTGAGTTTTTATCCAAAATAGAAATAACTTATTAATGTTATGGTGCTTCAGTCTTTTTCAAACATTTTTCATGTATTTTATTTTATGTTTCACTTTATTTGTTGTATATATTATTTATCGTATTGTGTCGTTCATCTTTTCATCCCCAGATGGCGTCATCTTCCTTATAAAAACTCAGGCGTAAATTGACCGCAATGTGGAATATACGCAAAAACACTTTATTCTTATGAAACAAACAACAAAGTATGGTTGAAAAAAAAAGGAAACTGAAATTACCAAATGTTTAAAGTAAAAAAAGAATATACTTATAATTTACAATTATAATCAGGAATAATTACTTTAATTTGTATCCAAAATGAAAATGGCTTATTAATGTTATGAAAGTATTTTTTATGGATATTCATTATAATATACTCATTTCTTCATAAGAAATGTATCTGCATCTTATTTTATTTTTAACTTTTATTTATCGCATATAAAAAACTGATCTTCAACACTCTCTTTTTGTTGATTCCCAGTCTCTTATAATACACAACTAGAAAACAATAATGCAACATAACAACGCACAAGAATACAATAATATGATACAGTCATCAACAGTCCCTCATTTTTTATAACAATCTCTTATTGTGTCGTTCATCTTTTCTTCCCCAGATGGCGTCATCTTCCTTATAAAAGTCCCTTCGTAAGTTGACCGCAATATATGTAAAAACACCTCACTAGTTTGAAACAAACTACTAATTATGTTTTTTTTTTAAAGATAAAACTGAAATTTCCAAAGGTTTAAAGTAAAAAGAAATACACTTATAATTTATAAATATAATCAGGAATAATTACTTTAATTTGTATTAAAAAAGGAAATGGCTTATTAATGCAATGATGTTTCTTTTTTTTTATAAAAAAAGTTATCTGCATTTTATTGTATTTTTAACTTTTATTTATCGCATATAAAAGAAACTGATATTCAACACTTTCTTATTGTTGATTCCCAGTCTCTTATAATACACAACTAGAAATCAATAATGCAACATAACAACGCACAAGAATACAATAATAAGATACAGTCATCAACAGTCCCTCATTTTTTATAACAATCTTTTATTGTGTCTTTCATCTTTTCTTCCCCAGATGGCGTCATCTTTCTTATAAAAGTCCCTTCGTAAGTTGACCGCAATATATGTAAAAACACTTCACTCGTTTGAAACAAACTACTAATTATGTTTTTTTTTAAAAAGAGAAAACTAAAATTACCAAAGGTTTAAAGTAGAAAAAAAAATGCACTTATAATTTATAAATATAATCAGGAATAAATACTTTAATTTGTATTCAAAAAAGAAATGGCTTATTAATGCAATGATGTTTCTTTCTTTTATAAAAAAAGCTATCTGTATTTTATTGTATTTTTAAATTTTATTTATCGCATATAAAAAAAACTGATCTTCAACACTTTCTTATTGTTGATTCCCAGTCTCTTATAATGCACAACTAGAAATCAATAATGCAACATAACAACGCACAAGAATACAATAATAAGATACAATCAATAGTCCCTCATTTTTTATAACAGTCTCTTATTGTGCCGTTCATCTTTTCCTCCCCAGATGGCGCCGTCTACCGTATAAAACTTCCTACTGGGAGAAATTCTTCCGTCACTCAACTGATCGTCCGCGTACAGGAATATTATGAGGTCTACCATAGAAATAGATATTTTTAAAGGAACAAAAGTGTCATTTTAGTTATTTTTTTTCTTTCAATATACTTCTTTGTAGTGTTCGATGAACATTTATTTCAAAAGACGCTTTTTTATTTTTTATTTTTATTTAAAAGCATCACTTGATAACTCTCCGAATAAAGCTTCCTGTCAAAAATCAATTCATTAACAGTTAATTAGTTATTTTCATGCTTGTTGCCTGCGGAGTTAACAAATAAATTATCGCACGCATTAAGACTCATTTGTTTTTGCGCATTCTCATGTTTAAAAATTCTCTGCAAGTTAATTTGAACCATCCCAACAGCACAAAATTTACTGAAATTTGCAGTGAAATATGGTGACAGTTGAACAAAAAAATCACCACGTTTTTAACATTTTGTTTAGAAATAGTCAACAAAATCGAGTATCAGCACAGAAAAAAAGGCTTATCAGAACCTCAAGCGAAAACTACATATTTTTTACATATTTATATTAGATAAACGTAGAAATAATGAAAAAAATATTATAAAGTATTTTTCATTAGATCAGGTGCATAAATTTCTATTAAATGCCTATTGGAGCTACAGACTTGAATTTTAGAATTTTCACATTAACATGGGTCAAAGGCACATCGAATTAAGCCAAATATTTTCAAAACTGGACATTATGGGTTATGTTATCTCTGATGTAGTCCTCAGATTATGGAAGAGTGATGTAAGTCTTAGTTAATATGTAGGGTCGTTAGGACGCAGCAAATATAATATGTTTGAAAATGTATAAAATGTTAGCAAATATAATATGTTTGAAAATGAATATGTTTGAAAAATTTTTCATTTTTCTTTTTTGGTTTCACTGCCTATATCTATATATATAAAACAGTTCCGTAACTGACTCACTGACTGACTCACTGACATACAAAGTACAGACCAAACCACTGCACCTAAAGGGCTGAAATTTTGCATAGCGATTCTTCTTATGGTGTAGGGGTGCACTATGAGAGATTTTTTTAAAAATTCTTCTTAGATTTTTTTAAATTAAATTTTTAAGTTGTTTTTGTAGCTTTTTTTAAAATTTGCCTTTAAAATAATAATTTGAGGGTTATAAATTTTATATTATGAGAAAGATCTTAAAAATTCCTTTAAAATGAAATCTTTTTTGAACCTTTAGCTCAATTCTCTGATTTTTGGTGAATTTTTAAAGATTTATTTTTAGAATTTAATTTATTAAATGCTGATCACGTGATTTCTTTTTCTGGTACTTTAAATAAATTTATCGTCACGTGAATAACAACTAAATAGACAAAAACAAAATTTTCTTGCTAATGCGGCAGATGATTGGACATTATCCAAAAAAATATTAAAATACAGTAAAAGATATGTTCCTCAAAATATTTTTTTTCTTTCTAATGCATCAGACGATTTTTACTATATATATATATATATATATATATATATATATATATATACACTCAAGAGCCAAAACATTATGACCACCTGTCAATAACCAGTTGGCCCACCTTTGGCGCGCATCACAGCTTCAACCCGCCTTGGCCTAGATGCCACAACTCCTTGGAAGATGGCCGGAGACAGATTGTACCAGATGTTTAAGCAACGGACACGCAAATCCGAGATATTGCGAATTGGTGGTCTTTGAGCTCTGAGCTGCCGTCCCATGACATCCCAAATGTGTTCTATCGGATTGAGATCCGGTGAGTTAGGCGGCCAGGACATTAACTGGAATTCAGCATCATGTTCAGCATCATGTTCAGCAAAAACAGAGGCCATGTAAATGTGCAACTGGTCCGCAATGATGTTCAGATACCCTGTAGCATTCATGGTGTGCTCTACCACAACCACGGGTCCCAGAGACGCCCAAGAGAACGTCCCCCAAAGCATAATACCGCCACCACCGGCCTGTGTATGACCTACTGTACATTGAGGGAGCAACAGTTCGCCTGGAAGACGGCGTATCCTGACACGGCCATCGGCGTGATGAATGACAAACCGTGATTCATCTGACCAGGCAACTCTCTCCCACTGATCCATGGACCAGTCGCGATGTTCCCGGGCCCAGCGCAGGTGCAGTTGGCGATGACGCTTGGTCAGCAAAGGCACACGAGTTGGACGTTAGCTGCGTAGCCCCATATCCAACAGTGTCCGCTGAACAGTGTGCTGCGATACTATTCTACTTGGCCCTGCATTGTATTGGGCTGTCAGCTGAGCCACTGCCTGGCTCCGGTTTTGCTTCACTATGCGAGACAGTCTCCGACGACCTTTTTCTTTGATAGCGTGTGGACGTCCAACACCATGTCGTCTACTGCTGGTTTCACCGTCATTCATCCACTTTGCATAAGTACTAACAACTGTAGGTCGCGAACAAACCACGAGTCATGCAGTTTCGGAAATACTTGTTACGAGCCTTCGAGCCGTTACAATCTGCCCTCTATCAAAGTCGCTTAGATCCGCAGCCTTTCCCATCACACACAGAAGTAAGTGAAAGAATGATTCTTCAGACTCTCCAGCAGCAGTTAAATTCCACTTCCACCTGATCACGTGCCTTCCACGTCATCCAGACGAATTCATTGCAAAATGTACGGGTGGTCATAATGTTTTGGCTCTTGAGTGTATATATATATATATATATATATATATATATATATATATATATATATATATATATATATGTATATGAAATAAATTCCAAGCTTTTTACTATTTAACACGCCCTTTCCAAATTCTTCATCCTAATGCAGCAGAATACCGTCCCTTAACCTTGGATTGCGACCTATATTCAACCAATATCAATCTATTAGATTTTCCCCTAAGGCCACGTGTGGAAAGAATTATACAACGAAGTCTATTCTAAAAGTTATGACGTGAACCCTTTCGATAATCACCCCATGTGGCGTGATGGTCATGTGTCAGTTTTTTAACCAATTAAAGTTCAGCCCGCCTGAAAAATCCGACATTTTCTAGATAATTCCATAGCTTTTGGGTGTCTGCTCTCAACCAGGAAACATATAGAGCTCTCCTTGAGTATTTTACAGCGGTCCTGCCATTGGTCGGGGCGCCGTACCCGACTATCCGTGATGTGTTTGGAACGTTATGTTTGACAAGTGTATCTCCAGTCTTTTTAAAACCCCATTCTTAATAAAAGAACTGTGAAGTTTTTGTGGAGTACTATGTTTTCTGCCTGGACTTCCTTCCTATGCCACTACGACTACAAGATTTCCCTGGGACGCTGCGCTTTCTGGTCCCTGATGAGTTAACGGCCAAGCTATGTGCCCGGCTACAACAACCATTATTATTGTTATTATTATTACATATATATATATATATATATATATATTACGTCAATTGTATACATCGATCGTCGCATTTATTATAAATATATATATTTATTTTTTTTGGCAGTGATTGCATACATTGACCGTTGTATTTAATTTGAATGTACTCCATACCGAAGCGCTGGATTTCAGCTAGTATATATATATATATATATATATATATATATATATATATATATATATATATATATATATATATATATATATAAATTTATATATATACGTATATATACACTGCTGGCCACTGTAAATGCAACACCCTGAAGGAAACATGCAAATAACATGAAATTTACAACATGCATTAGTGGAAGTGAGATATGCAAATGATTAGAATTTCAGCGCAGACGCACATCACGCGCGCCTGTGGCGCCACTTCAAAGAGCTATTTAAGGCTTGGAGATTTCGACGATTTCAAGTTCGGCAATTGTGTTTTTCTTGTGGTTTTTTCAAAAAACGATCAATTATGCCTCGTCGAAAAGAGCGATCATCTTTTGATCAAGTATCCGAGTTCGACAGAGGAAGGATAGTGGCCTACCGAGATGGTGGATTATCTTTCAGGGAAATCGGTAATCGTGTTGGACGAAACCAAACAACTGTAATGCGGATATGTGATCATTGGATGCAGGAGGGTACGACGGACCGGCGTGTTCGATCGCATCCACCTCAGCGCACCACTCCACGTGATGACAGGCAAATTGTGCGCGTGGCAGTGACGGATCGCTCAGTCACATCACGAACCATAGCACAGCACATGCAGTCTGTAACGCATCATCCAGTGTCTGCGCGTACCATTCGACGCCGTTTACAGCAGAGTGGTCTGTCCGCAAGACGTCCATTGCTTTGTCTACCCTTGACGCAGAACCACAGACGTCTCCGCCGCCAATGGTGCGATGACAGAAGGATGTGGACGGCAGAATGGAATGAAATTGTCTTTACTGACGAGTCACGCTTCTGTCTGCGACACCACGATGGTCGCATTCGAGTCTGGAGACACCGTGAAGAGAGGATGCTGAACAGCTGCGTTATGCACCGCCACACTGGTCCTGCACCGGGTATTATGGTATAGGGCGTTATGGGATATCACTCTCGCACACCTCTAGTACGCATTGCCGGTACTTTAAACAGCCAGCGCTACATCTCCGAGGTGTTGGAGCCAGTTGTCCTTCCTTACCTTCAGGGCTTGCCCACAGCCATATTTCAACAGGATAATGCGCGACCACACGTGGCACGCATTGTCCAATGGTTCTTCGTTAATCGCCAGATTGAACTGCTTCCCTGGCCGCCTCGCTCTCCGGATCTTTCGCCGATAGAAAACATGTTGTCCATGGTTGCTCTACGATTGACCCAGATTCCATCCCCAGCTGCCACAGCAGATCAATTTTGGCAACGTGTGGAAGCTGCTTGGTCTGCTGTACCCCAAGAACTCATCCAAAGTCTCTTTGAATCAATGCCGAAGCGTGTGGCAGCGGTGAGCTCCAACAATGGCGGCTACTCTGGCTACCGCTGAGTGACTCTGTGAGTACTCTGTGAAGTGTGGTTCCTGATTTTGGCAGGAACCACACTTCACAGAAGTCTATAAATTTAATCATTTGGTACTTGGTCAACATGTTATCTACAAAATAAATTTTATTGTGATATTTCTTGTCTTTCTTTGTGTTGCAATTTGGGTGGCCAGCAGTGTATATATATATATATATATATATATATATATATATATATATGTGTGTGTGTGTGTGTGTGTGTTTGTGTGTGTGTGTAACGGGTGTTGGGGCGTGGTGTGAAGGCGAAACGGTTAATATTGCCGCCCGGCCTTGCGTCACGACAGTTCAACTTCGACATCATAGTTGTGGAGGTAAAGACTGCACGCCAGCGCATCATGCGGTTGATATTCCAATATTCATATTTCTCGGCTTGTAACGTCATCGCCGCGGCAAGTATTTAAGCCGAGTCTGAGAGTCAACCAGGGCTGTTTCCGTCCAGTTTCCCCGCCTGCTGCTTCGAAGTTTCTCGTGGGAAGTGTTTTCCCCTTTTTGTTTGTTTTGTTGTTGCTCAGGTGTGAGCACGGTTGTTAAATTAAATTTATTTGTTAAATTTTACAGCTGTTGATATTACGTTATGTTAGCAAGAATAAATTGTTAAGTTTGAATTTCTCGTTCTTACTGGCTCGAATGGCACCAGCATCGGCTTATGCTACATAGTCAACCAAATTCAGTTCCCGAGCTGGAAGTCGTGGCTTAATCGTATCTCGACGCTCTTTGTATAAAACTGGCCCCTCAAACCCCGGACATACAAAAACACACCGCAACTCTCGACACAAATTTTATTGCCTCCGCTGTTACATCTTGTTGGAGCAATGACAAATTCCAAAAAAGCTACTCGTACATTGAAGCACATGTATTTATAATCTCATGGAGGGGCAGTCACATGACCTCTGGATTCTTGCAGCCAGTGGATAGCAACCCTGATATCTGGGCTCGTCAACTTATATAACCACAGGGGTTGTATAGGAGTTCCCAGGTGTCATATAAAAGGTGCCTGAAAGTCAATTCCTTTGTTCTTGGAATCGAAAACGAAATTAACTCTACGCCGAAGGGAATTCAAAAGAATTTAGAAATTAGTTAGGGGTCTTTGGGTTTTATATGTTATATATATGAAACAAATTTCAATCCTTTCATTATCACTAACACGCTTTTTCTAAACTCTTTTATCTTATTGCAACAGAACCCCGTCCCCCAATCCTGATTGTGGCCTATATCCAACCAATGTAAATCTATTTTACCCCTTAAATGCCACGTGCGGACGGAGAGCTTACATAAGTAGAATTGTTCTAGAAGCTGGGCGTGACCTTGTCGCAGTGGTGTGATGGGGTCATGTGTCCGCTTCTGACCAATTAAAAGGTCAGTGCGCCTCTACCTGGGAGTTCAGGCGTCCTTTTCTGTAGGGCTTTGTGTTCGAACGATCAAACAATCATGACGTGAGTTTGCAGCTCTCCGTCAATAACGCGCGGTGTTGCACCACCGGGATTCGTCCCGAAAAAAGAGAACTGTAGCAATATTTCCAGAAAATAAAAACTGTTTTGTCACTAGATGCTTCCTTCCATGGAGTTGGATTTTAATTCCTCTTCATCCCAGTCAACTATTGCCTGTTCCGGTACGACTACGCAGTAAGATCAGACAGGCTACGACTGTCAGGCCTGTCAAGCTCCGTTATTATTTCATATATATATATATATATATATATATATATCGGGTGGGCGAAAAGTCCTTGACACATTTCAGAAAATAATATATAAAATAGAAATTGCCATAAAAGAGTTCAGTTTGCGGTCACTTCTTTAACAGAATGTTAAGTTTTTTTATCAACAGAAAATTTCGAACTGCTGCCAAAAGAAGGCGCCACAGGACCAAAAATCCATAGAATGACATATTCTAGTTTTCGAATGCCATTTCTTCGCTTTATTTGCAAATTGCGTCATTAAAATGACTTCTCCCACTGAACAGGCGAATTGTGTTGGTTGGTATTTTGAAAGCAAATCAATTGTAAAAGTGCAACGTAACTTTCATACCAAATTTAATAAACCACCTCCAAGTCGGAACAGCATTTTGTCCTGTCATAAAAAATTTCTAGAGACTGGTAGTGTTCTGGATAAACCAAGAAGTGGTCGACCATCAACCTGTGATTGCGATATCGAACGAATACGTGAAGCTTTTACTCGTTCTCCTACGAAATCAACAAGACAGGCTTCTATTGAATTAGGAATTGCCCGATCATCAATAAGGGATGTGCTCCATAAACGACTGCACTTTAAACCATACAAAATGCAACTCGTACAGCAATTAAAACCGAGTGATTTGCCAATACGCTTCAACTTCGTTGTTGATATGCTGCATCGCATTGATTTTGATAATGATTTTTTACAACGCATTATCTTTACGGACGAAGCAACTTTTCATTTGTCGGGCCATGTCAATAAGCACAACACCAGAATATGGAGATCTGAAAATCCACACTTTATAATTGAAACGGTACGTGATAGTCCAAAAGTTAATGTTTGGTGTGGTTTAATCGCAGACCGTGTCATTGGTTCGTTCTTCTTTGCTGAATCGACTGTAACTAAAGAAGTTTATTTGGTATATGTTGCAGTTATTTGCCATTCCACAAATATCCCATATACCTAACATATTTTGGCAACAAGATGGAGCTCCACCACATTGGGGAAAAATTGTACGCAGCTACCTCGATACACAATTCCCTCAGTGATGGATTGGGCGAGATGGTCCACTAGTATGGTCACATAGGTCTCCAGATTTAACTCCGCTTTCTTTTTTCTTGTGGGGATAAGTCAAGGACCAAGTCTTCTCTTCGAAAATGACCCACTTTACACAGCTCAAGACACGGATCATCGAAGTCATTGAGAATATTCCACAATCCACGTTGACAAGCACGTGGAATGAGATCGAGTATCGCCTAGATGTCACACGAGCTACGAAGGTGCCCATATCGAAATTTGGTAACAAGAAACTTGTTCTGTAAGGATAACTATTAAAAAGTTTTTCATATAAAATGTCATTTTATGGATTTTTGGTCCTGTGGCGCCCTCTTTTGGCAACAGTTCGAAATTTTCTGTTGATAAAAAAACTTAACATTCTATTAAAGAAGTGACCGGAAACTGAACTCTTTTATGGCAATTTCTATTTTATATATTATTTTCTGAAATGTGTCAAGGACTTTTCGCCCACCCGGTATATATATATATAACCAATATTGCAACAGTTCATTGTGGATCAAGGCTTGTGGCGCCCATCTCGGCTTTCTTGACTGTGGGCTTGGGGTGCCATACAGCATATCTATGAGGTGGTC
This sequence comes from Dolomedes plantarius, assembly GCA_907164885.2. Taxonomy (NCBI): domain Eukaryota; kingdom Metazoa; phylum Arthropoda; class Arachnida; order Araneae; family Dolomedidae; genus Dolomedes; species Dolomedes plantarius. The sequence continues at coordinate 59,641,459 of OU015497.1, read as the reverse complement.
AGCCTGCCGCGGTTTGTATATATATATATATATATATATATATATATATATATATATATGTGTGTGTGTGTGTGTGTGTGTGTCGGTATTAATATTTTTATACAATGGTAATGTTTCGTTCACTGTATACAAAGAAATGCCTTCAGTCTGTTTATGGTCGAACGACGAGTACAGTCATTTTAACATCCTTACTGTATTTAATTCTATTGTCTTTATCGACATTCTTTCAGAGTAATACATAAGGATACCCTTAAAGGTATGAAAAACCTGAATTTCAGTCAGAGTCGAAACAGTTCTCAAATTAACGCTATCATGTTCCCAATATTTCGAGTACGTGGTCGTTATATACGATTACGTATATAAAAATCAATCACAGTTAAAACACTGAATTAAATAATAAAAGGGGTATTTTTAGCAAAAACTAGTAAAAAGTTTTAGTAAGTTTTTAATTTTATAAGATTCTTTCTGGAGAAATATAGGAAAATACATCTATCCCTTAATTCTTATTTTATTACTTTCTTTATTAACCCTATAAGTGCTCCTGAAGTTTTCCTTAATTAATTTTCACTTTAAGGGCGTCATTCACTTATATTTTCCCCGAAAATGCTTTTATATTTTTAAAAGAATCTGAAAAATTCAGTCTTATAAATGACATTTATGGACTGAATTGCAATCAGTTTTAATGAACTGCTTTAAAGTAACTTTTTAGAGACGTTTTAAGAGTCTCGTTTGGTGGCTTCCAAGGTTACTACGGGTGATTTAAAATATAAACCCAAAGAAACTAACAAATGGATTTTTTTTCATTACTGAAACTGAGTCAATAGTGAAAGCATTGCAACTAATAATTTAAAATTTCCTTTAAAACTCTTCACATACTTTGAGAGTTAAAATAAGATCACTTCAATGAATGGACTTCAGTTTCGAATAAGTACATGTAATCCGAATTAAGAAACTTACCGATATATGGTTGGCTATGGGAAACATCTCTGGAGGCGAGGTGAGGGTAAGAATAATTAACGCTTATATAACCTTTATCCTACGAAATCTCCACCTCTTCAGTACGTTTACCATATACACAAACTATTTTGGATTTGGCATTGATAGAATCATCAATCTAACTGGGCGCATTTGAAATTTCAGTTTCTGTACAAACTCAACAACCACTTGGCTCAGAACACGATGACAATGCATTTGTTTTATACTTCTAGCCATCTTAAAGCAGAATTGAATTAACTTTCAGTTATTTTCAGTTAATTTTGTTTTGTAGACTGATGCAGCCATCTATCGTCCGGAACAGGAACAAAAAGTTAAACCGAAGTTAACTTCCAATTCATTTTCTTTCAAGTTGATGGGATAATTCATCAAACATTTTTTAAAAAAGTATTTATTAATACATAGAATTGCCAAGTTTATATGATTCAACAGAAAATTTAAAAACATGGTATATAAAAAGTTCTTTTTATCTTGCAATTATTTTTAGCCTCCACTGACGATCTTCCAACATTTGCTCACCAAAGAAGCACGACAAAACTATATGTATAACTTTACCATCCAACATTTAAGCCTCTCAGTCTGCTGTTTCCTTATGTACATTGCCTCGGATTTATTTTTTAGGCCGGTTTAATAGAAAACTGTTACGATAATTATGAACTATTTCATTAATAGACACGAACGTCAGGTTTGAGATGCTGAAGTAGATTACGAACTACACTGCTGGCCACCCAAATTGCAACACCAAGAAAGACAAGAGATATCACAACAAAATTTATTTTGTAGATAACATGTTGACCAAGTATCAAATGATTAAATTTATAGATTTCTGTGAAGTGTGGTTCCTGCCAAAATCAGTAGCCAGAGTAGCCGCCACTGTTGGAGATCACCGCTGCCACACGCCTCGGCATTGATTCAAAGAGACTTTGGATGAGTTCTTCGGGTACAGCAGACCAAGCAGCTTCCACACGTTGCCAAAGTTGATCTGCTCTGGCAGCTGGGGATGGAATCTGGGTCAATCATAGAGCAACCATGGACCACATGTTTTCTATCGGCGAAAGATCCGGAGAGCGAGGCGGCCAGGGAAGCAATTCAATCTGGCGATTGACGAAGAACCGTTGGACAATGCGTGCCACGTGTGGTCGCGCATTATCCTGTTGAAATATGGCTGTGGGCAAGCCCTGAAGGTAAGGAAGGACAACTGGCTCCAACACCTCGGAGATGTAGCGCTGGCTGTTTAAAGTACCGGCAATGCGTATTAGAGGTGTGCGAGAGTGATATCCAATACCACCCCATACCATAATATCCAGTGCAGGACCAGTGTGGAGGTGCATAACGCAGCTGTTCAGCATCCTCTCTTCACGGTGTCTCCAGACTCGAATGCGACCATCGTGGTGTTGCAGACAGAAGCGTGACTCGTCAGTAAAGACAATTTCATTCCATTCTGCCGTCCACATCCTTCTGTCATCGCACCATTGGCGGCGGAGACGTCTGTGGTTCTGCGTCAAGGGTAGACAAAGCAATGGACGTCTTGCGGACAGACCACTCTGCTGTAAACGGCGTCGAATGGTACGCGCAGACACTGGATGATGCGTCACAGACTGAATGTGCTGTGCTATGGTTCGTGATGCGACTGAGCGATCCGTCACTGCCCTGCGCACAATTTGCCTGTCATCACGTGAAGTGGTGCGCTGAGGTGGATGCGATCGAACACGCCGGTCCATCGTACCCTCCTGCATCCAACGATCACATATCCGCATTTAAGTTGTTTGGTTTCGTCCAACACGACTACCGATTTCCCTGAAAGATAATCCACAATCTCGGTAGGCCACTATCCTTCCTCTGTCGAACTCGGATACTTGATCAAAAGATGATCGCTGTTTTCGACGAGGCATAATTGATCGTTTTTTTAAAAAACCACAAGAAAAACACAATTGCCGAACTTGAAATTGTCGAAATCTCCAAGCCTTAAATAGCGCTTTGAAGTGGCGCCACGGGCGCGCGTGATGTGCGTCTACGCTGAAATTCTAATCATTTGCATACCTCACCTCCGCTAATGCATGTTGTAAATTTCATGTTATTTGCATGTTTCCTTCAGGGTGTTGCATTTACAGTGGCCAGCAGTGTATTTAAACCATAGATTAAATAGTAATAATTACGCATAGATTAAATACGTATCCATAGATTCGTAATGTATATTACGAATTATTTGTAGCAGTTCATCACCCGATTTTTTAGTTTCTCAGTTTGTTGTATGCTTCCCTTAAGTTTTTTATTTAATTTCTCGGGTCTCTTCTTTAGGGCGATCTAATTGGAAAGTTGTGTCAAGTTTACGAAGATTACGAACTATTTCATCAATAGATACGAACGTCAGGTTTGTGATGCTGAAGTAGATTACGAACTATTTAAACCATAGATTAAATACGTAGTAATTACGCATAGATTAAATACGTCTCTCAGTTTGCTGTATGCTTCCCTTAAGTTATTCACTTTATTGCTCGGGTTTCTTCTTTAAGCTGATCGAATTCGAAATCTGTGTCAAGTTTACGAAGATTACGAACTATTTCATCAATAGATACGAACGTCAGGTTTGTGATGCTGAAGTAGATTACGAACTATTTAAACCATAGATTAAATACGTAGTAATTACGCATAGATTAAATACGTCTCTCAGTTTGCTGTATGCTTCCCTTAAGTTATTCACTTTATTGCTCGGGTTTCTTCTTTAAGCTGATCGAATTCGAAATCTGTGTCAAGTTTACGAAGATTACGAACTATTTCATCAATACATACGAACGTCATGTTTTCGATGCTGAAGTAGATTACGAACTATTTATTCCATAGATAAATACATAGAAATTACACACAGATTTAATACGTATACAAAGATTCGTAATGTATATTGCGAATTATTTGTAACGCTTCATCATCCGACTTTTTAGTCTCTCAGTTTGCTGCGTGCTTCCATTAAATTATTTTTTTAATTACTCGGGTTTCTTCTTTAAGATGGTTAATTGGAAAGCTATGTAGAGTTTACGAAGATTATGAACTATTTCATTAATAGATACGAACATCAGGTTTGCCATGCTGAAATAGATTACGAACTATTTAATCTATAAATTAAATACGTATCCATGGATTCGTAATGTATATTACGAATTATTTGTAACGCTTCATCCTTCATTCTTCCGACTTTTTAATCTCTCAGTTTGCTGCATGCTTCCGTTAAGTTATACATTTAATTACTGAATGCCGGGGTTTTGCTAATCAAGTCATTACCCTTCTAGCTTCCCAGTATTTCTGAATAATAAAATCTAAACCATTAAGGGCAGTGAAAGTGTCTAAATGTTCACCATTCAATGGTCGCTCGGAATTACATAAAGTGCGATTAAGTCAGTCCCTAAGTCCTATTCTAAGAAAGGTGGACATTTGGGCAATCGTATCCAGTGATAAGATGAAACAGGTCAACAGAAGAACCACGATGAAGCTTTCCTTAAGTACATTGCTACCAGCAAACACATGGCTGAGTGTGAGTATCGTAGGTATACAGGGTGGTCATAAAAAAACTTTGCCGATATATGGACTTCTAGCGACCGTTCCGTTCAACCGATCGAGATGAGATTTCAGATATAGTTCTTCAGAGTTATGAGCTCGGGATTTTGTGAATGGCAACAAACTGGAGCTCACGGTTACGGTTATAGGTACAGAAACTCGAAATTTTTGAATGGCAACGCCCACTTTTTCACTTCGCAAAATGCTCAGCGCATGCGAAAACACTAAGGAGCGTTGGAATGGTATGTGTATCGCAAAAAACGGACGCGTTATGCATGCACAAAAAAACAGCTCTGATAACGGCCTGTGATGGCATCCATGTGGAAAATGTGTAATCCAAATAAAAGTTTTATTTTGTCCAATCTGTGTTGTCATCAGCGATTGGTGTCTTGCCTCTGTCATATGCATATTTCCTCCGTGTGCCCCGATCGTGTTTTTGTTGGCCGTTCGCAGAGCTGTTTTTTGTGCGAACATAACGCGTCCGTTTATTGTGATACACGTACCGTCCCAACGCTCGTTAGGGTTTTCGCATGCGCTGAGCATTTTGCGACGGGAAAAATGGACGTTGCCTTTCGAAAATTTCGAGTTTCTATATCTATAATCGTAACCGTGAGTGCCACTTTCTTGCCGTTCACAGAATCCTGAGTTCATACCTCTGAATAACTATATCTCAAATCTCATCTCGATCGGTTGAACAGAACAGCCCCTAGAGGTCCATATATCGGCAAAGTGTTTTTATGACCACCCTGTATATCAGAAGTAGCCAACAAAAACATTCTAAAGAGCCATTCGGGCGTGTCTACATACTTAGAAGAGCCAAAAACAGAAGAAAAAGTTATATTTGATATGAAAAGATTTTAAAGCATTGTTTTTATCTGATTTTCATTAAATAATTAATAATTAAATAATTAAATTTATTAAATTTATTTAGTTATTAATAATAGTTAATTAATAATTATTATTAAGTATTTTTTTATTAATTACTAATTATTTATTTAGTTATTAATTAGTTTTTTTAATTTATTTTATTTAGTTTTATTAAATAATTAATTTTTATTTAATTCTCCAATTGTGGGAATAACTAATATATCTAAATTCTTAAATAATTTTAATGGTTTTAATAATTATTCCCCCTTTAATATTTTTGCCATATTGTAACAAATCTCATATATTTTGACATGTTCCAGTTGGTAGGAATTCAGTAGAATGTTGATTTGCCAACTGTGAAGGCTGCTTATTTTTTATCAGCCTAAATGCAGAATGCAAAGATTCACAACAATAAGTTGAACCAAAAATAGAGGTTATTAAGCATGCCGCTGATTTTTATTTTGGGTATTTTGATTCCAAAACTTTATCTAAGAGACACGCAAGATGCAGTTTGGCCACCACTGCTATATATCTTGTTTCCGGTTTGTTTTATAGATAGCATGTATTATGAACGTGGATAATGTTGCTGTTAGACAATGTCTACAATAAACTATAAAAATATTCCTTATTTCCTGAAACGACAAAAAATATCTGCGAAAACAACACGGAACCGAAAGTTGACAAAAACCTTTCTGAAAAATGTACGGAAAAAATTACTCTTGAAAGTAAATTATAATTTAAAATTATCTAAAATGGAAAAGTGGCTCACGGAAATCTCTTCCTCGTTAAATTTTATTTCGTCATAGTAGGTAATACGCATTCATTTGATTTCATGTAATCATTTTCATCGAAAATAGGAAAATGTGGAACCAAAATTCACTAACGATGCCATAAAATTAAATTTGGACTTTACATTAAAGTTTCTTTTAAGCATTAATATTGTTGTAAATAGCTATACATAATTCTAAATATCCGTAAAAATAATTTATTTCTCCTTAATTTATGTTTGTTTTATGTTAAATAACTTTTATTTGCTGTCACTGACCATTATATTTCAATATGCTACCCTTTTGGTGAGCTTGGCGACAAATTTGGCGACTTTTTTATTATTATTATTTTTTTTTTGGGTGTATGTTCGAACAACAAATACGATTTCACCAATGTAGTTAGTAAGATTTCACCGATCTTGATTTCTGGAATTTTCCATTTCTAGAATACTCTAGAATGTCGCCAAGGGTATATAAGCATGCCGTACTCAGCCCAAAAAGATTTTGATTCATCCATTTCTTAGTTAAATACCAGCTACTTACTCTCTATGAATTGTAGGCCTGTTATTGTACCTGAGTCTATTAGGTCAAATCTATAGTCTTTCGCTGAATTTCGATGCAGTACTAGAGTCTGTAATATTTGTGATGACTCAAAGAATATGAACTTGTGTCGCTATTATCTTCAGTCGCTATTCCCAAATATCGTCTACGAAACGCAATAACATAATAAAACATATTCGAATTAAAATCTATAGTTGCTACTAAACTTTTAAATTTGGCCGAATTTTTAAGTAAAGGTACTAAGTAGTAAAAGCTATTTATTTTTCTTGCAATAACGAAATCAAATACAGCGAAATTATCCCTAAACTATGCGGAATTCTTTAGATAGTATCCAAGATTCTCTCACGTCTTTTTCCCAAAATATATTTATTCTAAAGATGGTAAAAAAATATACTTATAAAAATAATCAGAAAACTTTCAATATTTACCGAATCTTTAGAATAAATTTTGAATATTGATTTTCATCAATCAATACCAGAAGTTAAAATTTATATTGTTCAAGAAACACGAAGGCCTTTCTTTTAACTGGCAGATCAATAGACTGATATTTCTTCCTGAAGATTTTGAATTAATCATTTCAGAAATTTCGATTTTTCTTCGGCGGCTGAACAGTATTTTTGATGCTAAAGAGAATGATTTATGCATTTGATTTTAAAAAGATATGTTGTTGCATATTTTAAAGTATTCATCATAATTTGTTCTAATTTTTCTTAGAATATTCGGGAAAAATTATTTCACCGTAAAGTTCGTTAATGCATTTTAAATAATCAAAGTTGTGGTAACTTTTTTTTTCCTTTACAGGGTACAAAAGTAAAAGTTATGCTGGCATATATGCATGTTTAGTTTGGAAATTATTTAAAGGGCAAAGAAGTTTAGTTTTGTAAAAGTAATATAAAGTTCAATTCAGGCATACAAATTGCTTCAGACGCAACATGATTGAGAATCTGACAGACTTAAAATGTTACGCACCTGCCTTAATCTAGTCCAGCCATAATAGACCTTTTGTTTTGTCGGGCAAGATGCATATGATTTCTACGTTATGCGGGCCGCAACGTAGTACACTATACGTACAAATAGCAAAAAATTTCAGGTAGTCTCTTCTAACGAAACTACCGCGGGTTATTAACGCAGGATTACTTATCGTTACTTACCTCTTTTGTATGTATCTATGTATGTATATATATATATATATATATATATATATATATATATATATATATATATATATATATATATATATATATACAGCGTGTCCCAAAAAGGCCGCATAAACTCTGCACAGCTAGATTCCTCGTTGGGAGTACATAAAAACTGCCCAAAGAAGCGTTCCTGTACGATCCATAGTTTACGAGAAAAATACGAAAAACAAAGTATGACGTCACTGCCGGTGCAAGAAAAAAACACTTTATTGGACATATCAACAACAATATTTGCATATCTTTCCAGACGATAATGTTTAAAA